>JPFM01000001.1:496415-603283 GCA_000733375.1 Paramecium sexaurelia | reverse complement strand
ATTTGCATCTTCTGTGAATCTTTCTATTACACTACATTCTTTTTATTTAAAATAATTATCCAATCTTGCCATAGAATTTCTTGACACTTGAAAACTTTTATATTAATATGGTAAGTTAGATAAAATATTCGAAATATTTGAATAATTTGACATCATGATGTTAACAGTTGTAAAATCTATTGGAGTTGTTAAAAAAAAAACAGCCTCCCAAGTTAGAATAGCAACCAAACTTTGTATTAAAGGAAGAAAAATCATCATTATAACTTCATTTCTTAGTTACTATAATTCTTTTTCACGATAGCTTCTAATCTATTATTATTTCTATTTAATACTCTTAATTCGAAAAATTCTTCAAAAGTATTTAGTTTTACTTATTTTACATAGTTTAAGGTTTCATCAACTGATTTCATTCTATTGTCTTTGGCAACCATGTATCTTTTTTACAAAATTCCATAAAAAACTCCAAATAAAATTCCAATCGCTGCTTATACTATTGACCCAATCGCAGGTATAACTGCTTGGCCTTTTAGCGTAATAAAAACCACAATGAAGGAAATTAACAGTTATAAAGGTACTGTAAATAAAATAATGGCATAATAAAAATAGTTTGAGGCTTAATGTATATCAACTTACATCATATTAATTAATTCTCCTGTTGAATAGTGTTTTGATCTTAATATTGGGAATTTTAAGGTTTTTAATAATATTTCCTAGGTTAAAGCTCCTTATAACTTAACACTCAGTAAGCAAATATAAAATGACTAATATGGTTTAAGTAGTGAAAGAATTAATTTATAAATAAGCTAAATTAATACAAAAAGCAGCATACTTGCTGCTGATGGCTTTTGATCTGGGTTTTAAGGAAAAAATTATATCGAATGTTTTGTCACAAATGGTTAACATGAAGAAAGTAAAGCAATTAGTAAATATAAAAATGTGCAGAATAATATCAACCCTAAAAGCTATTAAAACAAAAGGTTACTTTAGAAAGATTAGAATAACTTAAGCCATAGGCAATTATTATTAACTGATTAGAATTTTGAATAAGACGTCTCCATGTTGCAATCTTAGTCGATGATAACTAAATCTGATTAAACTAATGGCTTCTTTCGACCAATCTAAAAACGAATAACTTAAAATAATCATTTACAGATAATAGACGATATATCCAAGCAAAAAAAAATATATTGCCACAATTTTTTTAATTGAATTCTATTTAATTATCTGTTTCTAACAATTGAGCCTGATCTCTTGCATTCATAACTTTATTATAAATAATTATTCACTTTTAGTTACTTAATTTCTTTAAATATATTAAAAACGATAAATCATCACAAAGTAAATCATAAACAGCAGTTAAATTAAAAAGCCAGTGATAATAGCAATATTCTAGTCTATAATACGATAATAGATATTTGTTCTTAGGTAGTAAATAAATCAAAAACTAGGCTTTGCTAAATAAGTAAGAGATTATATTTTTCTAAAACTTGTTGGTAACTTATTAAATGTTCGTAGTATTAATTAATCATTATAGAATTAGTAAACAATGTTTTAAATACCAATTTAGTATATTCAATTAATATAACAAGAATACTGTTATATTTATATTTATAAAATGAATAATAAAGAACATATTTTTGAAAACTTTACTTCATATGAGCTGGATTTTTAAGATAGATCATCTTAAGAATTAAATTTAAAGAAGTTTAAATAATTCATCTCCGTTAAAAATGTAAATTAATAAGTAATAAAAATTTAATAAGTAAAAATATTTACCTTATAATTATATGATAGATATATTACTTATTAATTTTTATTTGGAATTAGTTTACATGTTAACATACATTAATTGTTTAATTTATCTGTTATAAATAGTAAGATCTAAAATATATTATTATTTTTGATGCATTTTCAAAACTTAATTTTAAATAATATATTGCTAAATTAAAATCAATCTAAAATTATTCAAAGTTCCTCAGAATGCTTAATAAGATCTATAATTTATTTAAATTCACTATTAGGATTAGCAAGTAAGTTTTTTGGATGATCAAATTCTGTTATTTTTCCATCATTCAATACTATAATCCTATCTGAATTCATGATGGTTGTTACTTTATGAGCAATAGATATCATTGCAGCATTTTTAAAGTATTTCTCAAATAACTAAAATTATTTTATTTTAAATACCATTTTAACATGTTCTTCAGTTGTAGAATCAATATTAGATGTAGCTTCATCTACAAGAACGATGTTTTTATTTTCAAGAATACACCTAACAATATTTAATAATTATTTTTCCCCTAGAGATAGATTATTACCTGATAAACCAATTTCACTTTATAAGCCTTATTATTTAAAACTCTACATTTCTAATAAACCACATTATTTAACAATATCTTAAATATATTATTCTTCATATTTATTTAAAGGATCTAAATTTTATTTAAGAGTTCCCATAAAAATTAATGGATCTTAAGGAATAATTGAAAATTTTTGTCTTATTTCATTAAGGGAACATTAATTAACATTTTTGTTATCTAATTTCATAGACCCTTCAATTTATTCTAAAACACCTGTCAAAGCTAAAATAATAGAACTTTTTCCAGCTCCAGTCCTTCCAACTACTCCGATCTATTTATAAATATAAATTAATTACTTTTTCATTTTTGTGTAATTGTAAAGATAATTATTATAAAACACTCTTTGAGTTAGGTCTGTATTAAAATGTACAATCTTCAAGTTATAAAACAATTTTTTATTCATTATTCACATCTTCCTCTTTATCTTTTTTTTCTACTTCTTCTTTAGCCTAACTGTTATCAGCCTCATTGCCAGAAGGGGTAATTAATGAAATAGATCTTTCTTCTTTTTCAATTTTACTTTTTTTAAATATATAAATAATACTTTGTTAAATGTAAACATCTTTCAAAACTTATAAGATACATTTAAATATTTCCATAAGAAATTGAAGCATTTAATAGTAATTATGAAACTGCCTACATTTGAGTTAAAACCATGATAGTCATTTCCTAAGTTTTTCCTGGATAAACAAACTAAATTAAAACTAAAATGATACGCAAATGATAAATAATAAAGCCTAGAAAAGATTTGTAATTGATCCTGCTAATGATTAATACCAATATTAAAAACCATATAAGTTGATCTAATTTCCAAGGTCAACATCAACATTTCTCTATTATTAAATTACCACTTTTTCAGAGGTTAAACAAGTTCTAACATATAATATTCCTCTAACAATTTACTAAAAGAAAGAAAAGACTGGGCTTTTAGAAACTGCCTCGATTCTTGTTATTTCTCTTAAACATCTATAATAAATTATTGTCAGATAAATTAGGATAATAAAAAAGACAATTAAAAATGGCATGGCAACTATGTTTAAATATAAAAAACAAGCAAATAATGGAAGCAATAATGTGGTTAGTGTTATCGTTAAATTTTGAATTTCATTTGGAAATAGTAAGTCTATGTTGTAAATATCTTTGCTTAATCTGTTCATTAATCTTCCTATTAGAATTGTGTTGTAAAACTTTGTGTATGAAGCATTTAATAAGCTATGAATAACTGAATTATGAATTTTTCTTGATGTTGACAAGCCCATAATTAAATAATATGTACTCAATAAAACCATTGCAATAATAACAGGAGATTAAATAATAGGATAATATACCATAGCTAACTATCTATATTCTTAATCTGAAATATCTGCTTATGCCATAAAATTGTTTCCGATTAATTAGCAGCCCAACACAATACCAAAATAAAGAATGTTACAAATTGGAGCTACATATTTACCCATGTAGGTGAAAACTTATTTTAAAATCGTTTATGATATAGTTCCTTTTTCCTAATCCTCTACTTGAATCAAACTTTATCTAACATCTTAATTTTCAGGTGACTCTTATTTATAGTGCTTATCTTCAAATTAAAAGTCAATTATTTCTTTTTAAGAATACTACTAATTTTCATTAATTCCTACAATTTAATGAAATTTTCCTTATTTGATAATTCTTCCTTTATCAATAAGATAAATAACATCACATTCTTATAAGTTAGACAAAGAGTTTGCAAAAAGGATTCTAGTTTTATTTTTTAGATATCCTTGAAAACATTATTAATGTATTTGATATTTAACTTTAATATCTAAAGCACTTGTAGGATCATCAAGCAAATAAATATCTGCATCGTTATAAATTGCCCTAGCTAAATTGATTCTTTTTTGTTATCCTCCTGATAAATTATCTCCTTTTTCGCCTAATATTGTATCATCTCCATTTTTAAATGAAGCAATATCTCTTTCTAATCCACATATTTTAATAATTTGTTTGTATTTAACACTATCAAACGAATTCATAAATGTAATATTTTTTTTAATACTTCCACTAATAATCCAAGGTTCTTAGGTTGCTACACTAATAGTTCCATTAACTATAATATTTCCTTAAGCTTTATCAGTTTCTCCTAAGATCGATCTTAATATTGTAGATTTACCAGAAGCAGAACTTATTAATAAATTTAATAAATTACTTTCCAACAAATGCAATAAATTATCCTTTTTTTATTTCAAGATCTAAATTTATATTAAAAACATTTTGTTCTTCAATTTTCTATATATTTTCATTACTTTATTCTAAAACATCTTAATTCATTTAATCATTCGATTTCCAAGTATAAATTCCTTAATTAATTTTTATTGCAAAATTTGCATCTTCTGTGAATCTTTCTATTACACTACATTCTTTTTATTTAAAATAATTATCCAATCTTGCCATAGAATTTCTTGACATCTAAAAATTTTTGAATTATTAAGGTAAATTTTATAGGATGTTAAGTATACTAGTGTAATTTAACATCATGATGCTCATATTTGCAAAATTTATTTCATTTGAAAAATAAAAAACACATTCCCAGGTCAATATTCCTACAAATCCTTAAATAAGCTAAATAAAAATCATCATCAAAACTTAATTTTTTAACTACTTAAGTTCTTTCTCTCTATCATTTTTGATCTAATATAATTATTATTAAGAATTACTCTCTACTCAAAAAAATCTTCAAAAGAATTCAACTTAACTTGCTTAGCAAAAATTAATGCTTCATCAACAGCTTTCATTCTATTATCCTTAGCAATCATATATCTCTTTTAAACGATTCCATAAAAATATCCAAATAATACTCCAATAATTGCTTGGATTATTGCTCCAATTGATGGAGCTATGGCTTAATTTCCTAACGTGATAAATATAACTATAAAAGCACTCAATAATTATAGTGGAACAGTAAAGATAATTATTGCATTAAAAAAATAATTTGAAGCTTAAGTTATGTCAACTTACATCATATTGATTAGTTCTCCGGTTGAATAATGTTTAGATCGTGATATAGGAAAATTTAAAGTTTTTATTAAAAGTTCTTGTTATAAAGCTCCTTATTATTTAACACTCAAAAGGGATGTATAAAACATTTAATATGGCTTGATTAAAGAAAGAGTAATCATGTATATAAGTTGTATTGCTGCAAAATAAAACATTTTTGATAACGAAGGTTTATCTTCTGGTTCATCATAAATGAAATATTTTTGTGATTCTTATGTTATAATTGGCAAACACAGTTATAACCCGGAAACAACTACATAAAATACTCCACAAAATAATATTAACCCTTTACTTAAGATCAAAACATACAATTAAATGAGAAATATAAGGAATACAATAAATCCTTTTTTTTAAATATTGCCACGAATTTCTAATGAGACATACCCATACTAGAATCTTAATCAATGACCACTAAGTCATTTTAAGATAGGGGTTTATTTTTTCCAATCTAAAAGAAATATTAAAATAAAGTTACTCCTAATAGTCTATAAACCCAGGTAAAGAAAAATACTTAAGCGCAATTTTTTTAACTGAATGCAATCTAATTCTCAACCTCTAAAAGGGATGTTTAATCTTTAGAACTTCTCAATTTTGCCATTATATATATTGAATTGATTAATTGTCATAATATTATACATATATAGACTGAAATATAGAATTTAGATAATTTTGCAGAATTAACTTAGTATTAATTTTTATTGTTGTTTTAAAAAATTAGTAAATCAATTGCTTTATCTTACATAAATAACTTGAACTTATTTTCTTGAAAAGCCGAAAAATCCTTGTTTATTGGATAATTGACATAGTGAAATACTATTAAAAATTCATTTAGACTTGAAAGTTAACTTTTATATTTTTAATGTATTTATATCAAAGAAATTATATTTTCTGATAAGCTTTAAACCATTTTGAATTAATGTAATCTTATAACAAAGAAAAATATATTCTATTCTAAATATTATTTTTAGTTTTAAATAATATTTATATGTTTTATTAGTTATCTCTACATTGCACCAATATCACTCAATAGGAAAAACTATTTAATTTCTAATATTTATGATCCCTTTAAATTTCTTATTACTTTATAAAAAACTTTCTGCCTTGTTGAAAAAACTCCCTCTAAATATATTATAATCATCTTTTTATGTGATTATAAGTTATTAATAACTCAAACAAAAATGTGGAAAAAAGCTAAACTAAGTTGTAGTAAACAAGTTTAGTATATCAAAGCCCTTCAAACTATGTCTAAGTTTACAAATCTAATGATATTTATTAAACTAAAAAGTATTGATTGTAAGATAAATTTATCTTAAGCCATATTGGCAAGGAAAGTAATTGATGACTCTCTAAAATATCAGGGTCCCTTAATTAGAAACAAGATATTTCTAATAACAATTTTTGTGATCATATTATAAACAACTTGTATAGTCCCTTATTTACCACCATATAGAAAGTCTTTCTACTAAACTTCTAAACCATCATTGTATAAATGCTTTTTCAAAGTGCCAATAGACTATGTAACATAGAAAAAAAACAATTTGCATACTCACATAGTGATTTTGATGCTTTCTAGAAAATTTAAGTTCTTAGGGTTTTTTGCGAATTATTACTTTAAAAGCTAAGGATTGTATTTTTTAAACTTAATGATTGATAATTTATTTAAAATAAAGTTAATTCAATCATTTTTCTATCATCTGGTCATATAATATAAATAAATCAAAAATTGCTATCCTTCCTTTTTCTTTCGAGCAGATAATATATTTCTAAAATTGACTGTGAGCAAAACAAGCAAAATTTTAATTATTTTCTCTAATATGTAGATGTTAAACCAAAGTATTGTAAATTATATATTACAACAAATTAACATGATAGGAATTTTAAAGTTAAATTCAAGAAAAAATTTTTTTGCCACTTAAGAGAGACATATACATTTAAGAATTTATCATATTATTCCCAATTATTAAATTAAATAGAATATTGATTATACAAAAATTAGATAATAAATTAATTATTAATTATTAATTAATATCAAAACTAAGTAAATTATTATCCTTTAACTCAGACTTCAACTTAAAGAGTATTTTAATTTGAACAGAAATCAAATTTTAGAAATAAATTTATATTTTAATATGTTAATATTATTTATTTGTATGAGAGCAATTATAAAAACTTCTTACTTTAATTAAGTTAAATTAACAAAACAGTTCAAAAAATCAGATCCTTTAAAAGTGAAATAAGGATTAGATAAATTAAATAATTATTATCTAAGAAATCTTGCAAGCGCTTATTAGCCTTTAATGATAAATATGATTGAATAAATGAAAAAAGAATTTCAAATCATTGAACTAGTAAATAATTGATTTTTAAAATAAGTTAAGTAGTAAAGCAAATATAAGACATTTAAAAAGGATATATCTAGCATGGAAAACGTAAAGCCAATAACCTCAGCCTTATAAATTAAAATTACCATTGAGTCCACCAATAAAGGATTTATGTAGAAAAGGTACATGTAAAAGATCTTAGTAATCAAAATCTCCAAAAAGTGAAATCAAATATTATTCTCCAGTGAGGTAAACTTCGAAAAGTGTTGTTTCCGCTATCAAAAAAGATGAAGATTAACAATCTAATAAAATTGCTGATATTTTTAGATTAAGAAATTATTGGAACAAATTTAAAATGTTTGCTAACTTTTAAAAGCATCTAGCTTTCAAATTAAAACACTTTAGAAATTTTTGCATAATTCGAAAATATTTTTATATGTTATAAACTACAGTTTACTTAAAAAAAATGTCACTTAAAGGTATTATCTTGATAATGTTTTAGAATTTTAGAAATAAAAGCATCTCTTTTCGTTAAGAATAACTTTCTCAAAATGGTATGAATACGGTTACAAGAAATAAAGATACCAATTCATTTTAACAAAATTGGGTTAAAAAAATAAATTATAGCTTATGAGAAAGGGTCTTAAAGGATTATATTTAAACATCTCATTAAGTAAATAACTATAATCTACTTAAGTATCACATAATTCATAAATTTAATCATAACAAAAAAATAAGATAAAGCTTATTCCTAAGAAAAATTGAGAATACTATATATTTATTAAATATAAATGATATACAGAATATTTACTCTTTTTCAACTATTTCTATTGACAATCTAAGAATGCTGTATAATAAATCTTATGGTTAGCAAAATTAAAGGGTGAATACTAAGTTTATGCCAGCGTTGAAGAAATTTATGAATGGAACATCAGAGAAACATTTTTTTCTGGAGAAGATTTGCGTTTTTCTTTGTCAGATATCCCCTCAAAATATTTTGATATTAGATAACCATTGTCTGAGTTGGGGCCTTCATTGATGCATAAAACATGTTATTATAGAATAAAATAGTTTAGTTGGTGATAACATTATTTCATTAAAACCATATGTAAATCAATTAACCGGAGCGTGGCTGAATAGTTTTGTGTTTATAGAATAAGATAGGACATCTGTTGATATCTTTTATTCAATAGGGTAAATATAATATCTAAGATAAGATAACCAACTGAGAATAATTAAGTTCCATAATTTGATAATTTTATTTCTGTCCAAAAATAAGATTAAAATTTTAGATGTTCAGATGTTGACTTTCTTTCTTAATCAAAGTTTATAATTGATTGCAAAAATTTAGATAAAAATTATTTTGTTGAAGTTGAGACTTCAGGAAAAGTGACCTTTGTTGAAAATGATTAAAAATACGATGCACCATCTATAAGGAAATTATTGGTGCATACATTTAGTTATGTTTCAGGATCATTATAGCTTATAATAAGAGGTTAATATTAGGAAGGTAAAGGATCGCTTGTAGAAGTTTTTTAAGTTAAGGATGGGAATATTACTGCAAACCCATGGTTAACACTTGA
The DNA here is from genome assembly GCA_000733375.1 of Paramecium sexaurelia. NCBI lineage: Eukaryota > Ciliophora > Oligohymenophorea > Peniculida > Parameciidae > Paramecium > Paramecium sexaurelia. The sequence goes on along the minus strand of JPFM01000001.1, from coordinate 593,986 downwards.
TTCTGAAAGTTTGGCAATATTATTAAATCAATAGTAAACATTTAACTTTGTACTTCTTGATATGCAAGTAGAACCTAATGGGGATTTATTTATTTTGGATTCTTTTAATGGAATATATGTTTTAAAAATTTTACAGTCATAAAAATGGTTAGTTAAGGAATGGTCTAGATTAAATTATGGATAACAAATCTATGCCTTCGATTTCAATTACTTATTTACTTAAAATGGATAAATAGCTTAATTGGCTTTAGTTTACGAAGATAGAATTTAATATTTTTAAAATAATGAGCCTAAAGCCATTTTAAAATTACCAGGAGATGTAAAAGACGAAAAAATTTAAATAGAAATAAGTTAAAAATACATTGTGTTGAATTATCAATAAAAGATCTTTATTTATGATTAAAAATAGCTTCTTTATACATTTTCAGAAGATATCACTGATATTATAATTATTAATCCTTACGAGCCTGATCTTATCGGAGTAAATTTCGTAGCCACACATAGATTTTTAATTAGTGATGGAATTCTTAGACTTTATTAATAAGACTCCAAAACAGATCAATAATATGTTACATAAATAATCGCTAAACCTTAATCTGGTGATAATCTTTGTAAAATAGATGTCAAAATTCAGATAGTCTATAAAAGTGATACAGAACTTTATGAAACAGGCCATGAGGCTCTTCCTTAGGCTTTTACAATTCCATCTGATCCTATAAATGTTGACCTATTAGCAATCGGACCAGATATCTCATATACACCTTTAAATGATGAACCCTCTCAAAAAATAATTATTGATATATAAGAAATTTGGAAGTTAAACGTTAATATATAAAAAGAAAATGTTGTGTTTACTGATATTTAAGTAATAGATGAGGAGACATTTTATCTGTTGTAATAATAAGATTCAAAGTAAGCTTATATTTATAGTTGTCAACATAATTAACTGAAAAACGTTGAAGCTGAATGTATATAACTCAAATAAATTTAATTCTAAAGCATTCTAAATAAAAGCACTTTTCATTGGTGGTTTGAGAGCAAAAAAATATTTTTTGTTATTCAGGAAAATGAAAACTAAATTCATTTGTATGGTTTCGACAAGGATTCCGCTTCTTTTATGGAATATGATAAACTAACTTTGGATCAAAAGATTTTAGCTTTTAATGTACTTTATAATAAAATGTTTATTGTGGCTGAAAATATAATTTTAGTCTACGATCAATTTATTCCTTTTAACTTAGCTTATACTATCTCGGATATATTGGAACCAATTAATGTTTTTGGAAATAGATTAATCGATTTAATTTTTATCTAAACATCCTCATAGGTTGTTATTGGAAATCTTGCTCTATTATCAAGTGGTGGAGCGTTTACAATATTTAAAAAAATAAATTTGATAGAAAATGCATAAATTAAAATAGCTATTGGTAAAAACTATTTCTATTTGATTTAAAAGTCATCAACTACATTTACAATTGATGAATATAACTACAAACATTTATAAATTATATACAAAACTAAAAGTCTTCCTTTATATAATTATAAAATTCAAGGTTCAATTGTTGCAGATTCGTGTGAAGAATCTGGATGGCTATTTGTAAGATGCTAAGATGATTTATAAACAGTGATTCTTATTTATGAACCCGGAGTTTTATCTCATCAATCTTTAAAAAAAGTAATTAAATTAGAAGGCATAGTTGATACGACAGTAGAAGTGGATGGAGGACTTCAAATGTTTTTGCATTACTCATAAAATATTTATTCAATATTATAGGATTCTTTATTATCAGTAAAAAGTAATATTCATTCAGATAATTATGTAAATAAAATTGTTACTGGTGTTAAAGCAACTAATGGTAAATCAAACAAAATTATTTCAAAATAAATATATGTTTTAGACACTCATAGTTAGCCAAAATTTTCGAATCCTCAAGGTTTAACATTTAAAGTGAAAAAAGATAGTCAACAAGCCTAATTGAAGATTGATTAAAATTTATATTCAGGATAGATAACTCATATATCAATCGATTGTAAATCTTGCACATAAGCAAAATTACAACCATAGATAATGAATGTTAGCGATGGTTAAAATCTATACTTTAACTTAATTGATGGATTGATTTATGATGCTCATTATGCTGTATTTTTAGCATCCAAGCAATTAGTATTTACAAACAGAGATGGATAATTCAATAAAATTTTTAGTTTAAGTCTTTCAATTTTAGAACAAGCTGATGGATTATATATTTCAGAAGATAGAAAATATCTAATTGTTTCAGTACTTGCTTAAGTACCATTAATTTTAATCATTGATTGTGGAAGTAATTTAGAATGTGCAATAATATCGAAGATAAGTGTTCCAAATGCTAATAGAATAAGTGGATTATAATTATTTTATAACAATCATTTATTTATCTTAAATAGTAATCCTCAAGATTATACTAAATTCCAATCATCAATTTAGGCATATTATATTAATGCTGACAAAACTTTAACCTTGAGTAGAAGTATTACAGCTTAATTGTTAAATTTAGATTCATTAACAATATCAAGCTTTTAAGTGGTTAAACATAATTCATTTTACACAGTATTTTTTACTGACTTAAATTATGGTCTTAGAATTAATCACTTTAAATTAGTTGATTTAGCTTATATTCAAAGTATAGAATTTTTTTAGTTAAGCAACTATTAAAATGATCAATTTTATGTTCATTAAGATACATAATACTTAACAGTGAAGTTAATTTCAACTGAAATTTCAGATAACCTATAAATATTTAAATTATTGTTTTAAACTAATAATGCCGCTTAATACGTTTTCAGTATTCCTTTCGAGATTAAAAGCATTCCTGATTTAATTCTTGATAAAATTAAGTTAAATTTTGTTTTGACACCCTTTGGAACTTGGGTATCTGTTAACAAGATAGCATCATATCTTAATTATATTTTAGTCCCCTATAGATAAGGACAAGATGCAATTATAGTCATGTATGAATTAATTGATAGTAATTCTACAAAAACAATAATAAGTAATTACGCTCTACATGAGAACTATTACGGGACTTTATCTAGCCAACTTGTATTATTGATTGAAATAGAATAAAATAGCACTTATTTTTTTACAAATTTAAAATATGATGATGCAAGAGGGATTCACACATTAATGAAATATAAATATACATAAAACTCGTTTATTAACTTTGAAAACATGGCTTAAGTTGACGAATAACCAATTACAATTACAGTAAGTAATCATTATGGAAAATCTTAAGGAGTGGTTAATTTAGTTTATTTTAATGATAATGACGACGATGATGATAATGAATCAGAGTAAATTTATGAATATTATATTTTAGTCATTCTTGGGTTTGGATTTTAGTAGGTGTTTTTGGTGGCATAATAATACTGTTAGTAACATTTTGCTTAATATTGTATTTCTGGAATCGCAGAAATAAAAAATCCATGCTTTTATCGAATTGAATTGTTAAGTATTTACATAAAAAGTTATAAAAAATCAATTAATTATCAATAATTGTTTTCCATCACAAATAAGATACACTTATCTAAATGATAATTCAAAAATTTCTTAGTAATTTTGATATGATTGACTTCTCAAATTAATAAATCTCGAGATAAAGATTGTAATAAAATTTCAGAATTAGACCATGAATTATTATATGTTGTATTACTACTTTAAACTATAAATATTTTTATATCAAAAGTTCTTTCAAAAAAAATTTGCATAATTAGAAAAAAGAAAATTGAGTTTCTATTTGAAAATTCAGTTAGATTTCCTTTATAGATTAAAATTGCATGAAAATATTCATTTCCATAAAAATATTCATATGTTCGAATTAATTAGAAGAGAATTCTCTTTAATAGTTGGAATCAATTTATATGTTAAGATAGTTAATATATTGATATGCATAAGACATGTATAATTATTGAATTTATATTTAACTTACATTTATAAATTTGAAATACTTAATTTATATTTAACTAAGAAATATTGTATTTCTATATAAGTAAAATTTATTAATTAGAAATATTGAATTTATATTTAACTAACATTTATAAATTTGAAATATTGTATTTTTAAATATCAAGAAGGGTAATTTCATCAAAATTGTAAAATTGGGCTATCTGATGAATTATTCCAAAAAAAGTGATTAATCTAATTCTTAATAGCTTTTAATTTACTTAGAAAGCCAGAAATAGGATTAAAAGTAAAATTATCATTAAATAAAATAAAAAAAACCTTTTCTTGTAAATATTTCATATAAGAAAAATTGAAATAATAAAATGTTTTTGGAATAGATATTCTCGATTGTGGGTATTATTAATTATTAAATGATTAAACTTATTAAATTTCAAGCATATGAAATTAGAGAACATTTATTATTTGAAAATTTTGAAGATGGAATTATGTTTATAGATATAATCATTAATTTTAGGAGTGCTTGGCTATACAATGAGTTGAAATAGAATAAAGTTTAATAAATTAATTTAAACGATTTTTAGGGTAATTTAAGTTTCTAATTATAGAGAATATTATGCAATAATAAAACAGTAGTATAATCATATAATTTAAATAAATCTACTTATTATTTAATTTCCATTCTTTAATTAATAAAAAATCCATAAACTAAGAACTTACTAAAATTCATTTATGATAAATTTTTAATTACTCTTTTGATATTTCATATTCCACAGAATAGTCTTTAGTTCCAGTATATTAAATGATGTTAAGAAATCGAAACCTCATATATGATACAAACTCAATAGATAATTAAAAGGTAATATAAATCTAATAACAAAAATATACTATGATTATCTTAGTAAATGAGAATAATAATGATTTGGATATTAAATTTTAATTTTAAATATTTGATTTATTTTGCATAGTATAATTGTTATAATTTGAAGAGAGATTAAAAGTAATTCTTGTTATACTTCATTTTGGTATTAAAAAGTACTACAATTACAATAAATTAAATTTCTATTGAAAGTTTTGTAAAGATCATGATTAGACGTAAATTTCAATTTGTATTATGCTGATATTATAAATAAAATTTTGTATAATAAGATGCAATAATCAGTGTTTCATAACTTACGATAATTCATTTTTCAGGTGGATATGTTTGGCTAACCCCCAACATTTAGAATTTTAGGAAAATAGAAATACAATTCAACTCTAGGGGCATTTTTGACTTTAGGAACTATATTCTTTGCACTAGCTTATTTAGTGGTTGGTATTTAAGAATTAGTGGCTAAAGATTCACCAAATGTGATTCAATCAGAAAGATAAGTAGTTGAGACATCAGTATAATTGTGATATATTTAGCCATTTTTTCTGAATAGGAACAATTTTACAATTGCAATCACTTTGGCAGATCTTAATAGTCAACCTTTAACAACTATAAATAAGTTTTTTACAATTTAACTTAAAAATTGCTAAACGACAAGAATTTATAATGAGACAACAAAGAATTCAAATGTAACAAGAAAGTATATGATGTTATAAAGTAGTTGTACTAATATCCCCTTGGAAGCGTGTACTCAAGATCATTTTTTATCCGAGACTTAAATTGACTACTTTTCAAGAATTAGATTGGGATCAGTTCAATGCATATAAAAGGATTATTGGGATAACCATCCACCAGTATTGAATGTTATTTTATAATTTCTATAGGTATTATAAGGAATTAAGACAAGTCCACTATATTCATCTTTGACAGTAACTGTTTCAGTGTGTAAGAATTCAACTAACAAAACTGATTGTGCACCAATTGATGATATTAAAAAATAACTAAACTCTGGTTTTTATGCAGTTCATTTAAGCGATTAGTTATTATAAATGAATAGAGCAGTCAATATGTCATTGGACGTCATTAACATTCAATACTATACTTTTTCAATTACAACATCCAAAAACATATTCTAACAATTTAAAGTGGTTGAAACATAGACAGACTCAGGATTAGTATTTTAGGATTTATCTAATTAATAAGTCTTACTTTAAGATACATTAAGAGAATCGACAGACTTATACAATAATGAATATTTAGTCTTACACAATATAAATCTCAGCTCAAAATATAGTGAATATTAAAGATCTTATGTCAAAATTTAGGCAATTTTAAGTAGAGTAGGTGGATTATATTAAATAATATTTTTGATATTGGCTGCTTTTATTAAACCGTTAGTCTAATTAATGTTGGATATAGATATGGCAAATGAACTTTTTAAATTTGGCAGTAATAATAATAAAGATAAATCAAATATGTCCGATGATAATAAAGTAATTGATGCATTGGCTGGAATTGTTAAAAGTAGGAGAAGATTATTGTCTCCCAGGGATACCGGCAGATTAAATAGTGAACCTAATCAAGAAGTTATTATAGTAATGAATGTTGGTTAACTTATTATTAGAGCCAAAGTTTAAATGATATGTTAAAAAGAAGAAATCAAATTGATCCAACAATTAAATAGATACTATGGATATTAATTGGATGTGATAAAAAAAAGAAAAAGATGATTGATATAGCTAAAGAAAAGTATATGACGAAATTGGATGTGAAAGAAATTATTCAAAAATTATATGAGCTTGATAAATTAAGAGATGTTATTTTAACAGATGAATAAAAGAAATTATTCAAATATTTACCAAAACCAAATATTGTTTAAGATTTAGAACAAGCGAAATGTTTAGATTTTTAGAAATAAAGTTAGCAATTGCAATCACAAGCTATTTAAGAGGCATTTTAAGCATATGAAAATGTCGTTTCGTAAGGTGGAAAATCTGCTGTTAACTTAAGATTAATTTAATCTTTAGACCCAGAAATTCAAATTCTTTTTTAATCTATTTAAAAAAGTTAAGCCAATTAAAATTAATTCTTAAATGAAATTCCTTTGAATCAATCGAAAGTTAGATTTGACGGTGGCGATATAGCAGAATGTTAATCAATCTATTAAGAATTTAATACTAGTCCTTAAAAGATATACACAAAAGTTCCAAAAAGAATGAAAAAATATCATGAAACATAATGAATTAATTTTAAACTAATTAATATTTTGATAATTATGTATGTAAATTAATAATCTATAAAATGTAATATCATCCCAAAAGATTATCAATATCCTTTCTACCGAATTTCTAATATGCCAACCAGCCACCAATTCCTAAAATAACACCACCAATAATAACAAATTAAGTGATTGATGACAATTTGGAGCTAAAATAAATTTAAAAAAATTGATACCTTCCAATTTCATCATTAATGTGTAGTTTTGATGTGTTTAGAGCAGCCGACTGTAAATATGCTGATCCTTTTATTTCATTAAAATGATTAACTAAGTGAACTGTAAATTTAACTTAATCATCATATAAGGTACTATTAGTTAATAGCAATTAAGGATCATCTCTTAATTCAAACTTTTAAATTAAAAATTCATCATATCTTTCATCATAATTAATATTTGCATATAAATTAGGCTAATTCTATAACATATATATATGCATATTAAGCTGATGCATCCTTAACTAAACTCATAGCAAACTGGATTAGCGATACTTTATTTTAATAATTCTCAATTCCATGTTTGAATTAAATAACTTTGACTACTTTTGGTCTGTCATTTGGAATATTGTAAATTCCAATAACAACCTATTTCCCATTACTATAGGGAATGGCTACATGTCCATTAGTGTAAGCAAGTTTGTTCATTGCATTCCAATTTCCATATGGAGTTAATACATGATTCAAAACAGTGTTTGTTTTTATAATAGGTAATCCGAAAGTAGGTTTGAAATATCTAAATCGAACCCAAAAGAATAATGAGCAGAATTTGAAGTTGTTACTAAAAGATTAATCTAGAGTAAGTTTTCACTAATTCGACTGCTTAATACTTAGACTTTTAAGAATTAAGTATCATCTGTTATATGATATTAATCATTTACAAAAGATCTTAATTTAAATTGTTCATAGGTAATTTTAGAATATATTCCCTAAGAATCATACCCAAAATGAGTAAAATAAAGTCCATTATTAACATCTGTAAAATGATTGTACTATAATTTACTCTATTGATCTAATAATTTATGATATCAAAATCTCCAATTTATAATAATATGCTACCAACATACTAATCATTAATTATATATTTATTAGAAATAGTAAAATTAGATTAATCATAATCTAAAGATGAAATCAAAATAAAACTATTAGTATATTAGAAATTATCTGGATCAGAGTTTAATATTATTATATTCTTGTTATCGGGCATGAGCATCTTTGAAATTTTCTAGGCTACTAAAATATTTTATGAGCCTTATTTGAATTATTAACATTTAGCCAAATTTGTGCATTAATGAATAAATATACCCACATTATCTTTAAAAGTTATATAACTAGATAATATGAAATTATTATCTGCTGAAACTGTCAATAATTCACAAATGATAGCTCTGTCTGGAATATTTATTTTTTCTTTCAATTTACCTGAAACATCTTAAAAGATCAAGGCATTGCTTGTTTAATAAACTTACCCTGCTGTACTAAATTGAACTCCATCAGAAATATCGAAAACCATATCTAATCCATCTGATATGAGATATATATTTTTCCTCACTTTCAATTCAGAGTTACATGACTCACAACTTACAAATATACCAACTTATTATCCAATATACCAATCAGCACCCATATCGATTGTTTAATATTGTTATTATTTTACAAATTTGAAAATTTTTTTTTTGAAGTAAATAGATCTTATTTGATGGATATTTCACTTTAAGTATTAAGAACTGTAAACTTAGAAATAAGATTCAAAGGCTCATTTTAATTATAGTTAGAAACTTAGAATCTTGTTGTTAGTTCATTAACATATTTTTGTGTTCCTTCCTAAACTTTAATATATAAAAAAGGATTTTCCAAAATACTTACAACCTTATGAATTAAATTATTATTAAAATAAAAATACATCTAATTTCCTCCATCCACTGTCATTTTAAATGTTTTACCATCAAGATCCATAACCTGAGTTTTCATTACTTTATGTAAACAGTTATGATAAACTACTCCAGGCTAATAAACTAATACTACAGTTTTTTTCCTTTAGAAGCTGTTGCAAACAACCAACCTGTTTATGAATAATCAACAGTCAAAGGTTTTTACAATTTATAATTATACAAAGGTAATTCCTTTGTCTTGTAGATTTTTTAAATGTGTTGATAATTATATTCTTCAATCAAATCTTTGTCATTTGATTGTTGAACAACAAAGAAATGATCTTTGCCTATTACAATTTCGACCTCTGATTCTGCAAGAATATTAATTTAATTATAAAGAATGAAATTTGGGAACTTTGTAAGATTTGTGATTTTCCCAACAAATAAATGATTTAAACTTTAAATAAATATTGTTTGAGCTCTTGCCTTCTCGTTAATAAATACCCTTTTAGGAGTGAAGTATCCATGTATATAATCTTCACTAAGAACAGTTGAATCAATTTAAAAAATCAATCTAAATGGCATTTAAGTTGAATATATTTAAATAGTTTTTCTGGCTTCTTAAACACAATAAATTGCATTTTTAGTAAAAGTAACTGATGTGAACTTATTCATAGGATCATAATGGTCTACAGATATCAAACCAATATATTTAACTGCTCCTTCATTACTAGTAAAAATTTAAATTGAGTAATCAGTATTTTAAAACATAAAAATAACAGAATTGTATAAACTTGCCAATAGAACAAGTGTTTCTTCCTATCAATTGGACTTTATAATCGAAAATTAGTGAAAACTTAGCACTCTGCATTCTTATGATCTAATAAAGATTAGGTACATTTAAAAACATCAACAACATTTGTTGGAATCTGCACTAATAAATAAATTTAATTAACAGAATCAGTTGTAAGTATATCTGAAAAAATTACATCTTTAGCACAAGGTAGATTAATTCCGTTTAATTGCATATTCCATTCAGATTTAATAGTAACAATAATCTTATTGCTTTCTAATTCTGATTGTTCTAAAGTGGTTATTGATGAATATTAAAGATTTGGTCCTGAAACAAATGAATCTATACCAATAGGAGCTGAAGGGACAGTGAGAATTTGAGGAAAAGGATGTAAACTTTATTCATAAATATTAGTGTCATCTTTCTATAATACTCTTACGTTAATATCAACTGAACATTTTTAGGAGATATCATCTAATAAAATAGCATTTAATGTATAAGTCTTAGTTTCATTATTAGCATGATCCTATTGTTTTAATCTTAAGTATCCATTAGATAAAGAAAATCTGTGTGAAGAGTTTCTATTGACTCCAACTATATCTGGTTCATATGGATTAATTGTAAGTTTATCAAACAAGTTATTTGTATAAGTATACAATTTAGACCCATCTTTTGAATTATAAACATATATCACAGTGTCTATATTTAAAACCAAGAATTATTGACTTATTTAAACCTATACTCCTCCATAATTAGCACTTTTTGATAATCTAAGACCAAATTTCATCACATTGTTTTCGTAAAAGGTTACTATATCTTTAAATATTAATACAAGATATTTGGTTATGAAGCCATCGTTATCTATTAATTAAATAAAATCAAATCCATAACAAATAATCGCATAAGGCTAACTTATGTGTTCCTTTAATGTCCACTATAAAGCTTATGAAGTAAATTATAACACATATACTCCATTATATGCATCTAAATTATATATATCGCCGTTTGGTTTAATTTAAAAATCCATCAATGCAAATGTAAAATTCTTTGAATCAATACCTAAAAATGCAGCTAAGTCACTTTTTGTCAAATATGCAACGGGTTTTTATGATAATTACTTATTACTATACTTATAAACTTCCAATTCGCAATCATCATCTAAAATTTACTAAGTTATGTCAGCAAATTCTGTCGCCCAAGCTGGTTTAGCTCTGAACAATAATGATATTTAATTAACTTATTAAGTTCCTTTTTCTTATTCAGATTGTAGAAAACTGAAATTATGAAATACTAATTTTCTAGATTCTGTATAATTTTATATAGATATCCATAAGGATGATCATATCCAAAAATTTAATAATTGTTCTAATTAAGTAAATCTATCACAAAGAATCCATTATGATAACCATAACTAACTGGATCATCTATATCTGGCTATTAACAATCTATCACTATCAAAGTTTTAGTTAGAAAATCTAAGTCATAACATGTCAAGGAGGCTGTTTTATTTCTGACGTTTACTTAACCTTGAAATCTTGGAACTTAGTCCATTTTTTTAGGATCACTACATAGATTTATTATATAGAATTACCCAAATGCAAAAAAAACATCTACATCTGTTTTATTTTATTCCAAAAATATAAAATTATTCATCCATGCTCCATTGTCAAACGATCGATATGCTTTTAAATTTTTAATATTCCCAATTGAAGCTTAAATTAATTTAAAATCATTACGATAACCATGAGGTACTGGATCTCCTATTTCAGCCATAGGATCTATTGTTTCAAAATAGGGACAATCCTCATCGATTTTATACCTCAAGTTTCTCCATTAAAAAAATATTTTCTCATATCCCATTCTTTTATTTCATTTACAGTAGCGTAGATATGGTAGTTTTAGTTTATAGTGTCTAAAATCATAAATAATCTTTTTTACCACATTTTTAAGCAAATATTGCCTAACATATCACAAACAGCATCATTAATATATTTTTCATAGATTTATTTATAATTATGTAAAAATCAAATTTAAAATGACACTTAAATTAAAATCTTCAAATTATTTAATACACGATTTTAATAGATTGAATCCAATTAAAATGTTGTAATAATTAAATATTGCTACCAGAAATTTAATAATTCCTTTTTTGGTAAGGAAGATTCCCTTTACTGAAATAATTGATTTTGTGGCAATATTAAGGATCAAAAATTCATTTTATATTTTAGAAGCAAATTTTACTACACTTCAATTACAAAATCGTTTCTATCGTTTAATCATAATATCTATTATTATGCTTAATTTATGCATTTTGATTCATAAATTAAGTCTTCATATCCTACTTACAATCTTAGTTTATTATTATATCATAATAATATTAATTATGGAATCTGATAATTAATATTAATTATTATTTATAGCTATATAAAATTTGATTTAGAACACTTTTCATGCCGATTATTAAAAAATTTAACTCAAATTAATATTTCTACTTGATTTTACTAATCATATTTATGGCTTCAATAGTTTTCACTATAATTTATATGATTAGAAGATCATAAAAAAAATTGAAACAAAAAATGATGATAACTTCTAAATATTCAGTTTAATCTAGATAACAACAAACTTTATTAACAGATAATAATACTACTAGCTTGACTAAATAAGAGATATAAGATTAAAGCCATAACAATTTGAAAGTGTGAAATAATTTATATTAACACATTTATAAGATTATAAGATATTATTTATCTTACGCTATAAGTCATATTCAAAGAGAAAGAGTTTAGATTTTTTTTATCTAGGATAATAATTTTCATGGGGATATTAAATTTATAAAATTTATATAATATTTAACATTATTATGATTACGCAGTATAATTAAAAAGGATACTCATTTTATAGTAAATCATTTTAATTATAGAATATCTTCTATAAACTGCACTTTATAAACAACATCAAAAAAACACAGTAAATTTATCAATACTTTTCATGAAATTTATTCATATATTGTTTTTAAGCTTTTTAGTTTATGCTGCTCTAAGTGCTGAAACAGCAACAACATGCACCGAAGATTAAGTCCTTGTAAAAGGAAAGTGTAAGGATGCAAAAAATTGCAAAACCTAAATTGGATTCTTCAAATAAACATAAGCCAACGGTAAGAAACAAATCGCTAAAAGACCAACATTCAGTATGGAGTTGAAGGATGGAAATCTTTAATTCTCATTGACATTTGCTAATGTCAAAGATTTCTAGACTTCTGTAGAAACTGGATCTAGTACCACATGTATTCAAGTTAGATTGAGAAGGTTTGGAGCTGCATTTACAAATGAAGTAGCAGATACTACTGCTATCACCTCTACCGGTTCAGATACATCAAGAACTTGGAGCTTTACTGTAAATAAAGAGTATTTATATTTTTTATTGTTAGTTAATTCGACTCAATATTTATGAAGGATGAATCTAATGATGAGATCAAATATATAGGATTTTATGCCGTATCAGTAAATTTATTATTACCAAATGATAATGGCACAAAACCTTTGGCATTCTTTGCTTTTAAATTCTCTGCTATTTTTAGCAAGGATTTAGCAACCCTTAAATCAAGTGAAATTAAGCCTAAAGTATAAGCTGAATAGGTTTGTGCTGATACAGCTGGTGAACAATGTGTCAATACTGCTCAATCTACATTGACATTATGTGCTGATGAAGCATGTTAAACACCTCTCAATACAAGCGAATTAGTAGTAGGAGATACTATTTATATTAAATAAACCATTACTTAAGATGGATTCAAAGGAGGTAAATGGAAACCTCAAGAAGCTGAGATTACAGTAGTTGCTGATGGTGTATCAAAGACAGTAAAACCTAAGAAATTAGATAAAGGATAAAATGGAGAATAAATGTATTAACTCAAATTAAATTTCTTGGGAAATAAAGTTACTATTGCTTCTGAAGCTTAATTGGGAGAGACAACTACAACTAGAATCCTACAAGAATCTGCAGATGATCCTTCTGTAGTTGGATCAACTTCAGTTTCTTGTATTAAAGAGAGTAGTAGTAGTGCATGTCCATCTTAAACTTAAGTTCTCACTTACAATTCAGAAAATTGTGCAGGAATTTCTTGTGATGATGAAGATGAAAGTTCAAATGCTCACATATTCAAAGTCTTAATAGCAATTTTAGGATTGATGATATTATGATGAACATTATGAAATTAAAATTAAACAATTCGAATATAAAATAATGAAAATAATTTGAATATCATTATTTCTTATCAGGTAATTTTTTTTATCCAGTGAGTATTTTTTCAAGATCACCATTTACTTTTGCTTTTATATCAGCCTTTAATTAAGAAACAATTTCTGCATGAGCTTCTTTAGTTTATTATCTTTTAATTTCATCTTATTATTTTGTATCTAATAGTTTTTATTCTAAAGATTCAACTTGCCTTTATAAATCTGAACATTCCTATTCTAATTATTTTATTCTTAATCGATATTCAGCCTAATTAATTATTTTTTGAATACTTTTTTTTCTTCTTCAGATAAAAATTTTCTCATCCCAAAAGCTATACTTGATGCATACAAAGTTTAATATGTCTGAATGACCATTCTTACTTCATTTCTCACTGTTACTAAAAGCATGCCTCTCTCTGCACAATTAATTGTAATCTGTCTAATCAATTCATCAAAACATTATGAGTATAACTCCTCTCTAATTGGACATAGACCAGTCTCTCTAGCCTGCCTTTATTGTAACCATTTGTCTAATTTATCTTATAATTCAAGCACATCTTATTTGGTTGAAGGTGCAGGAGAAACACATTGCATTTGCAATTGATTCTTCTAATGATTAAATTCTCTAGGAAGCAGAATAGCATTCAAAATATCTTCAGTATTGCTTGGAGGTTGTTATTTTATTTATTTCTTTTGACTGTTTGAAATGAGAATCGGATTACTATATTTAACAAGACTCGGAGCTGGTTATATGTCGTTCATTAATTATAATAAATTTCAAAGTAATGAAATTACTTTATCATATAATATTTCTTTTTACGATTCTAGTATTTAGATTTCTTTATTCATTATATCATATTGAGCTCTCATATTTTGATAATCATTCTTATTAAAACTATCATGTAATTTCAAATTACTTATTGTATAATTTATAAACTGATTCGATGGCTTATATTTATTAAATGTAAAAGGAGGATGCTTAACCAATTATAGTTTTTGCAAATTCATTTACTATTTAAAAAACCTCCTTAAACTTCGTTCTAACATCTTCCTTAATTTTTTCATTTTCTATTTTAAGTCCTTACATTTTTTCAATAATGTTTCTTTTCTTTTTACTATCCACTTACAATATTTTATTTATTGATGGCATTGGTTCAATTTATGGTATACTAATTTAAGATTTTGTTAATTTTGTTGATTGTGCATAATAGTTATATTTGAGATCAACCTATGCAATTTTTGACATCATTCGTTAGTATTATTATTTAGAGAATGACAGTTCCTATTTTAATCTATTAATTTTGAATTCCTACAATCTAATAATACTATCTTATTCATCTATTTTTGTTCGAAATTCTTTAAGAGTATTTTCAACCTAAATCGATTAGAAAGTGTTTGATGAATTTTTTTCATACTTTCCATTCATTATTATCTATAACTTTTCAATGTCATTTGAAACTTTTGATGGATTTATCAAAGGTCGTGCATTTACTTGTAAAAGTTATTTAATCTTTTTGCTAGATTGTTATCCTACATTTATTAACACTTTTATACCCTAATCCAACTGAGTATGGCTTATGGTTAAAGGAAGTGCTAAGTTATTCAAAGATAATTTGAATGGAAATGAAGAATATTTGCTATTTGTACGACGAGGCTGAGGAGAATGAGATTTTTACATTTTTATATTAACGATAGATCTCTAAATATAACTTATAAACAAATATATTTACTTGTTAAAGAGATTGATTCTCAATCCATTTCAGTTTTTCTAAATTGAACTCAAAAACTTATAGAATAAGTCAGAAATGATCTGATTTTTCTATCCACAATATCTTTTATAAATCTAAATATCAAATCTCAATATGAATTCTTAGAGAAATATTTAAATAACTCAAAAATGAGCTTTCCATAATAAGATTACTTGGCGATGCTAAAGGCTAAACCTCCTGTTTACAATCCAGTATAATAAAATTCATAAACACCTATGATCTATCCAAATCCTTAGTTCATGTAAGCAATTACTTCATATTAACTCTAATATATACCTCATATATTTATTGCTCTTAACAATAATAATCTTTAGGCCTCCTTTAGTAAACTACCCATCTTATTACATGATGATGCAGCAATTATAATAAATGCAGTAAATGCAATAACTACCTTAAATGGCTCCTATGCGAATTCACATGATACCTTAATCACCTTAGTTGCAAACTTTACCTTAACCAGTTATGCCTTATTAAATGTAGCCACAGAATCCTACATAATAAAAAATTGATAATGAAATTCCTGTTTAAGTAAAAGGCACAAAAGTGAAACTAAATCTCAAGATGATAAAGGATCTACCCATTGAAGATGATAGCATTCTAGATTTTGATGAAATAAAAAAGTAAAGTGGGAATCACTAATATATAAATTTGAAGAGAAAACGTAGACTTCTTGATCAGTAAGAAGCCCCTTTAATGTAGACTAGAAGGAGAAGTGAACAATCCCAATGTACTTTAACAAATATATTTATAGATCTGGAAATTAGAGAAATGTTGAAAATTGATGATAAAGACATGACCATTATTTTAGAGGTTTACCCTGATACCAAAACTTTGTTATAAGAATTAAGAAAAGGAAACTTAAAGAAGGACATTGAAAAGTTGTTACTCAAATGAATTTAACTATACTTTCGATAATTTTTTTAAACTTTATCAAGTCTAGGTCTTTTAACATCTCATATTTATCTATTGCATTTAAATATATTAAGTACATATTAATTCTTTCAAATTTTGCTTTAGTCCCACAGAATTATTTATTACTATTTTGTTATCTAAATTTTGTTCCATAATCTACTTGACTTTATTGTATTTAAATCTCTAAATGAGTCAACAGAAATAATTTTAATGTAAAAAATTTATGATGACTATAAGAGATTTCAAATGGACCTTGAATTTGTTTAATTGCTTGCTAACCCTTTATATGTCCATCAACTTGCAATCAAGGGTTATTTTGAAGATGATTAATTTATCAACTACTTGGAATATTTATTATACTTTAAACAACCTGAGTTTATGAAGTTCATCAGATATCCTGTGGGTATCAAAATATTAGATTGTTTATAAAACATAGAATTTCGTAGGTATAAAAATTGATCAAAAAATAGACAAATGAAGGATTATAATTTTGCTTGTAAAGTAGACTAATAAATTGCAGTGACATTTAGAGTATTATAAAATAAATGAGTATCATTCCTATCTGTATTTGTTAAAATTCATCACATTTTCAATTCCATTTTTATAGTAAAATTCTTCTCTATAATTATATTCTTAACAAAGTAATTTACATTAAAATTATCAAACAACATTTCATTTATTATTTTCCTTATTTTTTAATTGAAACCTTGCTTATACTAAAGTTTCAATGTTTTTCTAATAAAATATTTATTTTAAATAACACTTTCGATTTATTTTGATTCTATTCTCAATATAATGAGAAACTTATATTTATTAATAATAGGATAGTTTTATTATTATAACCAAGTCTTTATGTTATTTTTCAACTTTATGTCATTAAAATGAAGATAATTTTATATCATTACAGCTTTGAAAGGAATTGAATATGCTCAAAACCTACCTTTATGTAGAGAAACCTTTGATATAGATTGCAAAATTTTATTATGAAAAAGCAAACCTTTCCATTAAAACCTTTATTCAACTGATATTCTGATTCTAAATCATTTCTCGATATGGGTCTGTATTTTTATGTTTTATTCATTTTTTCTAAAATATTTAATAATATAAATTCTTAAAACTTTACTGTTTCAATATTAAAATTTTTTCTAATAATTCTTCATATTATATTTCTAAATATTTAAAAAGAATAGAATTTTTCTTATGCTTACTGATTTTATTAACATTTTACTGAATTTGGTAAAAAGATTTTTAAAATAAATCTATTGAAAATATTGATTTAGATGTCTTATGTATCTTATATACTAATGTATTTAATTAAAATTCAAAATAAATAGGGATTAAAAAAAAGATTAGAGATTATGAAATGGGATAAAATTTATCTTAATTTAAATTTGAGGATAATGACAATAATTTATAAAATACTTCAAATCATGTCTGATTATTCATGTACTTCTTTTTATTGTTATTATTGTTAGGTTGATTATTTCTATTGAGAAGGAGCTTGATCTTTTTCTCCCCCTCTTGTGAAAACATCCTTTTTATATTTTTATTATTTAACACTTAATTTTTCATTATGTTTAATAGGTTGGGCCTTATAATCATGAGTATCTAATGTTGATTTTAAAGTGTCAATTTTTTTTTTAGAAGGGTCAATTTCATTTAATTATGATTGAGAAGGATCAAAATCTTTCATATTTTTAACAGTGTCAGTTTGTTACCATGTTTAATTTGTGGGGATTAATTTTTATTTTGTAACAGGAGTTTATACTTATTTTTATTCTCCACCAAACACACTAGATTATAATTCTTATTCTTTTTTATTCTTAGCAAATGTATCAGGATCATAGTTCTTTGTATTATTATCGACAGCCTTACTTGTAGTAGACCACTTTTGATTTTACGAAGTTAATTTTTCTTACTTGCCTTTTTATTATTAAGTTTTCTTTTCATTTTATCCAAAAACATTAGATGAATTTTCTAATTATTTTCTTTCCGATGGATCAACTTCTTTCTATTATTGTTTTTTAACAGTTTCTTTCTTTTCTTCTAATGATACTTTTTATGTAGGTAAATGTTCCTTTCCAATTTCATTACCATACAATTCTTTGACTCTTCGATTAGCTGGATCATATTCTTCTTTAGGTTTGAATTCTTTTAATGTTGATGTTCGCTTAATTGATTTATATTCATCAAAATCTAATAAAATATAGATTATATAAAATACCGCTTTTTCCAAATAAAAAATCTTTTCCATGATCTTAGTGCCTTGCTTAAGTGTTTTTTCCTTTATTTTAAGTCTTGATAGTCTCTTAAGCGGTATGTGTGTTATTAGCGGATGGATCTACTTAAAATATATTTGATTGATATGTCTTAGTTTATCTTGACTATATTTTAGAAATTAGTTATTACTTCTACTCTTGATTAAGCAAGTGATTAAGTTGCACTTTATTCAACTCCAAATATATCTGTTTTTGCTCGTAATTATTGTCTGCTTTATGTTTGTACAACAGGGCCTGTATTAACACCAAAAATATCAGATCTTTATTGTTAACTATTTCATATTTTAAAATTATACTTTTATCTAACAGATGGTGCTTAATCTAAAGTTTGTTTTTAAGGTCGTGAACCAGCAGCAGGAATGTTTATTGGATCCATAAATATAATAAAAATATTTTATATATTTCAAATTAATTAATAACAAAATTAATTGTAGGTGTGTTCAGCTTCTATGATTAGCTAATTTAATTAATAAAGTCTAGTATTTGGTAATGGAGCACTATTTCTTTAAATTCTAATTCTTTGTGGGGATTCTTCAACCTTAAAAGTAATTTTAGGATTAAACATTTGTGCCTCTGTAAATAATTGCTCTCTCTCTTTAATCATTCTCTCTATTTCATAGCTTAATTCATTTGGAGCATTTTCGATGTTGGTTTAATTTGGAGTAGGAGTTTTTGTTTCTACTGAAGCTTGAATATTAAACTTTTTCTAATGTCTTACACTACTAGGAAAAGAGAATCCAGAAAAATGAGATTCTCTATACTATTAAATTTTAGAGAGATTTAAGTCTTCTCCTTTAAATTATGGAGACTCCTCTATTCTAAAACTCATTTTATTACTAAAATAAATTTTATTTTATTTTTATGATTTCAAAAATTAAATAATTATCATTATTCTAAATTAAATGCTGATGTCATAATTTCTTGCTTAGATTCTTCGCTATCAGAATCAAATTATTCAGTTACATATTTATCAAATGTCACATATTAATTATCTTCATTTTTTTCTTACTCATTTATCATCTATACTTATTTTTAATCTTATTATTCTTATTATTCTATTTCAGACAATTTCTCTGGACATTCTTCAATAACTGACATTTCTGCCTTTTAATTTTATTAACCGTTTAATTCAGTCAGTAAAAAAGAGAGTTATTAGTCTTATACCTGTTTAAATTCATATTTCAACATCTCTTCATAGTTTAAACTGTCTATTCCTTTACTTTCTAAAATACCCTAAACAATTAAATAATCTAATTCAAATTAATTTAATTCTATATTTAATGACATCAATGCTTCATTAAATTATTGTTTATTTAATCTTATACAATCTTTTCCGTAAAGTTATTTGATGTTGCTTAAAATGAAAGGTTTAAATCTAGTTAAGACATCTTTTAACTTTTCAGAATGTAATAATTAATTTTTTACAATTTCTAATTTATAATTTGATAATATTCTCCTCAAAACTGAACGAATATATGGACTATAATTTGATGCAGTATCCAACAATTCATAGATATCATTCTCACCTTCCATTATGTAACGAGACACCAATAAAGACTCTTCTGAACTTAAATTAAAGGGATAAAGTCTTAACTTATCCTTTAATTCCTTTAAAGTCATAGAATCGCCTTCAAATAAATATTCATCTAATTATTAAATGGCAATATCCATAGCCATTAATCTGTATCTAAGTGTATCTCCAATATTTTTAATTTCTTCAAATTTAACTGGGACTATTTTTCTTCTTGGTTGTTACTTCATTGATTATTAGATTTATTCTTAGATCACTAAAGATTTCTTTACTGGCAACGCTATTTCTTACATAATTTCTGTTGCAAAAACTGGAGATTAAATTTTAGTTATTTTGGATTTAATTGATAAATCAACTCTTTGAGATTATGGTTAGATTTCTTATGTTTCTGATTTCTAGATCATAGATAATTCTTTAATTTATGTCTCGAGATCAATAATAATTAAATTCAATTTTTCTATTTCATTCTATTTAGCTTATATTTCTTATTTTGAAAACATTAAATCTGTCAATATTTGTAATTCATCTGGTCTTGTTTATTATTAAATATCTTTATTAGTTTCTTTTGAAGAGTTATTTGCATCCTCTTTTAATTGATCTAATAATTTTCTAATTTCCTTCTTGCTTCTAAATTCTTACTCTATTTATTAAGACTAAAATCATTTTAAACATTTTCTTACTCTATATTTTAAGCATTCTTTTTTAAGTCTTTCAATTATTTTTTCCATTTCGCTTTTTTGTATTACATACTCTTATATCTAAGCAATTAGTTAAAACAATCTCTCTTGAATTGCTTATTCTACATTATTCTATTGTAAATTA
The DNA here is from genome assembly GCA_000733375.1 of Paramecium sexaurelia. Lineage (NCBI taxonomy): Eukaryota > Ciliophora > Oligohymenophorea > Peniculida > Parameciidae > Paramecium > Paramecium sexaurelia. The sequence continues at coordinate 572,692 of JPFM01000001.1, read as the reverse complement.
TATAAACTAGCTTAAAATAATTAATCAATTTATTATCGTAATCTAATAGTCTCTTCTTAAAAAGCACTTCTTTCTATTTATAATTCATTCACTTATGTAAATCTTTAATTTTTTTTCATATTTGCGAGTTCCTAATCTTTTTTTTAGATTTCCATTTTCATATTATTTAATTCTTTTTTTAAAGCATTCAGAGCTGTAGCATAATTTAAGGATTTTAATAATTGAGTTTTTACAGGGCCAATACGATCTAATTCTTGTAACATCTTTTCCTATTTCAATTAATTGTCTAATTTTAAAATTGAAGGTGGTTACCTTCTAATTAATGAATCTTTGTTTTAAGCTTTACATTCTCACTTTCCAAAGAATGTAAATGGTTTTTAAGATATTTGATTTCTTATTCATATTTTTCCTTATCATGAAATCGAAATGAACTTGTTTACTCGATCACTGTATTATTAGGATCTTCAAATCGTCTTTTTCTGTAAAAGCTTTGTCTTCCAACAAGTTCCGAAGTATCAAGTATTTATTTATTCCTATTCCCTCCAACCTTAGCAGATTCAGCTCTGATCTTTCTTAACTACTAAAATAAATTTGCTCTCATTGTTATAATTATTTATGTCTGATATAGAGGAAACAATCAATAGAATCAAAACTCATAAATCAGTCCTAGGAATTGTTATTTGTAATAATGATGGTCAAATCATACGCAGTACTTATGGAAATGAAAGCGAAGATGGTGAAAAAATTGCAAGATCAATACCAACTCTAGCTGCCAAAGCCAAGTTAATTACTTATTTTTATATCAAGATCAACTGTCAGAGACCTTGACCCAATGAATGAGTTGACGTTTCTACGTATAAAGTCTAAAAATAAAGAAATAATGGTGGCTCCAGACAAAGAATTCCTTTTGATTGTCGTTTAAAGACCAAAGGATGAAAAAAAAGAAGAAGAATGAAAAATAAGCATTTATAATATATAAAAATATATATGTAGCAAATTAACTAAATAGCAGATCACTTATATTTGATTCAACAAGGTAATAATTCTTACATCCATCGTCGATTAAACCCATCTGATGTAAAGTTTTTTTATTTTAAGTTCACTAGACTGTAGTCATTAAATCAGTGTTTCATGGATAACTTTTCATTTAAGATGACAGTACCTATAATACTGTTCATTAAAGAGAATGTTAAGATCTATAAAACGAATGGAAAATATTGAGTCAACTCAATCATCCAAACATAATTAAACCATAATAATTTATCCCTCATCATTAACTTGATCCTGCAGGAGGGAACTTAGAATGTTGTAGTCTATTTCTTGAGAATGCTACTTGTGATCTTCATACTCTTTGTAAATCTAATGAGACATCGCTCAAAATTATAATAAAGTATTTCACCTAAATTTCAATTGCTCTTGAATATTTGCATTCCTAATATATAGCACATAATGACATCAAATTAGAAAATATGCTTGTCTTTAATAGAAATTGCGTCAAATTGGCAGATTTTGGCTTCAGCTACAGACCTCCATTTGAAGACCTCCTCACTAAATGGCTACCTAGAACACTTACTCCTTATTCAAGTCCTGAAATTGTTAATTTTAGGCTCAATTTAGAAGATGGAGAATATTAAGAATTCTGCTTATTTAGTGCAGATATTTATGCCTTAACAACAGCCTTATTTTTAGCAATATATAAAAGACCACCAATTATGGGATAGTTCCCTACTAAAGATGACTAATATTATTAACTCTTAATAAATTAGCCTGATCTATTTTGGAAATTGGATTTTATTTAGAAAATAGATTAATAATTAATCAGGGAAAATACTCCAAAAGAATTACTAGAAAACTTAAAAGATTTAATAGAAGGTGGATTAGCAGATGAATATAATAGAATTACTGCTACTGAATTTGTCAATCATGAATTCTTTAAATATGCTCAATAAATTCAGGGAAACTAATTTTGAAATAATAATTTAATATATATCAAATACTCAATATGTTTACTTCTTTATATACAAATAAATTAATGACATTAACTAACTTCCTCCATGGTAATAATATAAAGTTTGCAAAGATTTTATTATAATTTTTATCACTTTATTTCAGTATTAATTAGTTAAAGAGTAATAGTATTTTTACATTTTTATTATTAATAATTTATTGGTTGAAATCTCTACAATTTTATGTAATTGCAATTAATATTAAGAATAATTTATAGTTCCAGTTGAATACTTTTAAATTATATGGGGAAATAGTAATTATCTTTTTATTAAATTCTAATGAATGAATTAATTTTAGTTTTTAAACCACGATAATCAATATCTAGGTTTTGAATAGGAAACTAGCTTATAAAGAAAAAGTTAAAATTTCAAAAGTTTATAGAATTATAAAAACATATGTAAAAAATAAATTAATTATTCATTAAATGTGTTTATATAATAGTTAATATGGCTTAATATCATCAACTAATAAATTATCAATCAAGTTAAAAAAGGAATAAATATGTTTTTTTATATTTCATCCTTCCATTTTAAATGAGAATCATCTATTTCGATGAATTTTATTTTTTTTTATTGATCAAGTTACTTTAAACCAATCAGATCTTAAATATAAAACTCTGAATCTACAAGTGTAATTACTTGATCAGATTTAGGGTCTATGGACTAAAAAAATGCTGATTCTTTTGGGATAATCATTTCATCTTATAAAAACATAACAAGCATTACTTAATCAAGAGAAGAAAACTAGATAAAATATATATTGCGATTCTACTTTTTATTTTCTTGAATTTTTTAGATTTCTTTCGTTGTTCAAATCAGGAAGAAAATGATTAAATTTTAAATAAGAGCTTAGGTCTTTGTAGTTTCTAAAATACCCTGCTGGCCCTATATGTTATTAAACATAATCAGTGTAAACTAAGGAATCAACTACTTTATTTAATGGCCAACAGAGATAATTATTACAATGAGGAATCACTGATACTCCCATTTAAGGTCCTCCTATAGATAAATATTTTGACACTTTTCCCCCTTTTAAATCACAATCTGTAATAATATATCTCCCAATCAATGCGCCTTAAGATAGTCCAACAACATTAATTGTTTAACCAGCATATTTCTCCTATACTTTTTTGCAGGCATCTATTGCTTAATCTAAAAATCCTAATAAGATAGAAGATGATGGTCCAGAACCAATCTCTATACAGTCAGCATTGATTTCTTAGAAAAAAGGTTTAAACAAAGATAAAGTACATCTATCACCTAATCCATGAAAAAGTACTGTTGGTAAACTTTAACCTAAAAAATAAAAAAGTGGAATTAATAAAAACATTTAAAATTTATTCGTTTCTTGGAAATTTTAGAGACTAATTTTAATCAAAATTGAAGTCCATTGAATAACTTTAAGAAAAGGTTATGTAAGTAAAATTTGCAGTTTTAAAGAAAATGATTACTGTAATAAGAGAATAATAATAAACAAAATATTTCTGAATTTGATAAATTTAATATATTTAGAAATTTTATTACCATCGATAAATCACAAAAGCTCTATAAACAAAGTAAAAAATCTAATAAAATTATTTAATATTTTTGAAGATAACTTAGTAATAAATTGAAAATTAAAGCCTAATCAAATAGAATAATAATAATCTAATATTAATTCTAAAAGATTTTGCCATAATAATACTTTACAGATTTTTTTATTAATATTTAATATAGGATATTTACTATCTCTGTAAAATTTTAGAATATAATGGAAATCGAAATTATCTTAGAAATGGTAACAAATAATATGCTAAAATAGAGAACATGTGAACAAGCAAACAAGTAACCAGTAATGAAAACAAGTAACAGAATTAATATTGAAGTCATGATTAGAACTGTAGCTCATTAAAGATAATCCCCTTTCATTATTACTATTACTTAATTATTTTAATTAATGACTTTGATTTAATTAATAAATTTTAACCAGAATTAAGATGGCTATGCGTGAATAACCGTGTCCTTACAGAATCATTGATGATTTTGGAGGAGCTTTCTCGATGGGATGCTTTGCTGGATGCATATTCTATTTCTTAAAAGGCATGTCATTTGCTCCAAAGAAGGAGAGATTTTTTGGAGGAATCTAATTATTAAAAAGAAGAGCCCCAATTTTAGGAGGATCTTTTGCTCTTTGGGGAGGATTGTTTAGTATTACAGATTGCACTCTTATGCATCTGAGAAATTAATAAGATTTTCTTAATCCAATAATAGCTGGAGCATTTACAGGTGGCTTTTTAGCTATAAGAGGTATTGCTGTTGAATTATCATTATAGCTGGTTCTAGAATTGCACTTAGAAATGCTATATTTGGAGGCATTATATTGGGATTCATATAATTGGCAGAAGTAGGAATGCTTAAAATGTAAATGAGAGAGGAAATGAAAAGAATGCAATAATAATAATAATAATAAATGTAAGAAATGCAAGAAATGATGGCAATGTAAGTTTAATAGCCAAGCAAAAAATAATAGCCTAAAGTTGAAAAATATTGAAGTTAAATATATATATATGTGTTCCTTTTTATTTTAGTTTTATTTAAAATCTTTCTGGGTAGAAAACAAAAAATATAATATTACATTTATCTGTTTCAAATAGTATAATTCATACGACGGCAAGCATTCAACCATTACATACCTTCATTATATGTTTTAGGTTGAACTTAAGGAATTTATATACCAGGAACATTTAGAGTCAAATGAAGGTCATTAGATCTAATTTTTTATTAATTTGGACTTGTCTTATAGCAATTAACTTCAACATGCATAATAGAATCTTTAACAGCTGTGATTCTACTTTAAACTTATAAAGCACTTCCAATATCAACAGGTGCAAGAAATTGAATATCATCAATATGAATAATTTAAGGAAATGCTTATCCTTTAACATGTAAATAAGCATTAAGCCAACCAAGTTCAAAGGCTTCTCTCATTACAAATCCTCCAAATACTTTTCCATGAAGATTTCTATCTTAGATATGCATTAGAAGAGTTTTCTCAATTTGAGTTTCATCAATGTTTATATCTGATGGAGGATTCATAAAAAACTTATGCAATTCATCTATTTCTTCTTAACTTGGAGCTTTTCTATCAAGACCTCTATCTTTTTATAATTTTCTCTTATCCTGCATGTGTTTTCCTAAATAACTTCTTAATTCAGCAGTTTCTTTATCAGTTTCCCCATTTAAATCCATTGCAGGTACTTTATAAGCTTTTGAATGATCTTTGGCATCTCTTGCCACCATCAAGAAATTTGCTGAAACGTTAACAACTCCTTCTTAAATTACATCAATATAAACTTCAATAGATGAATTACCTACATAAGTTACATAACCTTGTATTTCAAGATCCTAATCTGCTTGAATTTTTCCAAAAAAGTTAATATTATCTACCATTGCAGTAACCATTGTTGCACCACTATTGGGTTAAATATAATTATAAGAAACAGTAGATGCAATGTAATCCATTAATTCCATTAATCTACCAATTCTTACTTGATTAGTGTAAAATCTTTTAAATTTAAAACTCAGTTCTGGATTGCTTTTGAATGGCAGAACAACCTTATACCAAGAGTTTCTAGGTGAACTACATTTTTCATTCAATTATTTTTTAGAATGGCCATAAACTTTTATTTATTCATGATTTTTTGTAAAAAACGCTTTCACTAACCTATCTTCCTCAGAATTCTCTTCTTTTTAGAGTTCTTATGGTACTTTCATCATAATCCCCTGATATTATAGTTAGCTTAGTTTAGATCGAGCAGCTTAATTGCTCATATATTATAATGACTTTCTAAATATCATATATTTATTATTTAATAAATTTGATAAGCAATGTGCCATATATGCGTTTTAAACTTTTGAAATTATAAGTAATTTAAATAATCCTACAAGGAAGCATACTATGATAATCTTAATTATTATACTAGTGATAAGATTTTCCAAATTATAATAATAAAACCAATAGATTTTGATAGATATTTGATTGTCTTGTCAATTCATAAATAGGGTTCAAGACAGAATCCTAGGAAAACTTATAGAATTTAATGTGTATAAATTAGAATATATATTTCATGATGTAGAGAAATTTCTTAAATTTTTGAGTTATTTTAAATCTAATAAAAATGAAGAATTAAGTCATGTAAATTCATTGAATAAAAAAATGGAGAAAAACATAAAGTAAATTAATAAGCTTGTGGATGATAAATTAATCAAAGAAGACATTAACAAAGATCAAGGCAATTCAATCTCACAAAATAAATGAGTTTGTATATTAATTTGATTAAAATGGAATTCTATTTGCGAGATTGCCACGTAGGGATGATAAGTGTTTTAGAAATAAAAGGTGAGATTCTAAAAAGAGTATGGTTAAAGGGTATAAATTTAAAACTGCTTCAATATTTTAATAATCACAAATCTCAAACTCCTAAAGACATACCTTTTCCTGATTTTAGACTAATTATGTAATAGTAAAGGAAATCTGCATATAAAATAGTTTAAACAATTCCTCCCAAAAGTGATGTCCAACAAACATCCCCAGTGAGTGAGTATTTGTAAATCCAACTAACAATGTAAAAGAAACGATATACTCCCAAAGCACCAACATAATTGGATGTAATGTTTTCAACCTAATTATGATAAATGATATTAACATCTTTAATCTTTTGTAACATATGCAATTGTGGTATTATTGCTAATGCTTCCAGCCAAATACTATATGACCATCCTAATTCAAATGGTGCCAAATCAGTATGTACTAGCAGAGCTAAGATAGCTGCTCCAGTATATATGAATTTATAATGAGGAAAATCATCACTTGCTGAATCATAAGACTATTGATTATAGAGGATAAATACTAGACAATATGGTTTCTTGAATTTCATAAGGTATATTATGAACACTGTACTGCTGATGTAAAGCAATTTCATAGAGGTATTGTATACTGATACAAAATACATGAATAGATCAATATATCTGACACAGAACACTGCAAGATAGATTTCTTAAGTTCTGTATGATAATCCTATTCTCTTATATGATTAGTTACCTAGACAATTCCTGGTTTTGCGGATTTTTAAAATGAGTATCAGAAATGATAACAAGTGTAGAAAATCAGCAATATATCGAAATGGATTAAACATTTAATTAATGCAAATGGATGAAGAAAATTAAGGATTAGTACAACAAGATGTGAAAAAACCTAAATAGAGTGAAACACGTGGTGTCCTTTCTACTTCTTGTTACATAATCTAACTAATCATCCTGATTTTATTAGTCTTCCTTGTTTTCAAGTTTGCCTTAGCTAATCACAAATAATCATAAATCCCTTAGATTGGCAAATTGAATGTTAATGAAATTGAAAATATTGATGACATTGATAATACTGTAGTATTAGACAAAGAAGATTAAGACATTATGCAGTTTTTAACTAGTCCTGAAGATGTTACTTAATTTGACAATATTATTCCAGAACCAGAAGAAGAACTATTTGAAGAATTAATATTTGAAGCTGAACCATGGAATGAAGGATAATTATAAGGTTGGCAATTTAAAAATGGATTAACCTTAATTGTTTAAGAAAAATAAGTTTAATTAGCTACTTTGTAATTTGTTATCTACCATGGTTATCATGATGATGAATATAATACATTATTCATGAATTTGTTATTGAAACAATAATGTTCATAAGCTTAATTAATCCAAAGAGCATATATGAGTACTATTACAATTCACTTTAAAAACGAATTAATAGAAACTTGCATCAGAAGTTTTGCAAATTCTCTTGTAAGAGAATACTCTCAGGATGATTTAGACATGATTAACAGTCAACATATAGAAACTACTGATTTCGATCTCATTTCCAAAATAGACAGAGTCTTAGATGCTATCTCTTTAAATAATGAAATTACGTCTCAACCAATGGAAATATAAGACTTATAAAATTATATAGAATTAATATTAGTTTCTAATCCACTTAGATTGACTATAGAATCCAATCTTTCAAATTAAGAAATTTATATGATTGTTTCAGATACTTAACTATTATAAAAAGAATTTGGAACATCAATTATTGAATCATGGGATTTAGAACCTATTTTATATAATTAAATTAGAATCAATTCCAATGAAACATCTACAATTTTAATCTATCCAGCTAAGCAAGATGAATTTTTTAAACATTTATTATTGCAAAAAACATAAAATTCCTTACAAACTATTTTAAAATGTGAATTTGAAATTTTAGATTTTGATTTCCTAGCAATTAACATTTAAGAATGTGAAGCAGATAGCATCACATTAGCTAATGCAATCTATAATTATGGATCATTTTTAAAAAGACAGAATGAAAAAACATTATTGAATTGCCATAAAGACTTTTACAATTTATAAATTCTTAATCAAAAATATGTTGAAGATAAAGAATTTTCTAAAAAAGATCTCAATTCAATCATTGATAGTATTTAATCTGGAGTTATTATTATTCAACAAGGATAATTTATTTATTAAGAATTAAAAATTTTAAACAAGGAAGATTTCTTAAATTCTGATTTTGTTAATAAAAAAGTAAATTCAATTGAATATTCAAATATACTACTAGACTATACAACAGTATCAAATATAGATGAGCAATTAATTTCTTAATTAAAATTACCAAATCTTTCGCAATACATTCCACTTGAATTACCAAATTACAATTTTTACACTTCAAATTAGATTGTTCCGCCTAATATAACTCTTGCAGAACCAAAAATTATGAATGAATCTCCCAATGACATTGAGCCTATTTATTAACCTCTAATCCCCTATGTCTAATTAAATTTAGATCAAACATAGAAAAATTATTTAATACCAATTTTAACACCTTTATAAATATCTTAAGAGTTATGGTGGTAATATGATAATCGTACTAACAGGGTATTTCTAGGGATTTTATTCTACAAGCCAATAAATGGTTACAGTATTGCTAAATCTAAAGCAATATTAAAAATTACTTAAATGTATATAGAATAATCAAACTTTGACGCTATTTCAGCTGGGTTTAACTTTTAAGTAGAAAGTAGTTTAAAAGGATTATCTTTTATGTTATCAGGATGGAGTCTAACATTTGAGGCTGTTAAAGACTAAGTTATATAAAACATTAAATAAATAAAAGATGAATCCATTTTTAAAAGTATAAAAGAAGATTTAAGAAATCAATTTTAAGAATATTACTTTTAGAAAACTCAATTTTATTTAGTTTAATATTGGTTACCAAAATTAATGTTAAGGCCTGTAAATGATCCTGCAGATATCATTAGAGAATTTCAAGATTTAAAATTTAATGAATTCTCATAATTTTTAACTGATATGTTCTCAGATATTAAATATACTGCTTTTATAAGTGGAAATATTGATATTTAAAATGCAAAACAATTAGTTTAAGATTATCATCCAAATGATATTGAAACTATAACAAAAACATTATAAATAGAGAAAAACTTGGTTCATATAATTAAATTACCAGCCAAATAGAAATAAAATGCTGTTTTAAAGTATTATTCAGTTGGAAAAAGAGATTATTTAACAACAGCAGCATTGTTATTGTTATAATTACATTATGAATCTTAATAAACTATATAGGTTAGTTTTAAGAGTATTGGTTGCGTAGATGGTTTATTATTCTATAATTAAGGCATCGATAGTGTTATAAAATTAAACGAATAGATTCAACACTTGATTGAATAATAGAGGTATGATTTGGATAGTTTAAAAGAACGATTAATATTACATTATTAGAACAATGATGAGTTTTTATGGGATAAGATTTATAATAGAAATTATGCATTTAATGTATTTATAAGATAAATTAAATAATTTAGGAAATAAATGAGATTAAGGATTAAATTGAGAATGTGTAAATAAGTGATTTCCATGGAATACTTTAGTCAGAAACTTTGAGCATTTTTGGAGTAACAGAAAGTTCCAAAATTCCTAACATACCCTCAGGATAACATGATTATTCAAAGTAAAAAGAGAAATCTTATTTTGAATGTGCCTATTAATATTAATCCTAATGAAACTTTGTAGATAATTCATTATTTTAGAAAATATAATTTAATTGTCTTTTAATACATAGTTCTTTCTTTTATCATAATACGTAATTAAATAAAATTGTTTATTCAAAGTTGATATATATATATATATATTATTGTTATGATTCAAGAATATGATTGTTATATAAATATTTAACAAAATGAGTATTTTTCTCAGGAAAATTCAAGACCATCATTATTCATAGAGGATAATTTTTAGTCCTCTCTTAACATTCTTTCAAGTTTTCTTATTCTTTAATGTATAAGTTCATTTTTCTATTATCAAAAATCAAAATATACTTATTATGATATCTAAAGCTCTTGTCTTGATTTATGAATTTCAATAATGAGCATCATATTCACATTTTATATTTCCGCTTGTTTTACCTTCATTTACTCCAATTCTTATTCAAGTCTATGTATTTGTAGACTTTGGCTGTGATTATGACGAATAGGTTATTTGTTCGCCTATTATTATTGACTACCACATTTTCTGTGTTTAGGTTAAGCATCTTTAGCTGAAGGAGTAGCTAGAAATACTATGTATTTATTACAACTACACTCTGTAATTGTGCTTAAGTCAACAGAATGTTTTGGTTTATATTTCATTTAGCCAAAATTAAACATAGTATTGAACAATCCGTAATTTTAATCATCTAGTTTTTCAACTATCTAATGATGTAGAATAGGTTATTGTTATATCTTTTTTATGATTGCTCTTGTTTCATTGGTATCATCATCATCATCTTGAACAAGAAATTCAGATTACGAAGGAAAGTAGTTACCACTTGATTTTGTTCTTCGATGATGATTGTTTTTCATAATATATAGTATATATATTTAAAATATATGTGCAATTTAATTCTCAAATTTACACAATTTGTAACAAAAACCATTAAAAGACTATTTAATATTATTTCTTGAGATAAGGATGATTATTTAATTAAAATATTAAAATGATTGATTTCGATCCTTCAACTTTTGGACTAGCACATACTTATTAAAAAGAAGATAAAGACGAAATTAATACCTTAAGAATGCCTAGTGCTCCTTAAGTAATTTACAGAAGTTTGAATGGTCCCACATAAACTAATGGAGGAAATAAATTAAATAATTTCAAACATGGAACAACAACATTGGGATTTGTATTTAAAGAAGGAATTCTATTAGCAGTTGATTCAAGAGCTAGTATGGGTAGTTTTTTGAGTAGTGAGCAAGTAAGAAAGGTGATTGAAATAAATGAATATCTATTAGGTATTTACATATTTTAAAATAATTTAGGTACAATGGCAGGTGGTGCAGCAGATTGTTAATATTGGTTGGCATATTTAGCTAATCATTGTAGAACATATGAATTGAAAAACGGAAGCAAATTAAGCGTTGCAGCAGCCTCAAAATTCCTCTAAGGAATTCTTATTGGTTATAAAAATTCTGGTCTGTCTATGGGATGTATGATTGCCGGAACTGATTTATCTGGATAACATTTATATTATATTGATAATGATGGTATGAGATTGAAAGGAGATATTTTCTCTGTTGGAAGTGGTAGTACATATGCTTATGGTGTTTTGGACAATCACTATAAATATGATTTGTCGTTGAATGAAGCAGTAGAATTAGGAATTAGAGCAATTTATCATGCAACACATAGAGATACTGCTTCTGGTGGTGTAGTTAGAGGTATTGATTAATATTTAATGTAGTTTATCACATTCATTAAAATGGTTGGACTAAAGTACATGATGGACTTGATGTTGTTGATTTACACTATCAATTTGCTTAACAAAAAGGATTGGTTGGAGATGGAGATGAAGCTAAATAGAGATTGTTTTGATTTATTAAACATAATATATATATATATTAATATTGTTTTAATATGTCTAAAAAAGAAGCTAAGAAACCACAAAAACAATAAGAAGAGTCTAAATCGAAAATTAATTTCGAAGAACTCATTATGAATAATTTATCAGGCTTTAAATTAGTTTAGGACAATAGTGGTTATCATTATACAATCTTAAATTTAAATTAAAAAAATGTAGATGTTTTAACTCAAACCTTTGGAAATTACAAATATATTGAATCTATAGATCTAAGTGGGAATAACATAACTGAAATTGTGCAACGTATACTTTTTACTATCTAGTTTCATAACTGCCGTATCTGATTAGATTAAATGTCGAAAGCAACAATATAAAAGATTTGAAATCTCTTGCTAATGAGGAGGCTTTCAAGTCTCTTAAATATCTAAATGCTGCTTCAAATAAACTAGTTGAATTAGGACCTATCAAAGTTCCATTAATATAACTTAATCTTAATGATAATAAAATTGAGAAAATGGATACATTTGATGGTAATCCAAAATTGAAACAATTATTTTTAAAGAGAAATAAAATATCTGCCTTAACATAGTTTTAAAATTTGCCTGAATTAAAAGAATTAAAATTGAGCGAGAATAAAATCAAATCTATTTAAGGTATCGAATTGCTAACTTCTATTCAAATATTACAATTAAGAAAGAATTTGGTACATCTTTAAGACTAATTTAGATTGAAGGATTCGATGAAACATTTCCAGTTTTGGAGAATATAGTTCATTTTGATATTAGGGAAAACAAAATAGATAAGTTTGATGAAATAGTGAAATTACAAACTTTGCCAAATTTAAAAAGATTGTTTTACAAAGGAAATTCATTTGAGTCGAAAAGTCCAAATTATTTATTGGATACAATCAATATTATGGTTAGATTAGAAAAAATAAATAATATTTTTGTCACAAAATAACTCAAAGAAAAAGCATTTTCATTTGCCAAAGATAAATATGATAGAGAGCAGGAATTAAAGAGATTATAAGAAGAAGAAGAGAAGGCAAAAGAAGCAGCCCTTGCAGCCTAGTAAGAATAATGAAATTGTATAAATTTAAATTAATATACATCATTACGATCATTTGGATCTTTTTTTAGCTTTAAGTTCTCTGAATAAAAGAACACAACAAACTAATTCTGCTAATAATGTTATGAGACATAAGAATGTAAATAGATGTTCATCACCAATTCTTGGTATGATAACCTAAAACATAGCAGCTGTAAGAGTTCCTGTACTTTCAATTAGAGATGAAACTGTAGATATGGCTGCTTTATCATTTTCAAACTATTTAGTTAACTCAATTGAGATAACTCCTGAAATGTTATTGTATGGCCCTCCTTAAAATATACCTATAGCCAATATACATAAATAATAAGGCCAGACAATTAAATCTAGACAAAATCTAATTACTAACATAGAACTCATAGCCAACAATAAACTTGGCACAAAATAACAAGCACGTCGTTTATACTTATCTCCTAAATAACCCAAGAAGATTCCACCAACATAACAACCTACATCAAACATTTATGATATATAAGAAGAATGATTTTCAAGTTTTTCTCCCTTCTGCTAAAAATAAAAGGGTAACCAATCTAAAAACCCATAGAAAGTTCCTTTTAGACAAGCATATCCTACTGCATAAATTGCAACTCCTGGAACCATCCAAGCTGATAGAATATTTAAATTTTTATTTTTCTATTTTTAAATTAAGGGAGCAGATTCCTATTCATTCATACTTTAAATTTAATTTCTGGGTTCAATTTATAAGAAGGATAAAGTAGCAACACTTACCAAAATAAGGCAGCAAGACATAAAATAAAAACCCCAATAAACGGGCATATCTAATCTTTAGATGACAACGTCACCAATAATTAATCCATAAATATCACCCGCGTTAACACATCCAGACCACAAACCCATCATCAAACCTACTTTATGATTCTTAAACCAATTTCCTAATACATTTACACATGCAGGATAACATGCAGATTAAATTAAACCATTGATACCCATTAGTATTATGACCAAAGGGCTATACATTAAAATTTGAATCTTACAAAGTTAAGAGTTGAAACTCTTGCAATATTCCAAGGATTGCAAACAACAAGCCAACTGCCATACAACTAATGCCAATAGAATGTTTTAAACTATTTTTACAACACATTGGACCAATTGTATTCATTCCTATACCATAAGTCAATAAGAATGTCAAATATGCTTAACCCATTTTATTTTTGTCATAGTTTTAGATAGCTAAATACTTTTGCATGTATGACCATAGGGTTCTGGCTGCATGCATTTAAGCATAACTAATAAAAGTAAGAATCAAAACAGTCTTTTTTCCCATAAAAATAATTGTTATTTATATGTCTATTCTTTATGTATTAACTCATATTAAGTAATGATGTACATTTACGCATTATAAATTATTTTCGATCAATAAAATTTGCATCTAAATTTATCACAAATTTTATTGAATATGTTTGTTTTATTATTAGTAAGAGTTAATATTTTTAAATGATTTATATAATCATAGGTTTGATTGTTATACTTGCTATAGCTTTTTTCTTAAGTTCACAACCCATAAAATAAAAGATTTAAAAGAAGATAAAAAAAGAGAAATTAGATGCAAATGAAAACGAATCATTGGAACATCATTATATTGAATCAAAGAATAATGGATTGTTATTTTGCAATGTTTGTAAAAAGTTACTGTTTAGTCTATGGGGAGCATAATATCACGAATGTTTGATATGTGGAATATATGTTCATAAAAAATGTAGAAGGAATCAAATTTAATGCAAAATTATAAAATCATCAGAAAACAAACCAAATCATTAATGGTTAAGTGGAAATCTTCCTGTAAATTCAATATGTTGTCATTGTGGATTAACTTGTGGATACTTTTTTGATTTGGAAGGCAAGAGTTGTTTATGGTGTTAAAAGGTTGTTCATGAAGAATGCAAAGATAAAGTAAATTAGTAATGCGATTTTGGCGAATTTAAAGATTCTATAATTTTACCAAATGGAGCATACGTAAAACCAATAATTGTTATCATAAATCAGAAGTCTGGAGGATAAGTAGGAGTAGATTTCTATAAATCATTTTTGAGGTACATATTTTAATTCATTTAGATTTTTGAATCCTATACAAGTGTTAAATATATAAGAGATGGATAAGTTAAAGAATTTTGCACACATTAAAACAGCAAGATTAATAACTGCAGGAGGAGATGGAACAGTAGCTAGTGTGATAAATTATATTAAAGAATTTGATTGGAATCCTCCAATAGCCATTTTACCATTAGGAACAGGTAATGATTTAAGCAGAGCATTAGGATGGGTAATAATATGAATTTATCATTAATAAAGGGCGGCACCTATGAATAATTAGATGCATCTCATGTATTGTCAAAAGTGATGAATAATGAGAATATTACACTGTTAGATCGTTGGAATGTTAAAATAGGGAATAAGAATCATAAATTATTTAATTATTTTGGAATTGGATTGGATGCAAAGTTTTGTTATGATTTTCATAATCTAAGATAAACATCACCTTAATTATTTAAAAGTCGATTGGGAAATAAGTTGATCTATACTCATATGGGATTAAATGATTTAATTAAAAATGAAAAAAGTGGTTTAGGGAAAAGAATTAAAGTAACTTGTGATGACAAGATTATAGATATTCCTGATCAAGTCGAAAATGTAATTATTTTAAACATTAATTCTTGGAGTGGAGGAGTAACTGGATTATGGGAATAGGATGCTGAATTCAAATAATAAAAAATGAATGATGGCCTATTAGAAATAATAGGAGTGACAAGTATTCTACATCTGGGCAGAATTTAAGTAGGATTAGACAAACCATATTAACTTGCTTAAGGCAGGGAAATTTAAATTGTTTATCCTTCAAATTCTTATGTCCAGATTGATGGTGAACCTCTCTCTATTGGACCTTCAGTTATTGATATTACTTTAGTTGATAAAGTACAAGTTTTAACCAATTATGAATTGACTTGGGAAAATAGATTTTTGAAAACAATGGAATGGGCTGAGGAATAAAAATATATTACAAAATAATCAAAAGATGAAATTGTTAATCGTATGTTACATTATTATTAATGAATTAACAAATATTAAAAAAAATGGGTATCACCGAATAAGATCTTTAACCTCTCAAGAAAGTAAAAATCCCATCAGAATATGAAAATGATTCTCAATTCTATTAAGAAACTATAATGAAACAATATGAAAAAAGAAGATAAAGATTACTTTATGAATATAATGATTTACTCAATAAAAAATCAGAGGATATTTAAGTTCATCCAAAATCATTGCCACCTGAAGAAAAGAATGAGGAATCTTCAACTTCTAGAATAAATGATAAAATAATGAAAATGAAGAAATTTCAATAAGATTATCGTGAATAATAATTGATGTAATATTCACAAAAAGAGTAATTAATTGAAACACGTAGGAAATAAATTAGTAGTGAAAGAGAATAGCGAGCATATTAAAAAGAAATTTTAGAAACTTCTAGATTAGAATAAGTTTAAAGAAATAGAGATAATCTATAGAAATTGATAACCGATAAACATGTTAAAAGAAGAATGAGTTACGATACGAAATTATAAAAATTGGAACTCTATAAATAAGCTCAATACATAATTCCTAGAAGTACTAGAGTAGATGAAACTTTGGCTCGCTATTAAAAATGTTTAGAGGAGAAAAAACAATAAGATCTATAGAGATTGAAAAGATTAGAGGAGAGTCTTGAAAAAGCTCACTCCAAGAAGTCTTAAAATATTATAGAAATCAAAAGAAAGGGATTATTAGAATAATTAAAAATTGAAGAAGTATTATTTAACAAAGAAAGAAATTAACAAGCAAGATAAAGTAATTTATTAGAAAAAACCCAACAAAAAACTGTTTTAATCAGACCATCAAAGACTGAAGTTCCAAAGTAAAAACCATACCCTTAACCAAAATTTCTATGCCTAAATTAGAACAAAAAACTGAGTTCGTAAACTATGACCCATTTTTCTTAAGAAATTATATAAATTATTGAATAATCAAACATTCATGAAATCGAGGAATAATTATTACATGTGTGTGCAGAACAAGATAAAACACAAAAAGAATTATTTGTTAAAACTAATTATTTATTTTTATATAACTGACTTATTTTATAATAACATCAAAACTTTCTTCCCATTAATTTATTATATCTATGTTTATTTCTTTAAAATTTTATGATTTACTTTTAAACTAGTATATAAAAAGTTAAATATTTGATAATTCACATTAAAGTACAAGAATTACAAAAAACAAGTCTTTATAATTAAAACTTCAATTAATTTCTTTTAATAAGATATTATTTAAAATAGATTTGTTTCAAAATAACTAAGTAAGATGGGTAAAACAATTTATTAAAAAATTGCAATCCAAAATATCTTACAATTCTTTTTTAATTTATAATTATTGATATAAATTTATAAATGGTCTGATTTATAATAAGCTTTGTTAAATGTTTATAATTGATAATTTTAATCATGTGTTTTCGAACTTACTTTCTTTAATTGTTTAATGAGAAATATAATTAAAAATAATTGAAAGGATCTATTGATAAAATGGAAAGTTTCAATTTAAAAATTAAGTTTTAAGTTAAAAACCAATTTAAAAATAATTAAGGATCGTTATTTTAAAATAATGAATTAGAAAAAATAATTTTTGATAGTTGATTCTTAAAAAGATGTGACAAAAACGGAATATAAAGATTAATTAGTGTTTGAATAAAATTTATTTATTAAAAAACGAATATAATTAAAAATAAAATGTTTGGTAAAGTGATTGTCTTAATCATTTCAATATTGAGTCTTCTTCTCATTTACAATTTTATTGGGGCTTCCCTTGATTATAAAAATAAATAAGAAGTCGACCAAATATTAACATACCTGAACAAATATTTAACAGCAACTTATTATGCTCCTCCCACTAATCATTCGGCAGTATTAATTAATGATTAAAATTTTAGTATAATTCTATTCTAGTCAAACCTGAATTTGACTATTGTAAAAGGTCAGATTTATACAAATTTTATCATCCAGATGTAATTATGACAGATACATATACATTTCGTGAAGTTAGAGGAGTAATTAAAGATGCGCTAAGATCTTCATTTTTTGATTGCATTCCAAAAATGTAGCACAAATTCCAAAATCATAATGGTAATGACATCCTTAAAAGTATTTCTAGTGATGTCTAAATTTGAGTTGCCAGAGTAATTAACCTTACCATTTACTTACTATGATTAATTGATATACAAATTTAAAGTAGGATAAGGTATTAATCATAAATTAAAAAATTAGCATCTCTTTGCCTATTCTAAAAATATAACCATTTACCAACTCGACATGTACTTTCCCATAAGGATAACCTTATGAATAATCAATACAAATATATAGATTTGTTAAGAGAGAAAGGAGTTGATTAAGATTGTATAAATAATGCAACCTTCATTCCAAAGACTTATCGTTTGTTTTAGAAACAAGACTGCAAGGAGTTTTTCGATTATCTAAGTTCTGAAGAATATTAAGATAAAGTAGCTTGGGATGGGCCTTAATTCATAACAAAGGTAGGTTTAGAAGTTCATAGAGGGAAAGGAATAACAGTTTTATTTCCAGAGGAAACTAAGAAATTATAAGAAACTTATAAATATGGTAAGAGATGCGGAATTGATCGGGATCTATTAGTAGCATAATAATATATTGGAAATCCAATGTTATTTAATAATCATAAGATTGAATTTCGTATATATTGGGTCCTAGCTTCAACTAATCCAATTATAGCTTATGCATATGACAAGACTTTAATAAGAAGATGCATAGCTCCTTTTGACAGATTTTCATTGAATAAGGAAGCTCATGTTTGTAATACTGCTATAGTGAAAAGTACTCTTAGATAAAGAGGATCTGATTTAGATTTGAATGACGAAAACGCTGATGAATCTGAATTATTTATTGATTGGAAATTAGATTATTTGCAAGATTTATTATATCAATAAGGTAAGATTAAAGATCGTAAATGGCTTTAGAATTATCTTTATCCTACTATAGATAGAATGATAATACATGCTATTAAATCTGTAGAAGATTAAATAATAAAGGACAGTAGATTGGCAGAGTTTTTTGCTGCTGACTTTATTATGACAGATGATTTAGAAATTCATATAATGGAAATCAATTATAATCCATAGACATTAAAGACTACACCAGCAAGAGAAAAATAACATACTAAAATGACTCAAGATATGATTGACATTCAAAATGCATATCTAAGAAGCAAGTATTTGAGATTTAAGAAAATAATTTTTAAAATTCTAGCCAAAATGAAAAAAGAAAAAAAAACTCTCGATTAAACTATAACACCCAAAATATTAGAGGAAATTAATGAAGCTTATAAAGATAAACTTGATTAAGGAATTAAAATAAAAGATGATAACCTATTCAGATTAGTAATGGATGAAAATTTGCCTGGAACCAAAAAGTATAAAGACTTAATTTAGAAAAAATGCTTATGATAAATTGTGATTGTTTTTGTGTATTCAAAATATAAAAATTTAATAGATCAATGCTATAATCTTATTTCTTAATTTAATATGATGTAATTTGCTAAGAGAATATTTTAATAATATACTCTTGTCAATTATCTTTCTATAACAATATCTTAATAAAATTTTAGTGGGATATTTAACAAGTAAATAATAACTTAATTATTAATTTAGTCAAGTAAATTATATATGATTATTTTTCAAAAGCACAGAGATTTTCATCTTTTGCTTCCTTACATTTCTTGATTAGGATGATAAAATATATTATTTCACTAAATTTAGAGAATATATAATTTTTGTATTTCTGAAGATCCAAAAGGAAATAAAATATTTTTATTCTTTTTTAGTTATCAAGTAGAGGCTAAACATTTATAACTTATACATATTTATGTTATTTAAGATATTTATGCAAAAAATACTTTTATATTAAATAGTTGAAATTTCTAAGTTTAATGACTAAATAACAAATACATATATAAATGGGAGATTTTAAAAGTATTTGATAAAATTTTGCAAACAGATAATATATACATTAAGGTGTAATTCATCATTAGGGTTATTTTCCGAAGACAGTATTCGAATGATATTAATTGAATGCTGAGAATTCTGAAGTTTATTATTTTGGAACAGGAGATGTAAATCTAGAGGGATTTTTGGATTGTTCATTAGATTGTACTCTATGAGTATTTGACCCAAAATTTGATTTATGAGAAGTTGATGTGCTTATTTCAGTTTTTGTAGCAGAATCTCTGGAAGTTGATTGACTTTGTAACTCTTTTATTTATTATTTTAAAGTTTGTATTTCCTAATCTCTTTTGATTAACATCTGAGTTTGAGCAAGTGACAATTTTTGTTAAAGTTCATATGCCTATCTTTTTAAATCGAAGTTCTCTTCTAGAAGAGCTGAGTTCTCATCTTCTAATTCTTTTCTTTTATTCAATAACTCTTTGTTTTATTTAAGTATTCTTTAGTATGAGTCAATCAACTGTTTATTGTGTTACTCAATATTTTGAGATTATTCGTATAATTATCTGGATACTATAATAATATTTTATTGATTAATACTTATAACAACATCCTCTTTAGGAAATTCAGGCAAAAAATTACTAGACTGATTGAGTTAGTTTGATTAATTTGAGTCATCTACTTTTGGAGCTGAGAAACTCAATTCTCTTTAATCTTACATTTCATCTAAATAAAGGGATTCTCTGATTCCTTAATTAAATAGAGTGGCAAATTGATCTGGTGATAAAAAGATGGGGTTATTGCTACTTCGTTACATGATAATTAAATTAATATTAATAGTGTCATTCAATTAAATGAGTTGTATGTTTCTCAGACTCATGTATTCTGTCTAAAATTTATGACTTAATAGTTGCAAACTCTTCTTTATTGGCTAGAAAATGATCAACTCTCTGATTGCAAATTGGACATTTATCTAACAATCCTTTTATTCTAATCCAATCTTCAAAGCAATCATAATGATAAACATGGCCACAAAATAATTGAGCAACGAATTGCGAAATATCAAATTAATCAAAGCAAAATGCACAAGAATCTTCACCATATAATAATAAAGAAGGATCAGATGGGTATTTTGTGATAATTTCTTGTTCTATTAAATTTTGCATAATAGTTTTTAATCTATCACTAGACAAAGGTACTTAATTTTACATATAAGGTGCCATCTAAAATACTAATAATACTTAATTACTTATATTAAATCATTATCTAAAGTTTAAGCTACCAAATATTATAATCTTCTTTTAGCCAAGTATCCCATTATGCAAAATAATAATATACCGCATAATAGCCAAGCTAACATCTACAAAAGAGATTATTTTAATCGATCTGCCATTGATATTGGGGTAGAATTATGGAAAGAAAATGAAATATTATTGGCTAAATTATCTTCAATGAATATTATTGTATATCTAAAGTAAAACCCTTTAAATGGATATGTTGTAGTCTAGTTTAGGTCCCATGGTTCAAAATTCATTTATGTGCAAATCTCATCCTTATTTAAACCTAAACATATTGATATTTAGATATAAGAAGGAATATTCACAAGATCAGCTTAAAAAAATAAATTAAATTATTAAAACTCTTCAGCATCAAAAAACCATGAACAAATCTAACCTTTCCTTATTTAACCCTGATATGTAAATTGCTTACTTTATTAAAATTCTGTCTAATTATAATTACAAAATGAAGATTACTATTATTATTGTTCACAGTTCCAAATCTTACCATAATACCATTTGGAACTTTATTCATTTGATGATAAGTCAATCTAATACAATTTAGATTCTTAGTTACAAATATCATTTTCCCAAATGCATCCAATTTAATTATTACATTTCAGACAACTATTTTGGATAGAACAATAATTAGTAAATTATTAGAGTAACTTTGGACTAAGACATTATTATTCATAAGGAACCAAAGATATTTCATAATTGTAATATAAAAGATCACAAGGCTTAAGGCAAGATGTGTAATTTTATAATTCTTGAAGAGGTTCAATTTTGGTATTATTTTATTCTACTTTCTCTCCCAAAAATTAAAGTTAATATATTAAGGAGTAATTATTAGAACGAGGAAATTGCGTAAAATTATTTAAACATTTACTTTCTTAATTTACATCCTATTATATTTCTATTTCTATGTTTTATCTTTTAAAATTATCTTAAATAAAAATAAATGACCTATCATTTTTAACAAATATATTATATGTAAAGGGAACGTCTAAGATTTTTATTTGTGTAATTTATTATTAAGTTACCCAATTTGATTAATTTTGAATTATATAAACCAAAGTTTAATCTTAAAATTTTTAAAATACCAAATTTGTTTTATGGTCAACAAATATAGGAGATTTAGAGAATACTTTTAAAAGTTGAACTTCAAAAAGAATTGAAGTAATTGAAAATAATGCTTAACAAGTTTGTAATTCAACCAGTAAATAATTCTCATATGATTATGTTTTAATAATCATTTCATTTTTATCAAGAAATTCTGAAATATAATATTATGACACAAATCTCAATTACCAATCCAAAAATGAATACTCCAAAATGTTTAACATGTCCGATTCCGAAATTATTATAACTAGACTATTTCTTTTTTTATTGTAATATTGTGAAAATCCTCTGATATCGCAAATTGTATTGCAAGTAAAGTTGTGTGGCTTCAATGGAAAAGAATTAACTCTACTTGGATGTATTGGAATAAAATAACAAGTTATCTAATGTTCATTGACATGACTCACTAAATTTAGAAATCTTATATTTACTTAGAAGACCAATCATATTTAAGGTTCCATCAATTACAGTTGCTTAGTAATTATAAAACGAATATTTGTTTATGGAAAGAGACTAAATCATCTATAACAAATCCCCATAATAAGAATTATATAATACAAGTAATTTTATTTAATAGGATAGAGTTTCTGTATCTATATGCAACTCACTTAAAAGCATATTGCTTAGTTATACATCTTCTGTCTTGTTGAAGGAATACGCTTAAACAATTTCTTGAGTCAATTCTGATTTAGGAATTATGGCATTCATTTTTGAACACTGAAATAAAATATTGTCGTCATTCTCTCCTTTTATTTAACAATGAGTGAATAGATCACTAATGTTATTATTAGTTTATTTATCAATTAGACTATAAGTGTAGCATGTTTAAATCAGCAATAAAATGATCATTTAATTATTAAATGTTTGGAATTTTATTTATATTTATTGCTTTAGTCTAAAGTAAAATCATTACTTAAACATTTTCCCTTTAACAATTAAAAAATTTGGACTACATCCCTTTAAGTAGATTCGGTAGTCGCGGGATTGTTAATTACGAAATATCGTACTTATGCATTTTTTTAATTTAGATCCCGAGTACTAAATGTTCCAGAAGAATTCGAAACTCAAAATTTAGTTATCCCTTTTGAATTTTTTTAATAGGATAAATGGTAATTAGCTTAATCGAAACCAGAATGTAAAAGAAAAGATGAGGCAAATAGAATTATTTATCAATCTGTTGAGGTTGATTCTTTATAAGAGATGTCTGTTTTGAATGGATAATTGGCTTATGGAAAATTTCATAATGTTTGGTTAGCCATTTTTAATAATTGCGATCATAAGCTTGAGAAAATGATTTCCTAGCCATAAACAAATATTTAATTAGAAATAACCATCTGGCTATTTGATGAAGGAGGATATGAATTCTCATTAGAAGAGTATGGATTATTTAATATAGTATCTGTTTTGACTTTACTAACAATCATAGGATTTTATTATAATTATCGAGTCTATAAAAAGGAGTAAGAAAAATATGGAGAAAAAGACTACGCTTTACTTTTTGTCTTAATTATAATTGGATTAGAAGCATTATAAAATACTCTTAATTTTTTCAACCTTTTAGTATATAATAGCAATGGAAAAGGGATTAGCTCATTTCTTATCATATCTGAAATAATTTAATCAATTGACAACTTTTTATTAATGTTCTTATTAATATTAATTGCTTTGGGATGGACAATTGAATTCATGAATCTCGATATTTATAGTAACTTTTATTTAACTTTGACATTCATTCTTGGATTGATTTAAACATTATTTGCAGTTCTAGCAAAATATTTGAGTAAATAAACTTAATTCCATATGTATGAGGGTTGGGCAGGTTATGCAATAAGTGCAATATATATTGTGCTCGCCTTTTATTTTTATTATTCAGCAAGTCAAAGAAAAAGGAAAGGTGAACTTGCTACTAATTTCTATTATTAACTTAAGATATTTGGGACTATATTTTTTATATCATTCCCAGTTATTTTGATTATTTCTAAGTTGATTGATCCTTATAAATCCTATAAGGTTGTTATTTTAGGAAGCATGCTAGTGAGATTAATAAATATCACACTTTTAGTACGATTATTTATTGGTAAATCAACAGACTATTAAAGAATTTGTATTAAAGGAAAGTCATTCTTAGATAGAGAGAAAATTATTTGAATTACATAATAATATATATATGTGAAAATATTATCGATTTTTAAGTAATAATAACTCTTGATTATGATTAATAATTGTGTAATTTACAAGTTGATGGAATAATAAATATATATATATTATTTAATCATTAATGTAATCATCAAATCCCTAGATTATTTACGCAGTTGTCGTGAGAGGATCAAATGTTGTTTTATCAGAATATTCAATAGCTAAGGGTAACTATATCGCATTTGCTAAAACTATCATTTCAAAAGTAAGTGATAACATCAATAAAAGGTTAATTAATCTAATGCTAAAAAGTCATTCAACTATGAATAATATGAATTTCACATTTTAGTTGAGGATGGATTTTCATTTTTGATAATGGCAGAACGTGGTTTAAAAATGAGAATTGCATTTGCTTGTCTAGAGGATATGAAATAAAAATTTTTTTAAATGTTTTCATAGTAACAAAGGGATACAGCTATATCATATGGATTAAATAATATGTTTTCGATAGTAAGAATATATGTAATTATATCAAAGGAATAAAAAAATAAAATTGAATATTATAATTCTCCCTAGGCAGACAAATTAAGAATGGTCTCTGATAACATCCAGCAAACCAAAGAAGTAATGATGGAAAACCTAGATAAATTGTTGGAAAGAGGAGAGAAAATAGATATTCTGGTTGAAAAAACAAATGTAATGGTTAAGTAAAAATTTTATTAGCCTTAGTATTTCAACAAGTATGAAAGAAAATGCAACAACATTGAGGAGACAAATGTGGTGGAGAAACAAAAAAATGACAATAATCCTTGTTTTAGTGGGATTATTGGCTATTTATATAATTATGGTTATTGCATGCGGAGGATTTGCTATGCATAGATGCTTTGGTAGCGATTGATCTATTCATAACAATAAAAATATTTAATCAATTCAAAAATGTATTCTATAAACTTGTATAATTTAAGTTATTATTAACATGTATTCTAAAAATTATTAATATATCTATTCCATTAATTTTAGACATATTAAAAGAAAAATTATGAGATGATGGATTATGATAATAAACAAAGAAAGAGATGCTTAACTTATGAGAATGGGAAAAAAACAAAAATTTGAAAAAGAATGAATAAAATAATGGATGTGATTATATCTCATTATTATTCAGCAGCTCTTCTTTCAGCTAATCTTTCTAATTCTTAGACCAAAACTAATTCTTATCTTCTTCCTGCAGTGACGGCGTTGTATTCAACATCGAAGCTGTGGCATAAATCAGCAGCATCATCCCATAAGGTTTAGTTTCTTTATTTCTTGTTGGTAGCAGCTTAAGCAACAGCGGTTTAGACTGAGATGACTCCTTATAAGTTTTCAGCCTTGTTGCTTAATCTTCCCTTTGAGTCATCAAGTCTAGCTTATGAAGCAAGATATAAATCCTTTTATTAGGTGAAAAGAGCCAAAGCGTTGGTGTTTTCAGCAGTGTATGCAGCCCAAGCTTCTTCAACGTTGTTTCTCAAGGTTTATAATAATTAAGCAAGTCTTTCAGCAGCGCTAACTGAATCTTCTTCTTATGTGATTTAAGCTAAAGCAGCTAATGGGGCCATGAAAGCCTTGTTCATCTTGGTGGAGACTGAAGCCTTCATCAATTTGGTTGTCATTTCGGCAACTTAGATCAAACTGGCTCCTCCTTTAGCTAAGGCGGCAGCCAAATCAAGAGAGTCATCAATGGCGTTGATGGCATCGTTGAATGTAACAGCACCTCTGTTATATGATTAAGTATCTTCCTTTCTGGCATCATTGATGAGACCAACGTGTAATGAAACTGTGTTCAAGATGTTTTCAACTTCACCGAGGGTGGCTTAGGTCTTCTTTAATAAGATGTTTGAGGTCTTCAAAATACCGTTGGCAATTTTGAGTGTACCAGTGGCATCTTCAACTTCAGCTCTTCTGTAAGCAATTTCGCTGTCGCATTCAGCCTTTTAAGCTCCATAAACTTCATCGTGTGTTCCTTATTCTTAAGCGACTGCAGATTTGAAGTTATCAAGAACTCCCTTGATTGTGTCAAGTGGTGAGTGGGCTTTGATTTTGTTTTCAACTTCAACCATGATGTTCATGATGCTTCTCTTTCCACCATATGTGAGTGGGAATTTTTACACCATACCAGCGTTAGCAAGGGCTAAAACAACCAATAATGTGATAGCAACTTTCATTAAAAATATTTATGTTTGATTGCCATTCTATTCTTGCTTTTGAATACTACAAATACATTAGAACTAATTCAAAAACGGATATAAAAATTTTACTCATCATTTCTTATTCTTATTATTTTTGACATTATTAATACCATTTATCTACGTGTCTGCATATTTTAAAGTTCAGAATAAACTCTATACAAGAAAAACTCTAAGGATTGAAACACTTGGGTTTTAATGAAGAATGTATTTTCAATTTAGCAACAAAATCAATAAAAAACTCAATAATTATGGCAGAGATGTAACTCATAATAGAACCTAACATTAAGATTGTAATCCAATATATTAAACTGCAGTTCTAAAATATTCCTTATTCCCAATCTAATAAAATGGAGTTTAGGAAATATTCAATATCGAAGTGCTCTTTCACATGATTAATATAAAAATTGTCACAAATTGAATTAAAAACGATTAATTTCATGTAATAGTAACCGTATTATTCTCGATTAAGCTGTTTTAATCAAAATTACAATATTAATTAATAATTTAATTTCATAATTCTAATAAACTATTGTTTATGATAATTTTAAATTAGAGAAATAAGGTTTTAATAATAATTGTCAAATATAATAAAATCACTTTTTAGGTATATAGTCAGGTATAGATTTTTATTTAAGCTTGTTATTTAAATTTTCTTGAGTTTCAGGTAATTCTAATTTATTTTCTGGATCCTCAACAGATTCTGTTTTACTTGGAGTTTTGAAATGATCATCAATTTTTTTATTTTTTTCTGATGCATCATTTTGTATGTCTGTTTGTATATCATTATTACATATTGAACTTATTTCTTATTAAAGTTATTTTGTAACCTAATTGTTAGAGTCATAATTTTAATAATTGTTTTATTCTTCAACTTTAATTTGTTTTAATTTTTTGTCTAATTCTAGATCCTCTTATTTTTGGCTGTTTTATTCTTCAATTATTTTGGTCAATTTCAATTCATTCATTCTAGCTTTTCGAGATTCATTTAATGAACATTTATCAGCTAATTCTCTTTAAAGTTTAAATGAGGCGTCCTTAAAAATATTTGAATAACTTTTATAAATTTCTATTTATTTTTCTTTTGATAAATCATCTATGCATAAAAAACAGTAAAAATCAATTTTACTAATCTCTTCATTAGGGAATATTATTTCTAAACAATCAAAATGAAACCATTCCTCACAAGATTCACAACATATCATAGGATCTCCATCTTTGAATTTACCTCTACATACACAATATAAATTTTCATCTCTCTAATAATATTCATCGCCCACTTATTCAATTATAATTTCCTTTTTGCAATCTGACTTTTTATTCTTTTTAAATTTTTTCAACATCAACATATCAATTAATTTGGCTTACTTTTTTTAAGGATTTAATTCTTGCATGAATTTACTAGCTCGTCTTCTCAACTTTTCATACATTTTATATGTGATATCCTTTTCATAGTCCCTATATTTAAAAAATTTCCATAATTCATCAGTCGCAGTGATAGTACTTTTATAAAATTAAGTTATTAGTAATCCATTTTAATCTACTTTACTTTAATACACCTCTGGCAATTTAGTTAAATAATATTATTTTTGTTATTTTATTTATGGTTCAGTTATAGACTCATATACATATTTTCCTTATTCTAGTTTTAAATTTACTATAAGTTTTTGGTCTAAAAGTTAATCAATGAATTCTTTCAATTTAGTTGCAAAATCAATTAAATCAAATTCATTTTCTTAATATTCTTGAAGTTCTTATTTTTATTGAGATTCTTTTGATAATTTGGCTTTTTTAGATCTTTATTGAGACTTTTTGTGTACTGATTTACATTTTTCATAAGCTCTAAAAAAGTCAATAATTTCTCTTTCATATAATCTTTACTTTGATTCTAAAATTCTCTTAACTTTAAGAGGTACATGCTTTTAACAAAATATTTAATAATCTGGTTTTGTATTTAGATTTGTTTAAGTTAGAAATATTCCTTATCTTCTAGCACATTCCACATGAAAGCCTGTTTAACAACTGCCTCTTGCACATTAGATGCACATTCCAGCCTTTTTGATATTACATAAACTACAATTAAGTGTGAATCTTTTATGGTTGATATTATCAACTCCTCTTAATATGTCTTACTTTTCATCTAAAAAACATTCAGGAGACCAATAAAAACAAGATAGATGAATCCATACTTTTTGCGGTTAAGGTTCCTTAATATCTTTGTTATTTTCAAGATCTCTAATGTCTCTATTTGGTAATTTACTGAAATCGTAATATAATTCTTAATCATCATCGATTTATTAGACTATCAAGATTATGAAAGATTTTACATAATTTAGAAACTAAATCATTTTTCATCATTGTTTCGCCTTATGATTCGAAATATGTTTGATTTAGATTTTCAAAACAAGAAGCATCAATTTAAGTTGCTTTCATAGCTCCTCCTAATTTAGGGCACAAAGCACAACGTAAATATTAACCATTAGGACCAAATGTCTAACAAACATCACATATCCAGTCTTCACTAGGTATTACTTCAATTAAATAGCATTTTTGATGGACAGAAATATTGCATTTTGAACAAAATACTATTAAATTATCATCAGTATAATCTCCATCGTTACAAACTTGACAAAGAGCATCATCTAAAATTGGTTATAAGTGAATTCCACCTCCTTAAGTCTTCTTACCTGTTTCTTAAGCAACAACATTTTATCCATCTGTTTATATTTTCATTTCTATTTTTTCTATATATTATTTTTCAAACTCTGTTAATCCAGAAATGTCTCTCAATAAATTATTAGATTAATCTGTTTTAATTGGTTGTTTAAGCTACGGAATATCTTCAGTTTAGAACTTTAAGATAGCTTTT
Source organism: Paramecium sexaurelia (assembly GCA_000733375.1). NCBI lineage: Eukaryota > Ciliophora > Oligohymenophorea > Peniculida > Parameciidae > Paramecium > Paramecium sexaurelia. The sequence continues at coordinate 543,007 of JPFM01000001.1, read as the reverse complement.
TCATTTTCCTCCTAAAGTTTTTCTAATTTCAATCTAAAATTATAAAAATATTGGTACTCTTAGTTGGCAATAATATCATCTAAATCTTATATCCTTAATTATCTCATCTCTAAAATGAATATATCATCATTCACATCATACCCTTTTTTATTTTTCTATTTTTTACAATCACTTAATTAAACGATAATTATACTCTTATTATGAAGTTCCATTTACTTGTTCTGTTTTCTTGATCAACTTTTGAACTTCTTAAAGGTTATGTTGAAGATAATCATGATCGCAATTGAAATACATCGCTGCAATCATAAATTACAAAGTAGATGCTTACAAAAATTGGACTTGAAATTAGATATTGCTTACTTGGATAGATAACCTTTATATTGTTCGTATTCTCAATATCTGTCCAATCAAAATCCCCCATTTTTTGTATGGTTTGTAAATAATTTTGATATTTTTTCGTTACTTTCTATTGCACCTCAATCAAGTAGTTTTCTTCACTTTCTTCCTACAAAGTTTTGTTTACTAATTATTTTCTCACTCTAGTTTATTTTCTCCTCTTCATTGCTGGGTCAATATTGTACATTTCACTATCCTAAATATGAGCCATTTATTATATACCTCTTAAAAGCGCGAAAAAGTTCTTTAAAATAAAAAATAATTAGCTTACAGCTCTTTTGAAGAATCATACTTTATCTTTATTTTTTACTAATCTCTCACTGACCTTAAATACAATATTACAAATATAATCAGCGCTAATAAGATTAAGAATTTTCTTCATTTAATACTATTTACATAACTCGACTAGTTAATATAATCACTACCCTCTTAAATCAAAATAATCTCAGTTATAAAGTATTTTTATAATTAAATAAGTATTCAATATATCTTTATTAATCAAATTTTAATAAATTAACTTTTGAACATGCAACGAATCAATTCTTTCCCTTACCTAAACTCCCATTTAGCAAATTACAAATTTTTAATCAACTATTATTTCATCAAATAATATTTTCAGTTTTACCTTTTAAATACTAAAATTTATTTCAAAACTTTACTTAGTTTATTTTGAATTTATCATGGTCTAATTATAAATTTATATCAAATTGATATATATATGTTCAATCATTTTAAAGTGTAAATGTATGTTAAAATAGAATTGAATATTAAAACTTCTATTTCTATATAAAAAAAACAACAAATATAGAAATAAATAATTTAAAGTTAAAAAAAAGTAAATAATCCAAGATTGAAATAATAACTTTTAATTTTGAATATCAATTAATTTGTGCTTAAATAAGCCAATTTATATAATATATATAATATATAATAATAATCATATTTCTTGTTGGAATTATTTCTAAAATGGTAAGCTTTCATATATTTATAATTTGATGTATTATTCAAAAATTTTGATTGCAACAAAAACATTTCCATTTCTTCCTAAAAGTATATGAGTAGCAGATAAATTTAACTTTTCGTAACAAAAATTTCTTTGTTATTAATTCTCCCTATACCAAAAGTTAATATACTAATCTTGGTTTTAAGTTGGAGCATCAAGTTGAAAGAAATAGTTTAAAGATGATTGAGTAGTGCGTTCGGTTATTTTATTATCTTAAAATTGATAATCTTCTCTTTCTGGATAGGATATCATCCAAACGGCACCATTTACAAATGCTTTTACTTCATTTTCTTAAAAACAGGAATAATGCGGCATAAATTAACAATCATATGAAGCTGTTTTCTCTTTGTCCCAAGTAGTTTTATTTTCTCTCCAAAAATAGATCACAGAGTCAGTGACTTCAGCTAATACGTCTTTTTCATAGCCATACGTTAAACAATTCATTACATCGTTATTTCGATAAATCATTTTATTCACCATCTTAAAATTTTGATTTATTCTTTTGATAATAAAGAAAATGGCATTACAATCTATAAATATTTAATTCTTAAAAAAAAAGCAATTGATATCTGACTTAGCATTTGGTTGTATCATGAGATCTAAAATATTTCTTAAAAGCCAATTTGAATTAACATGTGCTCTAAGCCAAGTATATATGTATCTCTTAGTTACATCATACATAATAAGGATGGTTCCATTTTCATTTAAATGAATTCCAGAAGGTTAGATTAATCCAGATATAGAAAAGTGTTATTCTTTAGTTTTCCAATTATTACCTAATTTATCTAGTGTAAAAAATCTGTTTCCATCATGTTATAACCATAAAACTACACTTTTTTCATTATTGCTAATGGAAAATTTGGCAGTCTAAAATTGTCCATTGAATTAGATTTGAGATGTTTGTGAAAATATTTTCTAAAACATTATAAAAGAAAATAATATTTGGAATAAATTTTTAATAAGTGATTTTGCTTAAATTTAATTAAGTAAAGCAGAACAGAATCACTCTAAGCCAGAGAATCACAAAATCTATTAGAGAAAATAAAAATGTTATTTTTATTTCTGTATTTGATAAAATGATATTAAAAATGAGACTACTCAATAAAACAAGTTTCGTAAATTTATATTAATTAGATATAATTTGAGAATATTCCAGAAATTTATGAGTTAGAGATATAAAAAATTAGAATTAAGATAAAAATAGAGTAAGTTTAGATAAAGAAGAATAGAATGATTGGTAAATTAAATATTATGTAATTAAATAATGATAGTTGTCATCAACTATATTTATTTATGAAATAATTTTATTGTAGTTTATTATCGTATATATAAGTGAATATATTTAGAGAATAAAGATATTAATAAAAATGTCATAGCTCCCATAATAAGGATAGCAATCGAAAACTCATTCAAATTTACCTTAATCTAATATTCCTCCAAGTCAAAACCAGAACTAATTCATTCCTTAATAAGGAGTGCCAACTTAGGTTTTACCTTAGAGCTAGCCATAATTTGTGGTTCCGCCTTAGAATATAGGAAGAGCACCTATAAGTGGATTTCCAGCTCAACAACTTCCATATCTACAGCAATAAGGATTATAACCATTGCCATAATCACAAATAGTAGGATAAAATGGTGTACCTTATTAAACAGGTCCAGTGTAATTGAGTTCATAACTCTTGACAGAATAAGCGATAAAGGGCGAATCAAGAATTGAATATGTCCCATATGAGAGAGTAATCACTGAATATGAAGAAGTGAGGAGATAAGTTCAAGTACCAATAACACGATAAATAACTGATTATTATGCAGTTTAATATGAAGTTGAATATATTCCTTAAGTAATTTAAGAGAAATAAATTGGTATTAATTTTTATCATAATAATTAGAATATGTACCAGTTGAAAGAATTTAAGAGAGAACAGAATATTACACAGTATAAAAATAAAACATATTACCTGTAAAAATATAAAAAATTATTTTTAGGCATAACCAGGTTTACAACAATAAACCCTTGCATAATCACAAACAATTCAAACTTAAAGAGTGTAATAACAATAAATTGTGGTAATTATTTAATAATTATCCATTAGACATAATAACACCAATAATATTTGACAATAGCATAATAGCCATAAGTTACTACAACTATGTATTAACCTCCACCAGTCTAAACAACAGTAGTGCCTAAATAAGCTCCAACTTAATAGCAACTTACAAGCACTATTGTTTAAGCCCCAATCACATCAACAATTTAAGTACCTCCAGTAGTATAGAATACTATTATTCCATAAACTTAATTAAATTCTACATACATATAATAATAGCCACAAGTTGTGACTACTTAACTCTAATCTGTGCCTCAAACTATATAAACTACCAGTGTAGTTCCATAAACAATTTAAACAACTAACATTTTACCTTAAACAACCAGTGTTATACCACAAACAAGAACACTGAGTAAACCACCTACAACCATTATCTAACCTTAAACTACATTACCTTAAACATCAATCCCATTGGCAACTACCACAGTTTTACCTTCTTAATTAGCATAAACAACTGCTGTCCCATCTGCTATTTACAAAGATAATTAGAGACTTCCAGTCTAAGCCAATTCTCTTTACAGAAAAACATTACCACCCATATAACCAGGATAATTAATATAAACAGCACCTCCTTAGCAAGTATAATTAAATATAATTTGAGATTCCAACTTAGCCTTAGCAACCTTAAAAATAAGCAAAGCCAGATAAAGACAAGACATTTTTAGAGAGGCTTTTTGAGTGAATTATTAGATAAAATTAATATTATGAATTATTATCTAGAACACAAAAGAGTTTTCATAGAATGTTCTATATATATATTATATAAATATGATTTTTTTTAGTTTAATTCATTTAATGAAACTTAATTACTTACTTCTCTTACTTAGTTTAGCAACTTCTGTCTTGGCATAAACAGTTACATCCACTCAAGCATAATAAAATTCGACATCAGCTCAATAATCTAACCCACTCAATTGTACTGAAACCTAATTACCTGTAAAAGGAGTATGCGTTGAGGCTGGAGCCTGTGCATAGAAATTAAGCTATTTCAGATAGCAAAAATAAACCTCTGGTCCAGATTAACTTCCAAACAAACCAGAGTTTGGATTGGCATTAGAAAATGGTAATCTAAAAGTATCTTTAAAATTTTTGAACTCAACTGGCTTAGAAACATCACTTGAGGCTACAGATAGTTGTTTATAAGTGAATCTTATTAGATTTGGTGTTGGGTTTGTAAATGAGACTAAAGACACAACTTCTTTGACATCAGTATAGGGTACTGATAACTCAAGATCTTGGTCTTACATAATTGAAAAAAGGTAACATATTTATTCATTATTAAATAGTAATTTTGATACCTATTTAGCCAAGGATACTTAAACTGATTTAGTTGCCTATTAAGGATTTTATGCAATAAATGTAGATGCCGTAACATCTTCATTTACTCAATAAATTGTTTCAATTGCTTTCAATTTTGTTGCAAATCTGACTACTGACTTATCTACACTGAATAATTTTGTATTCTTGCCAAAACTCAGAGGATAACCAGTTTGTGCTGATGCTGCTTAAACAAAGTGTGTTCAGTAAGCTGCCTCTAAAATATAATTATGTGGATCTGACTCAACATGCCAAACTACAGTCAATAACACAGAATTAGTTGTAGATGAAACTGTCTACTTCAAATAAAGTATTACTGAAGATGGATTTACTGATGGTAATTGGAAAGCTGGAGATGCATAAATCACTGTAACAGCTAATGGAGTAACTAAGCAAGTTAAACCAAAAGTTTATAATCAAACAGCTGATGGAACAGTTTACGAAGTTAAATTCAAATTCATTGCTAATAATGTAAAAATTGCTTCAGATGCTGCTCTTACTTAATCATCAAGTAGAAGAATACTGACTGATGTTTCAGATGCATCAGCTGTTGCATCTACATCATCCACATGCATCAAAGAATCAACAGATGCTGCTTGTCCTACTGACACAGAAGTATAGACCTATAATTCTGAAAATTGTTCCGGAACATCTTGTGATGATGAAGAAACCTCATCATAAATTATGATTGCAATCAATGTCTTCGGATTGATGATGATATCAATTTTATGATTAATATAAGACATCATTATAATAGAAATATTAAGTTTAGTTTAAAATAAATTAATCATATTAAAATAGTCAATTATTATATTATTAATTGAATTTTAGTATTAATTTGTTGATTTTGATTCTGTTTAATTTTTTGAAAATTTTTCTTTATTAATTTCCATACTCTTAATAAATAATCTTAATATTAATCAACTTTAATTCAGAGTAATATTTTGCAATCAAAAAATCTTAATTTAAAGTTCCTAAATATATAGGATAGATCTACTAAATTCATTATTATTGTAAATAAACTTTAGTTGTTTTCTTTTAAAAAATTAATGATTTCTTTAAAATATTCTCTGCTAAAACAAAACTTCCTATTTAAAATATTCATTTTTCAAAAACCATTGAAACGGATAATAGATAAATATCCTCTTTTAATAACAGAAATAGGCCTCATATTCACACTTTAGCTTCGTTTTTATCTTAAATATGATGTAGATGTTGGGATATTTATTTTCTTCGATATCTATATATCTAATATATATTATGAATCGATTAACCTGTAAAAAAGATATTATTTAGAAATTACTTAAAATTTTTATGTAATCGAATCAAATTTTCATTATTAACATCAATAGAGACTTTTTAATAAAAAGTATTCTTATTTTTAAATGAATAAATTAAAGACACTAATTTTGATTTTTGAGATAAAGAATAAATGGAATTAATTTAATAGAAAATTCTGATGTCAAAGTGTTTTGATTAGAAAAACACTCTATAATTTAATTTTTAAGTCTAATCTAATCTATAATGCTCACCTCTTGTATTAGGTAGACAAGGAGCAAGGAAGAAAGGTTTCGGATTTTATATTTAAATTTAATAGAAGGATAATTGTATTACATATACACAGAAACAAATTTAATATGTATAATGATCATTGAAATGAGGGTGGTTTTAACTCAAGAACTTTGAAAAAGTTCATAAAATGTATTTATTGCGTAGAATTTAGAGAATAATACAATTCACTAAAGTCCCTTGCATCAACGAAATTGTGCCTTACCCATTTCTTAAGATAGGAAATGGTTTTGAGTTTATCTTACATTTAATCGATATCTTTCCTTAATTTATGAGTTAAGGCTCTTTTATAATTTTCGCAAAGTTCCTGATGATAATTTTTGAGAACCTTAGGTTTGATTACCTAATGTTTTGAGTTATGATTTTCTGTATTTAATATTTTGCGATAAGGAACTCTGATATTTTCTCCATTGTTGATCAATTAATTCAATACATGCATATTCTCAGTAATGAATTAATCAAATCCTTCCTATAATAAGATATGCCTTTTCCTAAAGAATATGAATAAAAATACTTGCAATCATCTTAAGGACAATGGCCTAGGAAATTAAAGATGGGACATATGTAAGAAAAAGAACTCAAGTTTTCTTATTAAAATTTATGTATTCTTTAATCGCCATTTGTATCACTCTAGGAGTTAACATAAGAATTTACAAGTGAACGTAAAGAAGATTCACTATTTACACGTTCTAATTTATCGCTTTTCTGAGTCATTATTTCTCCTTCCTCGTATTATGAGTCCATAAAATGTATATTAATTTTTAATCAAAAGAACCAACATAAAAAACCTTTAAAGAATATTCGAAATACTATATAAAATTCTAATTTTTTTAAAAATAGAACATAAGTATATAAAATATCAAAATGAGTGGTCAAGTGTGTGATCCTGATAAAGGATGTTGGCTTTTGAGTAATTGCGAATGGAATGACGTAAGTTATACATGTGTCCACGATCCTATTTTAGAGTTGACTCCATACACAGGTTTTGTATATTCCTTGATTCCAATATTTCTTGGTATAGGTGTAATAGGAGGTTTAGGAAGTGGGATGATTAAAAGGCCTATTTTAAATCTTCTTTTAAATTACCCTGCGAGTATTGCAACTCAAGCAGGAGATTGCTTTTTATTTGCAACAACATCATTGAATTCAATCTTATTATTTTTTGAAAAGTATGCAATTATGAAATAAATTAAAAGACATCCTGATCATCCAGAATTACCATTAGTAAACTTTGATATCAGTGTAATCTTTAATTAATCGATTCCATTGGCATGGAGTGTTGGAGCAGTTCTTTAACAGCTTTTACCTTAATTTGCTTTATATCTCTTCTAATTATGTTTTTTGATTGGAGCTATACCGTTTCTATGGAAATTTAGTATTTATTTGGTTGATCCTAGCCAACAGCTAACGATAACTAGAATTAGAAAAGAGAAATAATAAGGCCTTAATCATTGAGAAGATAAAAACCGTCGAAGACATGTAAAACAGCACAAATCTAAATGAAATGTTATTGAAATAATACCATCGATTCTATAAAAATGATCATAATAAGATTTAGATAAAAAATCTATGTTTTATTTTCGGATCTTTTATAATTAACCAAACCATAATCTTATTGAGATCAAACAAATATAACTAATCAATAATAGGATTAGATCCATGTACAATCTAAAATAATTTAATTATATTTGTGCTGTTGGGCGCAAACTTTATTTACACTTCATTAGTGTACTGGAATAAAAGAAACGAAGAGTACTATAAAGATTTAGTACAGTATAGACCAGAATAGAGAGTTTTTACACCTAGAAAAACATTTTGGCTATATTATTTTGGGGGATGGTTGGCAGGATTTAGTACAGGATTTATTGGAATGGGTGGTGGAATAATTTTGGTTACTTTCTTACTGCGTTAAAAGATTATAGCAAGAGAAGCTGCTGCAACTTCTGCTTTTGGATCTTTTATGATTTCTCTAAATAGTTTGATTTAATTATTTCTATAAAGAACAATAACTGATGATTAACTAATTACTTTCTTTTGTTTGGGAGTATAATAATAGTTTAATAATTAGATTATTGGAATAATTATATTTACCAAACCAGCTTACATTCTGATGAATAAGTTTAGGGTAGGATATGTTGTATTGATTATTGACATAATACAGCTTATTAACAATATACTTTCGATTTCAGCCCTTATTGTTATAAATTCTATGCTTTTTGGTTTTGATTCATTATTGATTTATCATTCAAATTGTTGATTACCAATCCATTCAAATTTATTAAAACAAATTTATATGATTATTATAATTTTATTAATCATTTTTTAACATTAGCTCCTGTAAGGAATTTTTCTAATTCTTCTTTATATACTTTGTTTGCATTTTTTAGAAAATTAACTTAATCTCTATGTTTTGCTTCCTCATGTTCTTATTATTCTTAATCTTATCTTTACATATCTTCTATAGTGCTCTCTATTTTTTCAACTTGTTTAGTTAAATCTTAACATTCTGTTTCTAATTGTTTAATTTTGTTACTATAATCAGTCTAATGATATAATTTTGTATAATTTTACTTTTCTTTATTCAGCTTGAAGTGCCTTTCTCATGCCAAATGCAATAGAACTCTCATACAAAGTTTAGTAAGCTTATATAGTTTACCTAATTTCATCTCTAACTCGAACTAATAAAAGACCTCTTTCAGCACAATTAATTGTAATCTAATTGTAACTTACATTTATTACTTGTCTTATAAGTTCATCAAAACATTAAGCATATAATTCCTCTCGAATAGGACATATACCTGTTTCTCTGGCTTATCTCTATTATAATTTTTTATCTAAATTTTCCTAAAGCAGAATAACATCTTCCTATTTTGAATATATAATTGGTTTACTCTTTTTGCTGGAGTAGAAGAGACACATTAAATCCACAATTATTATTTCTCCATTGTGTATTCCTAACATAACCAATAAATATGATACTCTAGGAGGAAGAATAGAATTCAATATATCTTCTGTTTATGCATTAGTAATTGATTATGGAGCTGCATCTCTACCCTTCTTTTTATCTTTAATTGGCTTTCCAGATGTGGAAACCAAAGTGGCACTTGCATATTTGACTAAAGAATTGGGTGCAGGTATATTTGGCTTGTCTGACATTAAAATAATATAATTAATAAAATTAGGCTTGGAAAAGTGAAAATATATATTGTTAAGATATTTATGGTTGATCAATTCAAAAATGCAACAATACATGTGATATCATCGATTACTTCATCTTCTTTTTACCATGCCTCAGTGGCTTCTTTGACAAGTCTTTCGACTGCTCCTTCAGCATCATTTTTCAAATAATATCCATATACTACTTCAACAATCCATTTATTATCGAGAAACCTTAAAATAACAATAAAATAAGTACTCCCAAATTCCATCTGAGGCCATGATTAAGAATTTGTCATTTTAAAATGTGTGTCTAATTATTTCTGGAATAGAGATTACACCTACTTAAGCAGCTACATAATCTCCAAAGCTTCGAGACATTGCCAATCCTGGAATATTATCATCTTTCAACCAAACTCTGGCCGGACCTATAGGATTCCCTTCTTCATCTGAATATGCTTGCACTCTTCCTCCATTTTATGTAATTCTCTTTTCTTCTTTTGGTAAATCTGGTTTCTAATCGTGAGATAATTCAAAAACATGTAATCCATCTTTCTACCTACCAAGAATAGCTCTTGAATCTCCGATATTTGCACACCATCCAACATGTTCAATAATTAATAAACACACAGTTGTAGCTCCACTAAAATTAATATCAATTCCTGAAGAATATAACTCTTTCGTTGTTCTTTCAAATGCTTATCTCAATATAACTTATATCATCATGTCTTAATCATTCTTTCCAATTTTATGAGACTTTAATAACTAATCAATTATTATTGGTAATCTTTCTTAAACAAACTATGCAACTTCATGACCATTTATTCCATGTCCATCTGAAACCTATAGTAAATATGAATTATCTATATTCCCTATTCCTTCATGTATTGCATAAGAATCTTGATTTATTTTCTCTTGCTTTGTATACAACATACCAGCTTGAGTTCTATTAATGTTACATTATCTATATACTTTACTGCATATTTTGATATTAATCTTCTATCAGTCACAATAATATCGGGATTAGATATTGATCTATAACCCTTTATTTTCTTTGCTGATTATTTCTTTATATATTCAATTAGTTTATTAGCAATGTCGCTTGTTGGCTTTAAATCGCCATTACTCATTGCTCTATTATGTATTTATGGTGGCGACTTATGAGTTTATTGATGTTGTTTTTGTAGATCCAACAATTTCTAAAATTGCTTTTAAATTAAATCCTCATGATATTTAAGATTGCTATCAGGTTTCTTACTTTTAACCAAATGTTGTATTTGTTATCTTGAATTAGGCCTATTTTTTTTTAAATTGGCATCATTTATGTCTAGAATGCATTTACTACGAGAATTCTATTTCCTATCCAATTATTAGTTATTATGATTAGCATTTCCTCCATTCTTTATTAATGAAATTAAATCATGAGATAATGCAGTTGATTTTGATACTTTATTATCAGTTTTAGCTAGCGATGAAACCCCTGATTACACTAAATACCTTTTGTTTCAATTATTTATCTTACTTATTCTTCTTTATAGGTGACTATCCTGCCTTTTGAGGAGTTGTCTAAGGTCTAGTCATTGCTAACTTTTATTAACTGGCAGAATTAATCTTCATTAATATATATATTATAAACTGTTAGTTAGAAATAAGCTAATGAAATTTATTATGTATCATTCATATTTTAATATCTTATAATAATGTAATAAACTTTACAATTGTGATCAATAAACTTAATCCCTCAAACCTTTTTATTCACCAATACTTTCACTATATCTATAACACCATCAAATACACACACTGTTCTTGTTGAAGGTTTTCTGTTAGAATTTGAACATTAAGAATTTTGATTTATATTAAGAAATACCTTTTGTAAATTTAAGTCAAAATTTTTAAATTGGAACATTACCCTGGTTGCTTTTATATATATGTAACATCTGATCTGGAATTATATTTTATCTTCATTTTCAAACTTTCAATTAAAACCTAATAAAATAGTGACATATAGTTCAAATTTTCAATTTTGAAAATCTAAAAGCTTACAATCTATTTTGAAATTAAGTTATTTTAGAATTGTAAAAAAATACTAATCATAGATTCTATATTGTCAAAATTTCATTCGAAAATTATCATTCCATCATTTATTAATACTATTGTCTGACAACAATCAAAACCTTTTCTTATTAATTTCTTCAGTTAATTTGCTCAATTTTTATATTGAAGAAAAAATCATTATCTTATTCGAGTAAATCTGTTTCATCTATGACATTTTCATATTCCTCTTATTCAATATTTGATGAATCCCTTCTAATATCAATTTCATCAAAATTTATTCGCTTTTACAGCGATTAATTTCATAATTTTATCTAGATATTGCTTCATTAATTGAAATAATATTATTCATTCTTCATAAGGTTTTAAGTAAAAATGAAAAATATGAAATAATATGCTTTAACTCTCCATATTTTCTTAAATGTTTCCTCTTTCAATTCAATTATATTGGTGTTTTTCTTTAGAATTATAGTAGATATTAGCAATAGAATTTTGAACATAAATTTATTTTTGCATATAAACTTTTTTGCTGTGAATATGCATTCTTTAAGTTTAGAATTATTTTGCCAAACTTCTATCTTTTATGAATTTATTTTCTGTCATTATGTAAGATTTATTAAGCCACTTAAGATTCATCTCCAAAACTGGATTAAATGAGCAATAGTTATGATTTTATAAGAATATCAATAAATAGAAGAAAAAAAAATATATTATGAACTACTACTTTTTATTAATAACTTTATTTATGTTTCTTAATTGAAAATTTTAAAATATTTATTTTATATTTTTAAATTTGTTATAGAAACTTATATTAATATAATTGTCAATTTAATAATCATAAAGTAAATTTAATATTCAAACTTCTAAGTCACTCATTTTATTTTTGATTTCAATAAAGTGTCCATATGTTAATCTCACAGGACTGCCTTCTGCAATATGTTCTATTTTAGATTTTTAAGCAAATTCATAAGGCTTATTGAAGGTTTCTAAAGTCAATTATGATAATTAAAAGTATGTGACCAAATAATCTAATAACACCACATCTTTTTCCATATCAACTGGGAGGCTTTTAGATAAATCATCAGTGCCTAACTTTTTATCGATTTCCTTTTGTAATTCCTTTATTGCTTAACGTAATACAGAGTTGAAGATGATATAAAAAGATTCGAATTCAGTGAAATTTTCATCAAAAACAGCATCAAATTTTTTATCTACTGACAAATCATTTTTATTCTATTATAATAAAGACCAAATGCTTTTAAAATAAGATTGATATTTAGTAAAGTTTTACTATATAGTAATTTAAGTTGATTAAAACTAATTTGATGTTTTATAAGAATCAAAGCCTTATATATCAAGAGAATTTGAATCCTAAGATAGTTTATAATAATTTACAATATCTTTAAGTTTATACATTTTGATCATAATATTTTTAATTGCAAAGAATAATAATTTATCTCTAAGCAATTCAGTTCTAAATAAATTAGTATTCTCTATCAAATTTGCAACTCTGTATAAATATTTACAGAAATTAATTTATGACATAATAGTGTATTCAATATTAGATGAATTACTTTTAATTTCAAAAGGACTGGTTTCAGCTAAAAATCAATAAACAATTATAATACTTTTATTTGATTATTATCCTAAAGGTTTAGTAATTTGAGTTGCATGCTTCTTTCCACTTCTATGAATTGAATCTCCAGGTAATTTTTTAGCACTATTTTCTTTCCCTTCTTTTGGTTATTCAAGTGTCTTTTATTTCATCAAAGCTGGTTATTTATTAACTTAAAATGCTAATTCTGGTCCTCTTATCCAAGGATGCTTTTCCAATTCATCTATTGATGCCCTTTCTTATTCACTTACAACTAAACAACGTTTAATAAATTCTTTGCATTCCTAACTAACCTTAGTTGAAGATGGAAATGTTAATGGTACACTCACCATTTTTTATGCTAATTCTTTCTCACTTGTTGCTTACCATGGTACTTAACCAAATAAAATTTCAAAAGCTGAAACTCCAATAGCCCAAATATCAGACTTATCTGAATATTTGTTATTTTTAAGGGCTTATGGACTCATATAAAGTGGACTACCAACATTTACATTTGGTAATAATGGAGGTGAATTTGGAGTTGTTGCAAATCCAAAGTCTGCTAATTTTGGAGTCCCACATTATGATAATAATACATTAGCAGGTTTTATATCTCTATGTATTATTCCATTCTATTTAAGCAGTTTGTAAGCTTTAACTAAGCCAAAAACAACATTTTAAGCTTATTACTCTGGAAACTTCCCAATTTTTGTTAATTTACTTCCTAAATCACCATTTTCACAAAACTCTGTTATTAAATAAGTATTATTTTATGTCTAAAACACCTAAACATTTAATATAGTATTATACTTTATATAATTTCATAATGTATTGACTATCTAAAGTGCTAAGTGCTTCAATCTCACTTTGCAATAGAGCATGATGCAATGGTGTTTTCAATAAAGCTTTGTCGATTACCTAAATAGTCTTTATATTACCTTTATAGCTACTGTTTCACCTGTGACTTCATTTTGTCCTTTATAAACTTTACTGCTGAATCCTTTTCCAATTTACTAATGAAGTCCATAAGAAAAGTTCTCTATCATCTTCTTAACATTCTATGATTATCCATTAGTATATGATGGATGTTATGAGTACATCTATTTCTAAGCCAAATACATTAATAATTTAACGAACTATTTTTATTATTAAAATTATATTTCACGCCATATTTCACATATTAAGCAAAATTTTGTAATAAAAAAGGATTTTATAAAACCTCTACCGCTCTAAACCTCCTATTTTACATATAATTTAATAGCTATTATTCATCCATCACAATTTTACATTTCTTTCTATAATATCCAATCTACAACATTTTTTTTTAAATTTATCCATACTTTATAAGTTAATAAATGTTTAATTTCTTGTTCAACAAAGCTATAAAATTTTTAATTTTTTTAAGAATTTTGACTTGTAAAATTTGCACAATGATTCCTCAATTCTCTTACATATTTGATTGATATTTGTTAATGTTTGTTAGAGATGCTTTCTTATATATTGATTTCTCTTTAATTAATTCACGAGTAAAAGTGCTTATTTAATTATTACCTTAGTAATTTAATTACCATTAATATTAATTAAATATTTTTAGATCAATATCTATATTCGAATTTAAATAGTCAGAATGATAATATTTGTGAATTAATTTGAATTTAAATGAAAAAGATGCTTGAACAATTTCTTTATAATTTTAATTCTAATAAATGATAAAATACTATCAAAATAATACTTTGTTATTGGTGAAGTCAAGCTAGTATGATTATAACGATTTTTTGATGAATTTAAATTAGTTAAATACTTCTACTCATAATAATAAACCAATAAATTTCTTACTATAAATCATAATATTATTATTTTATTACTACATCTGGTTATGCAAATTTAGTAAACAGAAATGCTAACTCTAAGTTAGTTTTGTTATGAATTAATTGTTTATGCAATTCTAATATCTTTTATATGTTCATTTAAAATTCAGATTTTTTAGTCAGATATAAGATAATCGATATTCGTCGATAGAGACATAATTTTTGATAGATAATAATAATTCCTACAGAAATAAACAATAATTAAAGGTATGGAAAATTAAATAATAAGTTTTTCATTATGAGGAATCAGGTATTTCATTAAATCTGGCAGCTGATCTTGATCCTAATTATTTTCTGGCTAATTCATTATAATCATGTTGCTACATTTCTAAAATAAATCTAATTATAACTTGGTTTGTGCAATTATTTATATGCTTAATTTCTCTAATCATCTGGAACCCAAAATTATTTACTATAAGTTGCTTATGCAGTAGATAATCTGTCAAGTAGTTACTTCAATATAATTATTTAATACTAAATTTTCTTATTAGAGTTTTTCTATTTAAATTCTTTTTGTTATTTGTTAAGACTTAGGCAAATGGGGCATCGAATTAATACTTTTGATTCCTTATTTTTAAATATTAACCATCTTATTTAAAAGTATATTATTTTCATAAACTATTTTGTTTTCTGTAGCTAGATTTGTATTAATTGAAACTTGTACCATGTGAATATTTATTATTCCATTTTGAAAGTGAATGAGATGGTCTCCATGGTGCCGATGTATCAATTCTGCTCTTAGTGTTTGTTATTTTTGATAGTAGTTTCTCTTAATCATTTACAATTTTCTTTCTTTAACAGATAGGATTTATTGAAATAAGGTTCCACATAAATTTAATTAATTTTTAATACTTAATTAAAAATATGTATTTAAAAAATTAAATTACATGTTTGAAGGAATTTTTATAACGAAAACATCAATCCAATTTAAATTAATTAATCAACTTATATAAATTTTGACTTATTTTTATTGATTAATAAAGTAAAAAAATCACCTATTTATGAAAATACCATATATTATTTAATAAACCAATTGATTTAAATAATAAATAATATTGATTTATCAATAGATTCATGTAATTTGTTCAAAAATTTTAATTTTAGAATCGTTTAGGATTTAAATCTAAGATAATTAAGAAGTAATTTCAAATCAAACATCACAATTAAATAAAATAATCTATTTCTTCTTTTTGCATTCATATTAAATCTGGACCTTATTATATATATATAAATTTCTATTAGGGGAAAATGAGATGAAGAATGAACTATATAAATTTTTCTTAATGGTATTTATATAATTAGTGTGTAAATAAGTGAATCAATTAACGAATTTTTTCTTTTTGAACATTGTTGACAGACTTTAATAATTAATGCTCTAAGAGATATCTTATAATGATTTTCTATAAGCAGGTCTAATATCTAGTTTAGAGGGCCTCAAATTTTTGTATGATTTTTAACTGCATTGGGAAGTAGCATCAGAATGATTATCAAATAAGGTTAGCAAGGTTTCTTCATATGGTTCAACAAGGTTCATTATTTGATAATTCTTTGTTATTAATAGATCTCAAAATTGTTATTAATATTTTACCTTTTAGATCTCCTCTTTAGTTTTCATTAATTTATTCAGACTTATAAAGACGATAAATAGCAAACAAGATTTTTTATTCATATTCGTTAGACATATAAATTATTATTCATTTTTATTTTAAATGTGTAGTAGAGATTGAGGGGGTGTATAATTATAAAATTTAATATTAATTAAGTTCTTTATTTATTAATAAAGGCTATTATAGAAAGGAAAGTGCTAAAATTGATAAAAAATGAAGTGTATTCCATTGTGCTGCACTATTTTGGAAGTATTTTAGCCATTTTTTATGTAGATAAACCAATCAAAAGTTAGATATACAATTATCCTTAATCATCCAATCAGATTTAAGAATTTTGTTTAAAAACAGCGCGTGGGTTTTCAGTTTTAAAATATTAAATAAAATGGGTCCAACAAAATCACCAAAAGCAGAAGCAAAAAAAACAGTAAAGACTGTTAAAACCAAAAAAACAAATGAAAAGAAGAAGGCAAGAAGAAGATAAGAAACCTTTGCATTATATATTTACAAAGTTTTGAGATAAGTTCACCCAGAAATCGGTGTTTCTAGAAAAGCTATGAATATCATGAATTCATTCATCAATGATATTTTTGACAGAATTGCACTTGAAGCCAGCAAATTAGTCAGATTTAATAAGAGAAGAACTCTTAGTTCAAGAGAAATCCAAACTGCTGTCAAACTCTTGCTTCCAGGAGAATTGGCTAGACATGCCATTTCAGAAGGAACTAAAGCAGTCACCAAATATACAAGTGGATGATTTTTTTTTTTAATTAAGATCAAATATATTATAACAATAACTCTTTCTCCTCCTACAATTATTTTAAATAATTATATTTATTATAATGTATATTATCAATTTCTTCATTTATCTTAGTCCCTTCTTTAATTAAGAAATTCCTTATATATAATTATTAACTCCTCTATTTTTTATAAATAAAATACTATTCAAGCAACTTATTAACTTATTCAACCATTTTTTCATATATTTTGTTTATCATATTAATCCTTTTATTTACTTAAGTTTTGCAAAAGTCTATTCCTCAATATTAAGAGCATACTATTGAATCATTTATAATTAAGAATTTGAAGAACTTATTCTAATTTGTTATTAAAAAATAAAAATAAAAAATAATTCAAGATAATCAAAAATAGACTTTGCAAAAAAATTTAATCCTAAAATATATGAAAATATTAATCATATTTTGATAGTTTAATGTTAAGTTAATAAAAATTAGTATAATAGTTTAAATAATAGCATTAAGGATAAAATAAGAAGAATTTTTAATGAAAGTATCAAAATGAATTTAATAAATATGAATATCTAAACTAAGTTAAAATTTATTTAGTTATTTTTTTATCATAATTAAGACGCTTAAAGGTGATAAATTTATTTTTAGAGTTGAAAATATTTAGAAAATGTCTTGAAAAATCTTTAAAATCAGTTTAAATCATTGTATATTATATATGTCATATTTCTATACTATTTAAAAGATAAATAAATCAACTTAAAGCATTATCAAAACTAGATTTATGAATAATGAATTAGTCTCATTTTTACTTATAGGATTTGATTGATTAATAGTATAATAAAATATAGTTATTATAATTAATTAAAATAAATCAATTATTCCATTATTACATTATGAATGTTCTAATAATTTTATCTTTTAAGTCACTTTCTTAAATTAAGTCTCTCAGCTTTAGATTTTAATTTGTAAAACAATTCATTACATCATCAAAGTTAGAATTACATATAAAGGAATAACTATTAGAAAAGTATAAAAAGTGTCAAGGTATTGATAATTGTTATCTACTTTTGAACTTGTTTACAAGATTTTTAGTTTATTTATGAACGGGAATTAAATCATTTTTTAAATAATAAAAACACCATATATGTATATCTATTAAAATCAACTAAAGTCATAACTTAGCGAAATTTAGTTTGTAAGAACAGAATATCAAGGAGAAAACACTGAGCTAATTGCAAGGACTCTAACTGAAGCTTTTGGGGTAAATCTTATAAAATATCTAGATTAAAAATGGATTCTACAAGTAATTAAATCTAGAATATGATCAATTGTATGAGGAATTTAAGTCTTTCTTAATAAATCATACATATAGATGGATATTAGTCTATTATGAGAAAAAATCATATGAAAAGAATATATATAATATAATTGCTGTAGTTTCTTACACAGATATTGATGATGTTAGATTTACAGAATCATAATTATCAATAAAGGATTACAATATTATTCCTAGACTAAGTTTAGTCAGATAGTATGTTCGACATAAGGCTTTGAAGGACTTTTTTGATAGATATAATCCAAAGAAAGGAGAATGCTTTTGTATAGGTACTTTTGGGTTTTCATCAAATTTTATGGGTGCAAATCATTCTATCAGAATATTTCTGGACTCTATTGAATTCATGTATTAATAAGGATTTAAATATGGATACGGATGGACAGAAAATGATATTGCTAAAAATTTATATGATAAAAATGCTAATATTTGGAGAGATGAATAGTCATTACAAGACATTTATGTGGAAGAAACCAAAACTTATCCTTACTAGAATAATAAATTTAAAAAAGTACTCTATTTAGGTGACATTGGTAAATCAATAATTCAATTAAGACACATATTGGGTAATACCTAAAATGTATCTACCATTAACATCTTGGAATGATATTTATATCACGATCATAATTCATATAAATATTTTTTTTATTAAAAAATTAATAATTTTATATCCTAATTCTATCAAAAATAATTACATTTTTATTATAAGTTTTTTATAAATTACACTCTAGTATATACTTTATTTTAAAATGATTAAATCATTAACTATTGAAAGGTGCAATATAAGCATTCGAACCTATTTTTGTTAAGCAAATCATTAAATTTAGAACTGATCCCCAAAAAATAATTATACCCATTTTTCATTAGTTTTATGTGTACTGTTGCAAAAATTTAAGCTATTTCTTAATTTTAAGCATAATTTAAGATGATGATTTATAGATTTTAAGACTATATTTTGTTTTTTAAGTTTGAATAAATTAGTAGATATCAATTTTTATTATAAACAATTAGAATAATTATATATTAATTAAAAAAAATTACTTAATCCAAAAGTTTTAGGCCTAATCGCATTCTAAAATTAGTTTTCTTAATTAAGCTTTGCTTTACTGATTTTTTTATAATATCTTAAACTTGATCCAGTCTTTATATCTAATTTATTTTTGCTACATTTTTTAATATTATTTTATAATTTAATGCTTTATTATTTAAAATAGAAGGATTATACCTTAAAATTTAGAATATTTTAATAATAAAATTATGAATTTCTGAAAATAAACAATATAAATATTGTACAATAAATTAGGATAGAAATTTAATTGTAAATTTGATGTGAAGATTTCTATATCATAAATAGAAAGGTTTTTGATTACCTCCTCAAAAACTAATTTTATTTGTTTACTAGCACCATAATCTTGAGCTATTTCAAAAACCAAATCTTATGAATAAATTATAAATTTGATTGTATTTGATAATTTATCTATTTATTAAAACATAATTTATTCTATTAATTTGAATTAAGACAATTAATTCATTGGAGATAGAATTTCGGCATTCATTACTAAAGTAACTGAATATATTCTTATTTAAAAATTTCATTTATTTTCGTAAATTTCAAATAAATCTTTTTGCGCAAATCTAAATAAAGTATCTTTAATAACTAACTTAAAATCTTTAATTATAATGTATCCTTAGTTATATGTAGGCTTTTTTAAACTAATATTTATTTATTAATTATAATCCATATTTTTGTGCTTATCTTGTATTTAATTGATAAGGTAATAATTTAATTTCAATTTTTCGTTCAGAAGATGAAAAATCACTTAAAATTTAAAGCCATTCATTTAAAATTTAAAGTTAATCTATTTTTTACTCTAGCAGCCCAAAATTCTAAACTTAATTGTCAGGACTATGAAGTTCCTTAACTTTTTATATAGTTCTTCTTTTTTAACTTTAAATTCATGAACTAATAATGATATTATAATTGGGAAGTCTATTAAAACCAAAGAAAGAAAATTATCTTATCATTCTAAAATTTAATAAACAAACCACTATAATTTACTAATTAAGTCTTTAGAATTCATTTTTTTATATTAATAATTATTGTTAACATTAATAATCATATCAATTGGCAACAGGAATTAGTTTATGCTGGCTATTATGATTTTTTGGAATCACTTATTTCTTTCTATTTTTTATTATAAGCTATTCTTATTGCTGTGTCAAATAAAGGTTTTAATCCTTCTTAAGTTAATGCTGAGACTTCAAATAATTAAGCATTTACATTCTTAACTAATTATTCAGCCTGAATTTAATAAATATTTTAATACAGCTGACTTTTTAATATGCCTTGAATTAGCTTCATCTCTCATATCAATTTTGTTTCCTACAATTATCTTTGGAATTTAGGCAAATTTATCTTTATTCAATTCTGGATACCACTATAATTAGAAATCATATGCTTACTTTATCTAAGGCATTCTGAAAAGTAGTATTTTCAGTGACTGAATAAACTATCAAAAAAACATCAGTTCCATCGTAACTTAATTGTCGAACTTAATTATATCCTTCTTATCCAGCAGTATCCCTAATTTAATAATCATTATTATACCATAAACTTAAGTTAACTTCTTATCCTTCTATATGCACTTTAGTTTAATAATTCTCAAAAACAGTTGGTACATAATCAGTTGGAAATTTATCTGTTGTGTAACTAAATAGAATTAAATTTGTTATCGAATTTACCTTAACAATATGCAAGTTTTTCCAACAGATCCGTCTCCTACAACTAATAATTTAATTGTTAAAGGTTCTGTCATTTTTTATAAAGTAATTATATATTATTTAAATAAATGTTTAATAATAATATAATTACATAATATTTTTCTTTATTTTTGTACTGTCAAGAAATTATTGTTAAATATATAAAGGTAAACTTTAAGAAAATAGCTCACTCATTTATTTAAGTAGGTATATTAAATTAATATTTATAATCATTTAATTACTTTTTTAGATTTCACTTGATCATTATATTTCTAAGAATGTTCTAATTTGTGTAAAACTGAAGTATTGCTTTATTTTTTTGTTTAAAACTTTGATTTCATACATTAAGGACTCTTGGTATTTATTTGGGCTTCTTCTTAATATTCCTCTTTGATGATCAATTAGTCATTTTAATTTGCACTTTAGTTTGCAAATCGTAGTTATTAACTAGTATTGCTGTATATACTTAACTAAAACTATAATAGTTGGGGAATGTAGAACTGTTTAAGTAATTATCTAGATAGTATAGAATTCTTACTGTAAAGTCGAGCTTAATTACAATTAATTGCTGATCTGCATTTTCTTGATTATCTAAATAACAAATAATTTTATAAATTAATATAATGATTTTTTTTCTCCAAAATTTATGAATTATGAATTTAATATATCTTCCATTTTAAATTATTAAAGATATTATAAATTTTTTAATTTAATACTAGGTTGTTTAACAGTTCTTTTCTATATAAAAAAATAACGAATCAGAATGTTATTATAATTGTTTCTTAAATTTAAAATAAATAAAAGTTGTTAATCATTCTTGTACTTTAACTAATAAATTTCTAATTTTCTTAAAAGACATGTTACCTATAGTTGAAATTAAGCAAGAAAAATTTTATATATAAATTTGTTCTGATTTTTAAAAATTCTAATTATTGTGGTTATGATTTATCACAACAAGAAAAATAAAATAATTCTTTTTCACTCTTAAAAAATTATGAATGCAAATAATGAGATTAGACATATGTAACATTTATGATTTCTAGGATGGAATCTAAAATGTTTTAAAAAATCATAAATTAGAATTAGACAATAATATATTGTTTAGAAATATATTTAACTTCAAATAATATATAAATATTTGATTAATGCAAACTAGATCAAATTTTAGATGGAAAACCCCATCAAGATTGTAGATCAAAACACCAACCTAATAATAAATTGTTGCTTTGTCTTAAATGATGATTAGAGCAGAATCTACAAAAAGAAGACCAGTTAAAGTCAAACATTTTGAAAAAGAACAGATAAATAATAATGTTGAATCTTAATAGTAAATACATTAAATTCCTATTATATAAGAAAACTTAAATAAAGAGTATTTAAGAATTATTTTTTAGAATGTTAGTGTTAAAGAATAATTAAATAACATCAATGAAAGGATTGTTGGAATACAAAAATTTAAATTATATTGATTTATCAGCCAACTAAATAAAAGAAATAACAGAAATAATCTAATTAAACATAAAGGTTCTAATCATATCTTGTAATAAATTAAAAGAAGTAAAGAATTTACCTCAATGTTTAAAAATTCTAGATGCTAAGATTAATATGATAGAAAGAATAGATTTACAGAACCTAAATAATCTGAAAGTTCTTAATTTATAGAAGAATAACATTAGTTAAATTAATTTATATGGGTTATATAATTTATAAAAGGTTTATTTGGATGAAAATAAAGTATATATATGATCAAATTTAGATTACCTATTTCACAGAAATTCCTTATCTAGAGTAATTATAACTCTTATCATTACAAAATAATCAAATAATAAAAGCATTTGAATAATCATAATTAGCTAAAATACCAAAAATTAAACAAATATATATTCAAGGCAATCCTTTTTCAAGATATATTTAATATGAAAATTATTTAGAATATCTTTATGATATGAATGGATATATCCAACCTACTAAATTAAGATGCAAATCTGTAGAAACTTAGAAAAGTTTAAAATTAGATACATCAGATGCTTTGATAGCAAAGGAATAGAAATTAAATATTATTGATTTTAGTGAATAAACTCCTTTTCCTTCAAATTCTCAATCCAATAAAGGATATACTTTTAATTAATAATTAATATAAAAGATAATTAAGAAAAATTCAGGTGAATACAGTAACAACTATAGAACTGAGATAAGTTAGTAAGGTAAAAGGGATAAATATATAAATTAATTTTCTGTAAAATAAGCATAAATAAATTTTGTTCCTGATTTTTCATTTATTAAAAAAATAAATAAAAAAACAAAATCTGATTTATTCAATCAAAATGAAATAGAAAAGATTAGATTAATTAAAAAACAATTTAATCATAAAGAACCAATAGAAGAATGTGTAAGTAAATACTTTATCCTTTCAAAATGTTTAATTGTCTATGGAAATCCAAAAAATATTGATTAAATTGAAGTAGATAGTTTGGTTCTTAAGTATTATGATTTGAATTCATTAGAAAACTGTAATCTATTCAATTTTAATAAAATTACTAAATTAACTTTACAACATAATCGAATATCTCAACTATATGAAATAAATATATTGCAGAATTACTTCTAAAAAATAGAAATTCTATCAATAGAAAAAAACGAAATAAATAATTCCACAATATTAAAATCATATGTGAATTATCTATTTTCTCTAGATGATAGAGATAAAAGAAATTTTTCAAAACTCTCTGAAATAAAATTAAATGTTTAAGATGACATAGATATTGATGATAACCTGATACCAAAAATAAATATAAATTAGTTTGATTATTTCTTTAACTCATATATTTTATCAGTTATTGATAAATAAAATGTATTATGATCATTAATTTAATATAATTTATTATATCTTATAATGATAAATTGTTTATCCAAACTGATGTTTTGTAAAATACAAAATAACAAATTACGATTTCAATAAAAATAATTTTGGAGTTATTTTAAATAATATACAATCTAAATTAATTCAACACTTGCATCTATCTTAACTATTTGTTTAATTTTGGATTTCTGGTTTATTTGGTAGTAGAATTCCACAATTTTTATTACTCAAATCAATTTAATTCTCTTGAATTAATTTCAATATGGATTATGATAATAATTATAGGGTTTCTTCTATATTTTTACCAATTAACGCTGAGGTTTCAATATATTAACTTCCTATCATTTTTGCTAATTATTATCCTTCTTCAGCAGTTACTTCCCTTAATATTGAAATTGTTTACCTTTTGTTTACAAGATCTGATTTGTTTGCAATTAACATTATTTTAATTTTTTCATTTGCATATTAATTGATCTCTTATTGCCAACTTTTTATATTTTCAAAAGTTTCTCTATTCGTCATATCAAATACTAGCATTATACCTATAGCTCTATATATATTAAACTTATTAACCCTCTATAATATGATCTTGTAATAGATCGAAAATTTTCTTATCCAGCAGTATCCCAAATTCTAGCTTTTATTGTTTTACCTTAAACTTTGAATATTTTAGTAGCTATGTCAACACCTAATGTCACTTCATGATTATCCTTAAAAGAGTTTCCATTTATTCTACTGAGAATACATGATTTCCCAACACCTTTTATTTTTATTTTAAATACATGAATCACCAATAATGACAAACTTGAACATATAATCAAAGTCTAAAGATTATTCTGTCATTTTTATATTAAAATTATTGATGAAATCAATTATCAATTAATTTATTCCTAAATATTTCAAATAATTACACAATAAAAATTAATAACAGCTTTATGAGATTATCATAACCACCTTCTATTACTTAATAAACTTTTAGTTTTGGTCCAGCCAACTCATTCATTCAGAGAGCTTAATAAACCTAACCAATTATTAGAGTAAATTAGCCATGCTTTCGTGTCTATACTTAGCCTATGCAAAATAAGAGATAATCTAAAAGTCCTTTTTAAAGAGGATATGATACTTAAGAAGAAAACAGAACTTTGAAGACATACATATAATAAATGGAATAAACATTGGCAAATCTATAATAGAAGTATTTTCTTTATAATAATGTATAGCAACAAAAGACTCATGCTTTAATAATAATTAAAAGAAAATTCTCATTTAAGGGATGAAATTTAGAAATTAAAAACAGAAATATCCACTGAACTTGCAGAAAGAGCTTATTTAGAAAAGGTTTGTTAAAAATTATGATTGTTTAAAATGACTATTTAAGCTATTATACATCAACACTTTTTTTTACAATCAATTTTCTTATATATCAAATATATTATTTTTAAATGATTACTTTATGATCAAACTAAATACAAAAACTAATTGCGGATTCTAAAATCATAAATAAAATAAATAAATTAATTTAAAAATTATATTCCAAATATGTTTCTCTAATATGCTCAAATTAATAATTCATATACTTCACATTCTTCTATATTTGGTTTATCTCCTCCAAACAAATAAGAACTTCTTTTGTTTTCAAATTTATCCCATTAATATGAAGAACCTAAATAAGATTATCCATTAATGAAATCATTACAAATTCCAATATTTCCACTCATCCCAATCCAAACAGCATAAGTACTTGGTAAACAAAGAATGGCATGCTATTTTTCAGATTCCTTTAATGGATATATTTCATTATGAGTATAAGAAAAAATAAAGGAACTTAAAGATTCATCAGATTACCAATTATTTAAATTTTAGCTAATCCTACATGATATATATGATCCAAATATCTTATTTCCATCATTTTTTGATTTAAAGATAAAAATCAAATTCTTTTTCTCGTCAATTTTGTCCCACAAAGAATATCCATTAAGTCCATCTCTGGATCCTAAATATAACAGTTTTATTTCTCTTATGTTCTAATTTACTTTCTATTAAATATTTCCTATTAAATATCTAAAATAGCTATTAGGAATTATTGTAGAATTCATTGAATTATTTAGATTGAAAGACTTTTCCATTTACTAATGTAAATCTTTTGTTGATCTTACCAATTGTTCAAATGAATTTTAGAAATCTTCAATATTTGGCTATTTTAAACTAGATTAAAATCATATATTATTACTTTTCTACTTAATTTATATAATCTTATCTTATACGTTTTAATGATTCATTTAATACTTTTACATTGTTTTTATCTAAATTTTCAAAATAATTATTTATTTTTTCAGATATTTATTCTTGAACATCACTATATAATTTTTCATTTACTGTTCTAAACTCTTAAATAAGATTCTAAAATTCTTCGAAATTTATTTCCTAGGTTAAATTACTCTTACTTGTGTAATTTATTCTATGGTATTGTTGAAGGCTTTGATAAGATTATCTACAATTTCTCTTTATTTAAGAATTAAAGAATCAATTTGTTTTTAAAAGCTTCTCATATTGTTTTCCCAAGTTTAGAAAGTTTATATTATTCGAATAGCATTCTTACTATGCAAACGATTATAGAACTATTAATTTTAGTCATCAATATTTGAAATCTTTGATAATATTTTCTAAGGACTATTTTTTATCTAAAATTGGAAAGGTCGATTACATCATGCAATAAAAAAATGTTTCTGAAATTTACATTCTGATTTTCATCCTACAATTCCTAAATGCACTCCACACAACCATATTTTATATTGTTCTTCATTAGGAAAATATACTATATGAAACAGTCTTAGTGTACTTAACATTGAATTTATGTTTCCATTTATATTTATGAATTAAATTAGATTTTTATCAAGAAGATCTAACAATAAACAATCTTGATGTTTTTGTTAACTTAGAAGAATAATCGTAATCATAATGTAAAATCAAATTATAATATATCAATCCTAATGTTTGAGGATCTCTTATTCATATATTACATATATAAGATTTAAAAGAATAATTATATATATAAAAATACATATGTTTATAAATAACTTTGTTTTTCTATTAAAATAATTTCTTAAAATAGAAAATGAATTTATAGGGAACACTAGAGGAAAAAAAAAAGTATTTCATGTAAGAATTCGACCAAAAAATAAAGGATATTCGCAATAAATTTTATAAAATTCCTTATGAAAATGGAATTTATTTTGGAGAATTCTTAGAAGGAAAAAGGAAAGGTATGGGAAAATGCGAGTTCAATGACGGGTAAATAAACTTCAATAAAAATTAGCTGTTTATATCTCGGAAATTGGGATGATTGTTTTCAAGGCTAAGGAACATTTATATATAAAGATGGTAGTAGTTATGTAGGGGAATTTTCAAACGGAAAAAGAAATGGATTTGGAGAATACTTATATAAATAAGGAGAAAAATATATTGGTAATTGGTAAGATGATGCAAAGAAAGGGGAGGGTACTTTGTATTTGAATGATGGATATATTTATAAAGGGAATTGGTAAAATAATAAATAACATGGTAAAGGAGAACTTTGGTATAAAAAAATGATAGATTAAGCATATGAATTCTAATACAAAGGATAATGGGATAATGGAAAAAGATCTGACGATGGTGAATATATTCATTCAAATGGAGATATCTTTTAAGGAACCATAACAAATGGGAAAAAATAAGGAAATGGTACATATATATATACAAATGAAAAATCAAAATATGTAGGAAATTGGATCAATGATTAAAAATGTGGGAAAGGAAAAATGGAATATGAAAATGGAATATGAAAATGGAGATTCTTATGAGGGAGATTGGGAGAATGGAAGGAAACATGGAAGAGGAATTTATTAATATTAAAATGGAGATGTTTATGATGGTTAATATTAAGACGATTTGAAACATGGCAAAGGAGAAATAAAATTTAAATCTGGAATTACATATAATGGAGTATGGGTATAAGGCTAAATCTCAGGAAAAGGGAAATGCACTTATAATAATGGAGATAGATATGAAGGTCAGTTTGTTGATGGATTAAAAGAAGGATAGGGAATATATATATGGAAGGATGGATCATCCTATTCCGGCTAATGGAGTAAAGATGAAATGAATGGTAACGGTGTTTATTCAAAAGAAACGTAAGGAATGTTTTTCAATGATAATTATCAAGAAGACGAAAACTAGTATTGAATAAATCGAATTTTTTATAGATTTCAATTTAAAATTGATATCACTCTTTTAAATTTTAATTTTCTACTTTTTAAAATTATTATAATATTTCTTGTTTATCTTCTTTAATGATTTCATTCTTTTTGATCTATATGGAATCTTATTTTAAAATGTTTAAATCTTGATTAGATTATTTTTCATCTTTTTCTAAATATTATACTAAAAGAGTAGTTGTATTTCCAAAAGTAATAATATCATCATGAGCTAACTTTTGAGATTCTTTGATTCGGCAATTATTAATGGTGATAGAATTATGAGCTTCTTAAGAAGTGTGTTATAGTTCTAGACATCCATCTTTATTTTAAAGAATTACTGAATAGTTAAGATTAAATTTCACATTTTAATTATCCTTTATTTCATGTAATTATTCCTCCTACTTCCCCTATTATTCTTATTAATTAAGTATTTACTATTTTACATCTTTTTGATCGTTTTTTGACAGTGTTTAAAGTTAACTGATTTATATAGATTAATTTTATTATAGACATTATTTATGTATATTTTCAAGACTTATTTAATTTTTTTCTAGACTTTGTTAATTTGTAGATTGTAAATTACCTCTAAAAGACAGTTTAAATTTCATGAATTAATTCGCAAATCTAAGTGTAGACAATGTTTCTTTAAATTAATTTAATGCTGGACTAATCGTGCAAATCAAAATAATTTTAGAATTAATACTTAAAGAATTTTGTAAAATTCTGGTTAACTTAGAGCATCTATAAGGAAATATCAACTTTTCAGTTTAATATAAGGTTTTTTTTTGTAAATTACAAATAATTTCCCCCAAAGTTGTTAATGAGGCTGCAATATTTGAAAATAATTTTTATGCTTCTAAACAATTCTGACTAATATATTTATCTGAGCATGCAAGATCAACAAAATTTATAATTTTAGAATTCTCTAATACTTGATCTTATACAATTTTTGTTTCTTTAATTTATATTTAGGTAACAATATGTGCACCTGATAGTCTAAAAGATAAAATATAGTTTAATACAAAATACTAGTATATGTATGAAATTTATTTATTTCTTATCTACCAGCTTTAATCTTTGCTTCTAAAGATTCAGTAGATAAAACTAATTCTTTAGTAAGATTTTCAACATAAACACCAACATATTGATTCTCTTTAATTATTAAAACTTTGTATTTGTCAGTGCTAAACATATCATATACTTTATCTTAATAAATTAACAACATGCTAACAAAAACTTCAGTATTGATTTTTAAATTATCAATTTTTGGTTTATCAGAAAGTTTTTAGAAAATTTCTTTTACAAAATTAAAAATCAATCCTTAATTTTCATTAGTTCCATATATTTGAAAAGTTCTGCCAGCCTTTAAAAATAGGAACTTATATTACTCTTTATTATCCATAAGCTAGAACACTACAATTCTACTCTGAAAACATATCTTGACTAAAAGTATAGTAAATCATTTTTTAATCAGAATATTTCAAATTAGGAAGAGGTTTGAAATAACCATCCTAGTCTACCTCGTATTGATCATGTGACCAAAAAGAATGATCAAAAAGGAATTCTTTTTTGCAATCAGAATCTATATTTGAAAGATACTTAATACCAAATAATATTGTTTTTTTCTCATCCATAGAGATACAAGAAATTTGATTTGATTATATTTCAGGATTATTGAATGGCCTTACTCTTACAGCGACTTTTACAGACATAATCAATAATTAAATATAATAAATAAAATAGTAGTAATAATCAATTTGCAATGTTTCATCTTAAATCAATAGCTTCTGCTATCGTAATCCCATGGTTACTCTTAGAATTTGATGATGGAAACACACTCCAAAAACGAAGGCTCTCATCACCAGCACCAGTAACTATATTTTATCCACAAGGTGATCCGCTTAAATATAATACTCTTTGAGTATGACCTGTCAATGTAGCAACCTTTGACATATTAGCATAGTTCCAAACAATTATTTAATTTAAAGAATAACCATGAGTAGAAACTAATTCATTAGAATTTTTAGAGAACATCAAATTACAAACTTAAGAACCAGTATCTATGTATTCAATTTATTCAATAGTTTGAGTATTAAAAAATCTAATACATCTATCAGCAGTACCACCACCAGAGGCAACGATATTATGTTAATGAGGTGACCAAGCAATAGCTTTAACAGCTGCCTAATGTTATGTAAAATGAGTAAATTCTCCTTAATTCTTTAAAGACCAAATATATAATTTATTATCATTCCCACCTGATGCTAATAGTTATTCATCAAATGACCATTTCAACCCACAAATTTCTTACTTATGGCCAACATATTTTTAAATAGATTCATTTGGACAACGAACATCTCTGACTAAAATGTTTCTATCCCTACTTCCAGAAGCTAGTAAATAATTATTCCAAGCAAGTGATCCTATTCTACCTTAATGTCCATTCCATTTTCTAATAACTTTTTATTTAACTACATCCCAAACATCAACATCACCCATAGTATTTCCAACTGAAAGATGCTAATTACGTTGAGACCATGCTACACTACATACCACATCAGGATCATCAAGTGTACATAATCGAGAAACTTTAGATGTGTGTCCTGACCAAATAAGAACTGAATTTTCTAATCCTACTGCTAATGAATTAAATGGAGACCAATCCAATAAGTTCAAATAGAAATCATCTTACAAATTTTCTGCCTCTAATATTTTATATGGTCTTTTATTAATTTAACGTGGTGGTTTTTCTGGCTCTATCTTTGTGGGAGTAGTAGTGAAATTAAATCCATTATTAATAATCTTATTCATCTCATTTTATTTATTTTCTGTTTTATAATTAAATAATTTTTGATTAGTTGTTCCTGGTTTTCCTAAAATTGAAGATTAAAGAAGATTATTGTAAGTATTCCCTTGAATATTTTCTTCACTCATAAATAATTGATATAGGTTTTATTTAACATTACGTGGGATAAACTATAATTATTTTGATTAATATATACACGATCGCTTTTGTCTTTAGGACTAGTCCATTATTATTTATTAAGATCAATTTCTTTTATTGGGGTTTAATCATTCATTGGAAAACAAAATGTATGTTTATTTTTTAATTAAATTTATCTGTTATTTTATTATATTAATAAAATATATTTATTATAAATATTTTCCACACAACTAAAATTTGTATTATTAAAATTATACACTTCAAGAACATTAAAGACCAAAATGATGAATGAAATTAGCATTGTTTCACTTAGTCAGCTCCTCAATAACATTCACCTTTCGCAATCTCACATTGACGAAGCCGCTCGTTTTTATATTAGACACAGCAATGATCAAAAATCTCAACAATCTTTATGTGAAGAGTGGTGCAATCACTTTCATTTTGCTAAAGGTAATGTTGATGGTGATAAAGTGATTATCTCCTTACTTCATATGGCATAAAGAGTAATTGAATCTGTTATTAGATTTGATGGAGCATGTATATATCATAATTTTTTATTTCTTAGATGCTACAATGAGGGATGCTTTCAAAAAGTAAATCATCAAAGCTTTCGCATTATTAAAAGATCACAACTCATCTTAAGATTTAAAATAATAAATCAAAGATCTCCTTAAATAGTGGGAAGAAAAGTAAATCTTTTCTAAATCTGACATTTCCACTATGATTGACACCATTGATCCTAATAAAGTAAGTAAAGATAAAATCAAAACCCAATTTGCTCCTCCTCAATATTTAATCAATTATGCCAAAAATTATAAGGTATTATTTAGATCACAACTAATTTCTTTAGGAATTATAAATCAGATTACAAAAAATGAATGAATATCAAACCAGACTTGATGATTTAATTAATAATGGAGCCTCAGATAAGGTTAATCTTTATGATTAATTATTGGATCAATATTCTAAGTCTGTTGAAAGCGTCTAAAAATATCGATAGCTAGTAATCAAGGATATTATTGATGAATTAAAAGAACTTGATAAAATACATTCCAAAAGCATAATTGATTTGAAGTATATTGCATAAAGAGTTACAGATTTGAAAGCAAAAAAAGAAAAAAGAATTTAAAATGAATATTATAATGATTAGTGATAATATTAAATTTCATACAAATATATTCAAATTTAAAAATGAAGCAAAATATTAAATCTCCAGCTCCATTCGCTATCACTGAAGAAAAACAAACTATAGAAACTTTATCAAATCTTGTTAAACATTAAACACAGTAACTTAAAGATTAACAGATTTAATAAAGCAATGAAATCAAATTGCTTAGTAAAAGCTTTAGAGATTTAAATTAATCTATTCTTCAAAGCTAAAACTAAGAATACTTTAATTTAACAACTAAGCTAATTGAAGAAATAGAATCTGACAATTATTTCCAAGTTAAATTAAATCAAATTTAAGCTTATAATAAATAACTTTACAATGTTATCAAAGACCTTCAAAAAGAAATACCTTTATAATATTAATAGCTCTCAACAATCAATAGGATTATTAACATTTACAAATGTATTTTCAAAATCTCTATAAAACCATTGAATAAAGATGAAATAGCCATAATCTTTCATTAAACTCTTGGAAATACAAACTATGGACATCCAATAATCATTCAATTGAAAGATAGTAAATAACAATAAAGATAATAGTTTTGGAATCAATTTACGTCTTTAATGTGAGATTGATTTTCTATTCTAATTATTAAAAAATTACTTATAAAATTATTTCTAGAAAAAAACAAAAACACCATAGTTTCATAATTAGATGCGATAAATAATTATTGAGACCAATTAGCATTTTTATTTATAACTTTTGTTTCATTTCAATTTTAAGCACACCATACATAAATTTCTATTAATTAATTTTAAATTAATAAATTAAACAATTCAATTATTTATAATTAAAGTTAGAGCAAAATAAAAATATAAATATATTTTTGTTTCAGCAAAAGCAAAACCAAGGGCTTTTTATTTTCTTATCTACTTCCTTTTGTCTTATAAAAATTCTATCAACCGATTCTTATTATTTAACTATTTTTTATACTATATTTTTAAACACTAATTTCACACTATCAGGGTTTTGAGCAGAAGTGTAATATATATCATAATTTTGGATCAATATATTTACATTGTTATTATATCTTTCCTAAATCTTGTCGGTTTTATTGCCTATAAAACTGATGGGGGTTGTTTATATAGAATTTAGAGCAAAATTCAACCATTTTTCCACATCTTTTTAAGCCTTTTTCGAAGAAAGATCAAAGCAAATAAGAATCAAATTAGCATTTGGTAGAGAAGTTTTAGTTAAATATTGAAATTTATCCAAGCCGCTGGTGTCATATATTTCGAATTTGATGTTTTATTCAATAAAACACCAATAATCAACACCTATAGTTTAGGCTATGTTATAATTAAAGTTTATATTCTTCAAAACCGAAAGTATAGAAGATTTTCCACTATTTGTCTCTCCTATTAAATATATCTTAAAAGATTTCATTTTGTAAAATATTAAATTAAGTAATAGAAAATAGCTTTAAATTTAAATTATCTATAATTACTAACTAAATTTTGCATCAGAAATTAATAAATAAATGAATTATATTAAAGAATTTTTCTAACCTTCAAATTCTCTCAAATATTTGAGCTTTAAAAAGGAAGGTTGGATGATTGAAGATTGCAAATATTCAAATGAATAATAAATTTAAAAAGAGGTTTCCTTTCTGACTTATAACGTTTGGTTTGACAAACATAACTTCAATGAAAGAGTTATCGAAATCTTAAAAATAATATAATTAAACAACTGTGATTTCGTGTGTTTATAAGAAGTAACCAGAAACTTTTAAGTTATTATGTCTAACGACAAATTTATACAATAAACATACTACATTACTGGAAATGTAATAAGAGATTATGGTATATTAATACTTAGTAAAATAAAACCAACATATATATATGAATTACCTTTCAACTCATAATTTGATAGGTCATTGTTATATCTGGAATGTTAAATTAATGGGCATTCTTTAATTGTCGGAACTTCACATTTAGAATCTATGGTCTATAATGAAAAAGCTAGATTTGAATAATTACAAAGTGTCTATAAAGAATTAGAAAAAAAAGAAAATGTTATTATTATGGGAGATTTTAATTTGGAAACTTAAAAAGATGAAGAAGCCATTTCATAAGCCTATATTGACGTATGGAAATAACTTAATACTGAAGATCCTGGTTATACTTTTGTTATAGATGGTTTCAAAAGAAGATTTGACAGAGTTTTGTTGAAAAGGGGGTACATTTTACACTAAATATTATTATAGTGAGTTATACAAAGCAAATAAAATTGAAATTCTAGGCAAAGAAGAATTATCAATTTATAAAAATAAGAAAATCTAAAACTAGGGAGAAGTTAAAACTCCATCTGATCATTATGCATTAAGAATAAATTTATATTATTTAAAATGATATCAAAGTTTTTAGAATAATTTATTGCTAATCCAAAAGTCAGAATAGACACTCTTCTTCCAAATTATTTAATCTATTGCAAAATGAATCCTGACGATATTGAAGTTACTAAAGAATTTAATCATATACTAGCAGCAATTAAAGAAAAGTTTTAATTGACAATAAAACTATATATTTTATCAGTCAAAAGGGATATGGTACCCAAGAAATTATTTATAACACAATAAATTGAAGACAATCTTCAAAATACTGAGTTTAATCAAACTTTAAAATCACAATTACTTTTAGATCTTTAAGTGTTTTTATATGCTCTAACTTAAATTTAAGATATATATACTTTGTTTTTCAAATAAGATTTCTTCATCTATGTTGAAATGTAATAATTCTAATTATAGAATATAGGTAGGACATACTGGATGACAATATTAATTTGAATTGGTTCAATACTATTATAGAAAAAAAAATTATAGCATACTTAATTAATATGCTTGGAACTGCTAAAGGATTATTATATTAAATGGTTATTGAGCAACTGAATTATCAAGATCTTATTCTTATGTTAAATAAGATAGTTGTTTAAATATTTAATGACTGTTCTAACTCACTTAAAACAATAACAAACGACTTTATAAATGTTACAAATAAATGTAATTTATGCAATAAATATCTATTAATGGGTTTATTTTAGGAATTGTCTGTTAGGGCATATGATTTAGTTGAAAATTATTAAGATTTTACAATTTTTCATCTATCAAGTTAGGATGCCAAGGAAGAATTTGCCCGAATAGTCATAAATTATTTTGATTTGATGAACTTATATATAAATAGACACGATGAAGATAGTAAATATATAATTAATGACTAGTATTTACTCCTTTCCAAAACACTGTTTTGAAATGCGTAAAAGAAAATAATGACGAATTAGAAGCTATTGAATTAGCAATTACAAAAATAACAAGCAAAAATAAAAAAGTTGTTACTCATAAAATTGTCTCAAAAAGAAATTAAAGGTTTGGAATACTTTTAGACATAGATTGCGAAGATGGATCAAAATAAAGATTTATTATACATAAACCTTTAGATAAAATTGTTATCACTAATGCAAAACTTGTTCAAAATAGATGGATGTTTGTTGAGGCATTGGAAGGGTTAACTCCAGAATAATTACTTTTAAAAAAAGAAGAGTCAAAAAATGAATATAGTTCTATCTAATAAGCATTTGATTCTTTGAATTTTTAACAAAGTGTTAATAACATTCATGAAGATTTTGATATCAATGGAGAAAGAATGCAATTTATTACATTTAATGAATCTACGGCAGAAATACAAAGTGCCTTTTCTGAAACAATAAAAATAAATGGCTTATAAGGAGAGACATTTAACACTCATTTTTCAAGTGCAGCTGGTGATATTGGAGCATCTTTGGGTAACTGTTTAGCAAACATCAATAAATATCACTCTAGAAAAGAATTTTTAGTTGATTTTGGTTAAACTGCTGTTGTTAGTGGTTCTCTTACATATATTGCTACTTAGATGCCTGTAATCGGTTAATTATTTGCATTAGGAGCATTTGGATATTTTACAGCTAAAATTTATTCAAACGAATCTTCCTCTTAAAAAAGTAAAAATACTCAATTAAATAAATTACTTATCTCTACAACTGCTAATGTTGGTTCTGGATTAAGTGGTGCCTTAATAGGATAAGCTTTAATTCCGGTTCCTATATTTGGAGCTTTAATAGGTGGATTCATAGGAGGACTATTAGGAGGAGCTTCTTCATCTATTATATTAGAATATATGAGTGAATAACGATTTTAAAATTTATTTGAATTGATTTAGTTTAAGGAAGAAAATGGTCATTGGGAATATTCTGATGAATATTTAAACTAGTTAGGATTAAGTAAATAAATATTTTAAGAATAATTACCAAATAATTTAAGATATGATGAAAATAAGGATAATAAATGGATTTCTATCGTAATTTATATTTTAAAATCATTAGATATCTTATTCATACTGTACTGTATACTAAGCTTAATTAGATTACCAAAGAAGTAAGAAAAATCTCCTTGAAAATGAATCCAATAAAAATATATCTTTTTAAGATAATTCATCTCATTCAAGCAGCACCAATTTAGAAACGAATAAAGGCGATTAAGATTAAATTGAGTTTCCAGAATTTATTGAATAAGCAAGTAAATGGATAATTTAAAATAAATGTTTAATGGGATTATCTTTGCCTAATACAGAAATCATAATTAAATGTATATTTCAAAATTTATGATTTAATCACTTTTTTATTGACACAACAACTGAATTTTTCTTTTAATTATTATCATACGTCATTTTATAATTTACAACCTTGCCAACACTTTATTAAGTAAACAATCTTTTTTTAGGTCTTGTTATTAATGCTTATTAAATTAATTCTTTTTCTTCCAAATCCTTCAAATCACATTCTTCTTATAATTTTTAATTTTTTTACATTTATTCTTATAACTAGTTCTCTAATCTTTCTTTTGTTTTTGTCAAATTTTAATATATCACTAATTTATCAAAATAATATACTATCTTGTTTTGTTATTTAAACTTTGATTTAGGTTAGTTAATTATTAAATTGTGAGTTTTGCTAAATTAATTCTAATAATTGTTTCTATAAAAGTTATGTCTCATCTTCTTTTGGTTAAACTTATGGTGTGGTTGGTTCTGATAATTGAAAGGATTCATTATTTAACATCTTTATAAGTTACTCATGACTAAAACTCATTATTTATTTATTATTTTTATTAATTAATAATTCTACTCATCTCTATTCAAATAAATATAGAAATTAATCAAAAGTCACTAAAAGTTACGCTAGAAACTTTTTTATATGCTCTCTTAAATTAAACCTTCATACCTGGACTGGGAGCTGTAGAGCAATCAGATGGTCTATTGGGATTGTTAAGATCTGGTATTGAAACTATTTATTATTATTAGTTATTTTTTATTAATTATTTTTTTATCTCAAAACAATCCTCGTGTTTTTTTATGTAATTAAAAGTTAATAATTTATTTTGAATAATTTCATTTTATATTTATTTTTCAATTTCTTTGATTTAAGTCTTGATTGCTTCATTATTGTCTTTATTATGTAAAAAACAAATACTTATCTTCTAATTTAATTCATTTTTATGATTTTGGATTTAATTTTGAAATTCATTATTCTATATCTTTAATTCTTCAATTTACAAAATGAGGAAATCAAATTTATCTAAAGAACCTGCCTTTCCATTAAACATAGGTGTGTGTGGCTCACTTTTATCTTTATCTTCAAACATCTATTATAAGTATTGTATACTAAAGCTCATAATAATAAATTTAATAAATTAATATTAAAAATAAAAACATGAAAAGTTCTGTCATCTCTTAAGGTTTTAATATCTGAAAGATAAATCTTACAAAATTATACGATATTGATAGTATATATCACAGTACATGACCTTTAACAATATTTAACATATTAATTTAACCAACATATTAAAACTATTCATCTGTATGTTTAATTGAAAACTATCAAATTATAAAAATGTGATTCACTTTTTATAAATTTGATGTTACCAATTGCATCCTAATTGCTCAAAATTCATGAAGTGATCCAAATTGAATTTGAATATGATTAATGGTAATTCTAAATTATTAAATTTTGTTAATAATATTCAATAGAATTGAATTAATTCTAACTAATCATACACCTTCTAAGATAAATTTAACATTTACATTTAATCTTTAATTATGTCCTTAACTATAATATTTTCTTCGAATATTATTATTTTTACAAGGACTTCTATTCATTTAATTTAGAATATCATATTCTTTTATCAGATGTTACTCAATTCTTTTGTAAAGGAACTTGTTTTTAATTCCCTTCAAATTTGTAATTCTAATCCTCTCTATAGGAATTTTATTTTATATTTACTTACCTTTACATTTGTGAAAATCAACCATTATAAAAACTTATCCACACACCATAAATGTAAATCTGATTTTCTGAAATTACCAAATTTTAGATATTAGGTCAAAGCTATTGATTATTATGGAAATTTTTAAAAAGGAACAATAATATATATTATAAGTTGATTAGAGCATTGAGCTGGTTAATCAAAAGGGCTTTTGTTGCTTTTACTATAGAGTTTTGAAATCTTTATTAAAACAACAAAAATTACTTTAATAGTTAATCAATTATCTTTAAAGGAATGAAAATACGTTTACATCTTCACTAATTAAAAAATAGCTTTATTACTTAGAAAATAGAAACTTAAACTTTTCTTAATTTAAATATTTTATTATTTTTTTATTTAATGCCATCTCCAGAAAGAAAAAAGAATAAACATAAGAAAAAAGATAAGGACAGCAGTCATAGATCATCTCCAAAACATAAATCGAAGAAGAAAGTATTATAATTTACTAGAATTAGAAATCCTCTAGAACACCTAGTAGAGGAAAAAAAAAGGATTATAAAAAAGAGATTAAGGAATCTCCTCATAACACACAAACTTTAAGTGACAAACAATTGACAGATATGTTTGGAAGTCTTCCTGGATTTAATTTAGAAATTTTAAAGAAGATTTAAGAATAAATGAAAGATGGAAGAAGGCCTTCTAATGATGATTAATAATAATTAATGGGATTATAAGGTAATTTTATGAATTGATATTTTAAAGCGTTTGGCTTTCTTCCAATCATTAATCAATAGATTCCTATTGTTTTACCTACACCTGGAACTAAGAAAAGCTCAAGATAATAAAAAAATATGAAAAATACATTTAAATAGAGAATGTTAGTACCATTTACTTATGATACACTGATGGTCATCTTAGAAGATTAATTTTATCAAGAAATATTAACAGAAGATATATTGTCATAAATAAAAAAAAGAATAATTGAGTTAATTAAAAAAAGAGTGCAAGACTAAAAATAAGAAGAATTTAATGAAAAGATAGAGAGATTAGAATAAGATCTCAAAAAACCATTAATACAAGAAGAATAATAATAATAATAATCATAACAATATAATATAATCAAAAGCATTTTCACAGTGCTCCAAAATAATAATAAGGAGGATGGAACTCAAAATAGCCAATTAAACTCAGATATAAAAGAATTAATTTAACCTATGGAAATTGAAACATAAAATAATGTTGAAAAAGACCTTTATGAGGAAGTTAAGCTTTTGTTTAGGTGAGGTGATTAATACAAATTTTATTAAAGAAGTTATGACAATATTAATATAAATAAATTTAATTAATGCCAACTCCAGATAGAAAAAAAAATAAGCACAAAAAATAAGAAAAAGTTAGTAGCCATAGGTCTTCTTCAAAGCATAAATCCAAAAAAAAGGTTTGATTAGTATCTCATTAGAAATCATCAAGAGCCTCAAGTAGAAATAGAGATAAAAAAAATTATAAAAGAGAAAACAAAGCTTCTCCTTTGACCATGCAAATCTTTGGTTAAGATATAATCAAAAAGCTTTAAGAAATTAATTAAGGGAAGAGAACTGAAGATTTAATGGGTAAAAAATATATTTTTCAGAAGCCTTATCCCTACTTCCATACATGAAGCCTCAATAAATTAACAATGAAACTATCATTATTGAATAAAAGCAATTAAGAGATAAAAAAAGTATATAAAAATAAAGATCACTTATACCAATAAATTATGATTCATTTATGATCATTTTGGATGACCCTTTCTATAAAGAATATCTGTCTGAATAAATGATCAACTTTATGAAAAAAAAGTTAATTATTAGCATGAAAAGATAAGTCATTGATTAAAAATCGGATAATTTTTTATAAAAGATTGATAGATTAGAGCAAGAATTAAAAAAATAAGCACATTTAGAAGAATTGGAGAATGATGTTTAATTAGGTGTTGTTAACAGTATTTTTTGTGTATTGAATAATAAAAAGGATACAGGCAATGTCTTGGATCCTGAAGTAAAGGATATTTTTTAAATGATGGAAATTGAAAAACAAGATATTGTTAAGGATGATATATTTTATGAAGCAAAATAAATGTTTCTATGAAATCATTCAAAATTTTTATCTATCCATAAAAATAGCTTCAACGATATATTTTATCTAGATTAATTATATTATTTATTAAGATCTTCTTCTCTATTTATTTATAAAGCTTATATTTAGTTTACATCAAAATTTATTGATTTAGTTTAGACTAAAACTTTTTTGTTTTAAAAAAAAAATTAGTTAACTCGTTAATTAATTCTTCGTTTTAATTATAATAAGATACTTATGGGTTGTAATGCCTAAAAGCAAAGCAAACATTAGTATAAATAATAAAAAGAAAACTAAAAAGGGTCCCCTTAAGTTCATGAATAATCATAGGAAAAACCAAAACAACATTCATAGAGAGATTCAAAAGAAAAATAAAATTAACCATCTTAAACCTATGATAAACAGAAAGTTGCTCAATTATTCTAATTGGAGCATTAATAAATTTACAGAAATAAGAAGTTTCAATCTGAATATTTCATAACTGAAGAGTAAATATAATGTTAAAGCAATGAAGGTAAGTTGTTTATTGTTGAGCATAAAGTTACTGGCTTGAAAAGAATTGTTAAGATAACAAAAAATGTGTTAACTGATTACTAACTATAAGAGTACATTTAATATATTTAATAGCTAAGAAAAATAGTAATTTAATTTTTGTATATAAGGATCATCCAAACATTATTAAATAATGTGACATATACAATGATGAACATCATATATATTTGGTTAAAGAATATTGCGAAGGGGGTAATTTGAAAGAAAAATTCTCAAAAGAAAATCATAATCCAGATAAAACACTCATAGCATTTATAGTTTAACAAATACTGAAGGCAATATTTTATATGCATGCACAAAACTTAGTTCATAAAAACATTACTTCAAACAATATTTTAATGGACTAAAAGTCTAAATATTTTACCAAATTAATTGGTCATGATGAAGTGTTCTATAATCATCAAGATTTAAATACAGAGATCAGTTATAGAGCACCAGAAACCTTTTCAGAGTCATATAAATGGTAAGCATCAGCAGATATCTGGTCAATAGGAGTATTATTATATGAATTATTGGTTGGGATACATCCTTTTCAAGAAAAGTAAAAGAATAAAACTTTTGAAAATATTAAGGAGAAGAAATTAAAAGGAAATGAAAATTATAAAAAATTAGATTAGGAATCACAGGAGCTA
Source organism: Paramecium sexaurelia (assembly GCA_000733375.1). Lineage (NCBI taxonomy): Eukaryota > Ciliophora > Oligohymenophorea > Peniculida > Parameciidae > Paramecium > Paramecium sexaurelia. The sequence continues at coordinate 500,694 of JPFM01000001.1, read as the reverse complement.
ATTACTCAAATGCTAAATTAAGATTAAACAGCTAGACCAACTTCCAAAGAGTGCTTGAATCATAATTTTTTTAAATCTATTAAATAAGCCTCATTAAATGTTTCAGGAGCTCTACTTAGAGCTAAAAATTTTAAAAGGAAAAATGAATTAAGAATTATCTTACTCAGTCTAATGATAGAATATTTGCTACCAAAAGATGAAAGAGATAGAATAGCTGAAACATTTAACAAAATTGATAGTGATATGGACGGAAGGATTTCAAAAAGAGAACTTATAAATTTATACAAAGCAAATTTAGGTGATGATAAAATAGCAAAATAAGAAGTTGAGAGAATTTTTAAATAATTAGATTTAAATGAAAATTAAAATTTAGAATTTAATGAATTTTTGATAGGAACTTGCGATATAAATAAATTGTTAAGTGAAGAAAATTTAAAATTATTTTTCAATAAATTAGATAAAGACTGCAGCCAACAAGTTTCTGCTAATGAACTTAAAATATTTTTTGTAAAAACTGATCTTACTGAATTTGAATGGTAAGAGTTGATGAAGCTAGGCGATTCCATCAAAGATTAAAATAATAAATTATCTTATGATGAATTGGTGGCATTACTAAAAGAGAATGGATGAATTAATTAGATTATTTAATTACTTTTTAAATAAATGATCACAATTAGAATTCTCAGACTTCTTGAATCAATTTATCTTCATTCTCCTTCTTAGTTCCTTATACCTTAAGATCAAACCTACAGAAAGGACAATATGAATTCTTTTACAGCCACTTTTCGATGCAACTACCATGGAATATATGGCTAAGAGATATTTGAAAATAATACCTGCATGGAGTTCTTCTTATAAGTTTAGCTGTCTTCAATGATTCCAAACAAATTCCACAGTTATCTTATCCATCTTGTAGTTCGTTTTTAGATATAATTTAGAGTTCTTCATCAAATGGTTATTTTTATTCTTCTTTACATGCTTGTACTTCTAATTCTTTTTCTTTCATATCTATATCAAAATTAGGTGTTGTTGGTGATTATTTATCTCTCTATCTTTTTAGATAAGCTCTTCTTGCACAAAATCCAATTAAACAAAACAATAGTGATCCTCCAATACTACTCACTATAATTATGATGAGATTATTTTTTTTTGAGTCATCCTATGACACAGTTTCTAATTTTATAGTAAAGGAGTCTCCTTACACAAGAAGAACTAGTTTATCTGGAATACCATTATTATCTTTATTACGATTTTTCTAATCAATCATCACCGAATATGGTGATTCTGTTGTTATATTTGCTCCATAATTATATATGAAAGGAGTTGGTAAATAAACAAGGTCAGGGACTAAAAGATAAGCCAGCACTGAGTCAAATTCAACTTGAGTCTATAATATATTAAGTTATTAATACTGATATTTCTAATCGCAATTGCTATGATCCATCCTATTCATAAAAGAAGTAAAATTAATGATCACCAGATCCTCCAACTCCAATCTAAGAATTTTATTAAATTTCTAATGCTTAAATTGAGCAATCTCTTCCAATAAAAGGCTTAACACAATTGCATAGGCCATCTTCACATAATCCATTGCCGCCACATTGTTTTGGGCACAATTTTTGATGTGATCCAGAGATAATTATATCAAATGAGATTGAAACATTTGTTAAAATAGTAATGTAAATTTATTCGAGAGATCTAGGAATCAACAAAAAGTGTTCCCTTTTTTTCTAAACATAACTAATAGTTATTTTATATTAAAATACCTATCAAAATCCATATCATCATATTTTAGTTCATTATTTTATAAAAATGAGGCTTAAGATTTCATTTACAAAAAGGCAATGTCTGCTTACTCTGGAGAGGTTTGCATTAATTCTACAGAATGATATTCAAATGGAGAATTAGAAAGATCTACATCAAAAGTTGTGTTTGCTGATTAAGTTTTAGGGAAAGGAATTTTAGCAAATGGTTGTTCTTCAGCAAATGAGACTTATAGAGATAAAACCTCTAAAGTGATTGATAGTAATAAAGTTAATGAATAAGTATTTCTCATAATTTAATAATTATCACTAAACTAAAGAATTTTGTCATCCATTAATACTATGAATGCTTAAATAATTCTCTATCACAATATAGAATACTCCATAAATCGATTATTTTAAACTTTGTCAACTTTTCATATTATTTTGAAAAGGAGAAACAAAATTAGTTTTATTAAAGAAAAGCAAAAATACATGCTCATGGCAATCAATTAATATATCAAGAACCTCTTATCTGTTGTAAAACTTACACTAACGGAATTTCAACATAAACAGTCGAACTTAAAGTGCGATATATTTATCCTGTTGAAAATACTAAGTGGATCCATTATATACCTAATTGTAAAGATGATAAACTTTCACTTCCTTTAATAATAAAATATTATTATAACTACATCAGAGTTATTATTCAACCAACTTTTCAAATTTTATCCTCGAAATTTTTAGATTATTTAAAATATTAAAGCCGTCCTTATATTAAATTTCTATTCTTCAGTAAACCTATCTCATTTACCAATTAAAATATTAAAACTTCTTTTGCTAAATGGTAAATTTAATTTTTACGTATTTTAGATTTAAATTATGATTTGGAAATCTTTATATATATATTTTATTTAAATATTTTTTAATAATCAACATCAATGGAATCAAGAGAATTCCAAAGTATTCATAGTTAATTTTTAAAAACTTAATCGTATTTCTTAATTAAGGAGAAAATAATTACAATTTTTTAAGTGAAATTAAAGATCAAATAAAATTCAAAAATCATTCATTTAATGATTGATAGTAATAATTTGTCATTGCATCATCAAAAACTTAAATATAATAAATTAAATATTGTTTAAATGAAAAAATCAGAGTATTTTAATGGATTTCTAATGATGGTTTATTTTGATTCAATAGTTATGCTTTTATTAAGTTTCACGAGTGCAGGGAAAAATATACTTTATACTATGTATTAAGAATACGGCTTTAATACTTTAGCATCATTGTAATATGTTTGCAATTATTTATTTGGCCCTCTGATGTTACTTGTAGTTGACAAAATTATAGAATCCATAAACTTTAAAAAAATATTCATAATTAGTTCGTTTAACCTAAATATTTTTTTAGTTGGAGGGATTTTAGTGGCAGGATGTTAAGAATCTTGTTCGGTTGCTTTAGTTGAGACTATAACAGTGATAACATCATTGATTGCTGGTGTTCTATAAACAATTTTTTATGTTTCTTTTGTTGCTTACATAAATTTTATGTGCAATAACTCAAATAGGGAATTATTTTTTGGAATAAGTTTTTCTTTTACAAGCATGTCTAATATTTTATCAAATGTAATTGGTATGTAAATAATTATATTTAAGGCTATTATTTAAATAAATATTTCAATTTATTTACTTTCTATGTCATTATTGTTATCATCTCAATTTTTTTATAAGGACTATTCTTTTGTATTTAAGGTAACTTGATTGAGAAGTAATCAGAAGGTAGATAAATTGGGGCAGAAATAAAATATTAATTTTTTGCTCTTTATAATTAAATCACTTAAAGAAAATACATTCTATTTTTGGGAGTTCTTATTTTTGCAGGCTTAATGAACTCAGTAATTTATTTATTTATACCTGTTTTGGTTGAAAGATTAGAATTTTAAGAATAAGAATTGTACAATAAAATCTTTATTACCTTCTTGATAACAGGTATTGGATAAGTGATCGGGGGAATTACCGCTGGTAAATTAAGCGAAAGATTTAAAGAAACTAATGTATTATATTTTAGCTTTATCATTAACTTTTTTGGCATTTTGCTATCCTAAATAGGAAATATTGAAGAGAGTTATCTATTAACTTTATTTGGATGCATTTTAATAGGATACTCTGATAGTTCAATTTCGTCATTAGCTTTAATAGTCATTACTAAGTAGATTTCTACTAAAAACCATGCTTTTGCAGGTTATAATTTGTGCTAAAGTCTTGGGTTTGGATTATCATCAATATGGTGGGCTTTTTTTAACAAAAAGTAATTAGTCTATGACTTTTTTTATCTATACATTACTACTTTTTTAAGCCTAATTTCTTTCATAGTTTATAATAGAGATTTATTGAATAACGAAAAAAAAAAAGAGTTAGACCAATTTTGTATACCATCAGCTCCTTACCATTGACTTAAAATAAAAATATAAAATATTAAACTGGAATTAAATTTCTTATCAAAAAACTCTTTGTTTATAATAAGTTGGTTTTATT
>JPFM01000001.1:194040-491829 GCA_000733375.1 Paramecium sexaurelia | reverse complement strand
ATAGTATTTTTTTAAGAATTATTATTTAATTTCATTAAAGTCCGAGTTATCGATTTAAGCATTTTGCAATCTTTAAGTTTTAAATGGTCTTCTACAATATTTTACTCTATTTTTAAAGTCGTAAATAAATTGTACACTCTCAAAATTACTCCATTTTCCAAATAGAGATCTCTTAGTTTGGTTTGAATATGATTAGAATTTTTGTTTTTTCAATCCTTTTTTCACCTGCATTGTAATAGTCAATTTCTTTTTCAATTTTTTGTTCCACCCAATTAGTTGATTCTTAACAGCTCATATGGTTCTTATTTGAAGAATTTGCTTTATATTAGCTTAATTATATTTCTATTACTTTGGAAATATGTGAATTTAAAATCTAAAATTTTATTAATTAGAGAATTGAAAAAAATCAATTGTAGTTAAATTTAAAAGTAGCATCATAAAATCAACTAGACTTCACACAAAAGCTCTCAGTTCAATAAAATTGATTTTATCAAATATGAAAGAAATTAAATTATATTAGATTTTTTGTTGTCATTGATTTAATATAATTTTGTTTATTTTAATGTACTTTAATTCAATATTTCATAAAATCATCTATTGTAATTTAAGATTTTTAATGAATTTATTTATATTTGTATTTCTTCTGTCAAGTGTTTTTAATTATGTTTCTTATATTAATTTATTTTAATTCAAAAATTTTTATGATAATTAATTTAATATTTCTTATCCTCTTTTATTTTAATTTAATATTACTTATGATATTTTATATAATTTAATATTTCTTATAGTAATTTATATTAATATTAGATTTTTAATTTCCGAATTCAACATATGTTGTATATCAAGAACCCCTATTTTTATATAAAATTACTTTCTAATTAACCTGAAATCGGTGAAATACTTTCTAAAAAACAAGGAATTGGGTAGAATAAAAGCAGTGTAATAATAAATAGAATATAAATATTATATATATCAACAGTATGTAATAATCATTACAATACATATTTTTTTATAGAAGCAGTATAATACCTTTTTATATGCTTAAATGTATATAATATTTATTTGTGTTCTTTTTAACACACAAAATCACCGTCATTTATTGCCTAATAAGGATTAATGTTCTTAAACCTAATTCAAGTATTTGAATACAAACTTAAATTTATTTTAAACTCATATTTAATAAATTTTTATTTTTTAAATCATCAACATTTAAATAATAAACAATCTATCGATAGGATTCCTCATATCGATTTAAATTTTACAATACGACTAATATAGATTATTTTCCATTAATTTATACCTTTATTAAAATACAAATAGATTAATCAATTTACCTTAATTATTATAAATAAAGGCTTATTAAGGATTTTTAAATCACATAATCATAATATAATAATGTTTCTTCAAATCTTTTAAATAACTTAATCTATTAGCTTTATATTATTTTTAATTAAATTTACCATTATCCAAAAATCCATCAAAATGTTCAGAATTTTTTTTGTATTGCTCAATCATTATATTATAAAGCTTATTCAAATCTGTTTAAGGTATTTAATGTTCTCGCTATATCATTTTAAAATTAATTTTAACCTTTAAATAAATAAGTTTTCTAACCTTCAGGATTCAATTAAATTGTATAATCACCATATTATAATGCTTCTTCAAACCTGTTTAAGTAGTGAATTTTTTTGCTTTATTGTATTATTACATCCTTAAAACCTTTATTTCAATATATACCTGCATTTTAATGATTCATTTAAATTGCTTAATCAAAATATTATCTTCTTCATGATCCAATATTATTGCTTTATTTTATTATCAAATCCAAATTACCTTTATGATATTAGGCTTCAGGAAATTGAGGATTCATTTAAGTTGCTTGATCATAAAATGATAATCATCCCTAACAATAAGTATATTTATGGATAATATTATTTATTAATTAGATAAGCCATTCAGTAATAAATATCCAAATCATTTTCTAATTGTATATGCTCAAAATTATCTAAATTTATTTAAAATTACTTTCCCTTCCTAATTTTAACCCAATTTTTATTTTGAAAATTTATTTTAAATCGATACTTTAATATATTTACCATGCTTCCAACAAACATTTATAATATTCAGTCACAAAGTTAAAAGTTTCAGTTCGAAACTTTAAAAACATTTTTAATAAATTAATCCTGTTTGGATTTTATTGAATGGGATTGATATAATCAGCCAGAAAAAAATAATTTTTTTTTATATCTTTTCAGATAAATATAATGATAAATCGATATAGTTAAAACAGTTTTTCATAATTTGTGCATTGCTCTACCAAATAAGACTTTTTTTTTTTATAAAATGGATGAACTTATCAGAAAAATTGCTCCTTAAATTCAGACTAATGAACGAATTAGCTAATAAAACAATCTAATCACATATTAAGCATACATAATTGAGATATCTTTTAAATATTTATAGGTATTATCTAAATAGAGAGAGAGAGTATTGATCATCATTTTAATATAATTTCTTATTTCTTTCCAGTTAGTCTAATACTTTAAGAGCCATAGATTAATTTATGTGCAGTAGATCAAAATAAAATTAATTATTAAGATTGATAAAATTTTATATATCCCTATGATAAGACAGCTTCAAAACCTAAAATCACAATTTTTATGCTAATAAATGTTATATTTCTTGATTCAATTTCATACTTAAATACAATAGAAAAGGACTGAAAAAAGGTTAGACGCTTTGAAATATGCAACCATTTGTGTTAATAATAATAATATCATCTTTCCTGAATCTGGCTCCTATCACTCTGTTTCTTTTTTAGAAATCAAATACTCATGACAAATCTTAAAATCATTCATATTTGAAGATTATTGACAAATTATTATAGTGGCATGTCTTATAAATCTTAAATCTAGAAATTTTACACCTTTCTGCTAATACTAATATGTTGTGGAATAATAAGATTCCCTCTATATTTTAATCCAAACAAAAATACAAGTAACTGTTTAAATTAATCTAAAGATCAACAAACATGTAAAGTTATTGAAATATTTTATAGAATTATAGAAGATTATATTTAAAAATATAATTAGATAAATCATTATTTAAATATATATTAATAATTTTCACCTTTTTCCTTTCTAAGTCTTTTGTGGAAAAACAATTCTTAACAACGGATGATCCTAATTGCAGGAAGTATGATATTTCATTTGATTATCTTTCATTAACTATAATCCACATGTGTTGCAATAATGAACTTAATCACAAACTAAGCATTTGTATAAAAATCCAAATCCTCTTTTAGAATTACAAGAAGAACAAATTTAAGAATATTCTCTAATAGTTCCAACTTTATGGCCAAATGGGTAAGTTAAGTTCTCTAACAAAATTGTAATTTGTTTTATTTAGGATAATCGACAATTGCTACCAGTATAGTATATCAAATTGCATCTATAATTAATTTTAGCAATATCTATTTCTTCGCCCTATTATTCTAATTGGTCATTTGCACAAGTCACACATAACCCTTCTCCCCAATAATGATTGATAAATTATTTGTCATCTTAATTTAGTTATCTTTCACATAATGCACATTAATCATATAATCTTATATATCTTAAAATATCTAATTTTTATTTTGTTTCATTATCTAACAAAGATTAATCAATTCCTTTTAATTAAATTGCAAGAGGCTCCAAAATTCCATATTATTCAAAATTTTAAGAATAAACCATTTATTTTTAAACTTAACTCCATGAAAAAGCTTTTTATTCTAAACTACTTACTATCTCATAACCAAAAATTAATCCATCTTCATGAAGTAAAGGGATAATATCTTTTTGGATTCTCCATTTAGTAGTTGCATAACCAACATGAATAAAGTTAAATTTTTTATCTTAAAATATTTTTAAACCACTCAAACAATCATGTAAGTAATATTATATTTTGCATTTTTATTTTAAATGAAAGAATTCTGTATTTAATTTATGTTCAAAGAATTTAATTGCTTCAGGATGATGATCCACTAAATGAAGTTGAATTTAGCAAACATTTTTTCTTCTTAATGCTAATGCCAACAAGACAAAGGATACATATCCTGAGCCAAAACCTAAATCCAAAATATTTAAGTCAGATTAATTTTAAAAATGTTGATAAGCCATTATAAATCCATTAATTTCTTATTTTAATGAAGATATTCTTATGTTTCCTATCCATGGTTAACTTGCTTCCCATTCTAAATCAATAGTGAAAAACTATCTAGGAATATCGTTTAATAAAGTATCAGTTATATCAAGTGGAATTTCATTATTTATCTTCCAACTTTTAACTTTAGCTCCAAAAATATCAAGTGAAGCTTTTACAGATATTAATTTCTACTATTCTTCTTGATTTATTTTTTAATTTTTTGATACATTTGTTCTTTGAATCTTATTTCCTATTAATGTTATTCCCTTTCTAACAGGAAGAATTTTGGAACTCTTTTATTTTTGATACAATTCGAAATTTTGCATTGTATGAGGTCTGTTAAGTAAAGCTTTCTCTGCATCTACTAATGACAAGGTTAAATTTTCGTTTCTCTAATTGCGTTAATTAATAATAATGAAAAAGCGTTTTTTTAAATTTCTTATAAATTTTTTTAATTCCTTAATTATTTTGATCTCTTTTTTTTGAAATTTAGCATTTGAAACTTCTGTTAATACTATTTCTTCATTTATTTTTGCTGCTCTTGTGATAGATAACATCTTAATCATAGAAAAGATAAAATGAATTATTACTGTTATAAAAGAAACAACAATAATTTAAATTTTAATTTACGTTGGATTCATAGATAAATATACGACCTATAAAATAAGTAAAGGTGTGTCTTGGAAAAATGTTTTTATGATGGAAACTACAACTTTTTATGGCACTTCTGATCTAAGAAAGAAAATGAAGATAGTATTCTGTTCAGACCATTTTTCTAGTAAATTTGTAACTATATTCATTTAGTAAAGTGTAGAAAATTGTGTAAAAATGTCAATATATGAGGGTTATTTTTCATGCAAATAAGGTACTAATAAAAACCTAACGATTAAGGCTAAATCTAATATTAGATTAAAACAAATAATCCCAACTCCTATCCAAGCAATAGCAACTGATATTTAACAAGAATTAACCAAGACAATAAAACAAATGCAAGTATATAATTCAAATTTAGTTAGTTGACTTATTAGTAAATCTTTTATAATATAAAAATATCTTGCTAGTGTGCTACCATCAGTGTATTCATTCGTGGTAACTTTAAGATTACTAATTTTTAATCCAAGATATCCTTCTACAAGAAAAGAATAACCTGCAAAACCAATATAAATCAAATGACCTAACCATTGTTAGCCAGAACAAGTATTAACAAATATAATAGGTAAAAAAACAACTACAAAATAGTAGCTGATGAAATATATTGCAAATAATATAAATCCTGTATATTTTATATTTATTAGCTCTTTTTCTAACTGAACAATTTTTGGATTGTATTCAAAGTATGATTATTCAACACCAAATAATTTTACTATAAACTTACCTAAAGATGTTGTTAAAAAAGTACAAAATCCACAAGCTAAATACTTCCACAAAAAGTAATTTGTACAAAATATTCTTCTAAAACAATAAAAACCCTCTTATCTAATATTTTTATAAATTCCAATAAAACATGAAGAAATAACTAAAAAGAAGCCACCTAAACAACCGAAAATATAATCATTCCATCTTTTTAATCCTCTTGTATAATAAATTGAAATAGATGTTTCCCAAACATCATCTTCTTTATTGTCAACAACGTAAATATACAAATTTGTTATTCTTCTTTATACTAAAAAGTCAGTTGCTGTTTTCATAGCTTATTCACATACTTCTTTTTAAAATTGAATGCATAGCAACTGCAAAGACATATAATTACCAGAACTTGATATTGATGAAGATCTGTCTAAAGTTTAGGATTCTTATTTTTCTGGAAGGTTTTCAATTAATTTCTAATCTTCTCCTAAATTACTCTGCTTATCCTAAGATTTTGCTTAATCTTCTTATTCTTCTTGTTATTCATTTTCTTATTAAGCTTTTATATTATTTAAAAAGTTTAGAAAATCATTTCTTTGTGAAGAAAACTCAATTTTATTTTATAATATAGTTATTCTTTATAGAGCCTATAAAGTTTTATCTTTAAATGATAAATTCCCAGAAATATCTAATATTTTTAATTTTTTAAACTATTCTTATTATTAAATATTAATACATGTTTTATTTAATTTAAAATTGCTTCCCCATCTATATCTGTTAAGTTATTTGATCTTAAAGAAATTGCTTCAACTTCATCTAACAATCTCATTATTGCATCAGAATTATTGAATTTAATATTTTAACTATCTCCTAAATTATTATGAGCCAAGCTTAAAAAGTCTAATACAGTTACACTTTTCAATTAATCTAAAATTAATAATACATCTTCAAGGTTCAATGAATTATAAGAGAGATCTAAATACTTTAAATTTTTCATTTTTTTTAGATTCGAGAAAAACTGTTATTTGAAGGGATATTTTTCTTCAAAAATAAAATCACATTTTTGTAAGACCATTAATTTTATTCTTTCGAATATAATTGTATCATTAATTCTCTTAAAAGTGAACAAAAACTATTCTTAAAATATTTTTAGGGGTTCTTATTAAAGCATAGGATTAACCAAGATTCCACTTTGAATAAGATTCTAAGGAACATCATTTAATGGGTTCTTTTATGATTAATCTAAAGGAGGCAATTTATTTGGTCTTTATCCTGAAGAAGCAATTGTTTACTACATTTCTAATTCATATCTTTTATATAAATTAAAAGCTCTTTCCTTATATTCACTATAATCTATAATCCTTTTAACGAGAGGGTTAAATCTTTCAAATCCAAAAATACTTTAATTCAATTCTCTCATCTTAACACTATCTACTCCCATACTTTCTATATAAAGTAATTTTTAATAATTATGTAATTCACTTTAGAATTATAATTCTTATCTGATTCTTTATTCTACCCAAAATATGAATGGAATGTATTCAAATAGTTATTCTTTGATTTTTCCAAAAAAGTATTTTTTGATTTGGTGATCTTATCCAATCGATATTAGATTTGGAAATTCAGATGCCTCCGTTAAGGGAAAGAAACTTATCACTCCTTATTCATGCATAACATGGGAATATGTTTTTAATATTTCTTTACTTTTAATATCTAATATTTAAAAGGTTCCATCCCAAGAACTTATACATAAATGGGAATTTGAGTTAAAAAATACAATTTAACTAATTTTCAATTTTGTAATGCCGTTTTATGAATATATTTATTTTCCTTTTTTTAAATAAACTATCTATAAATTTCCTTACTCCTATTAACCACTTTGATAAGCGATTGCAAGAAGAGTTTAATCATTAGATACTTCTAGTTTACTAATAACAGCACTTGAACTATTTATTTAGTATACGAATGTTTCGTTTTTTGGTTTAGAGTAAAGTTGGGCTAAATTAATTAGTTTTGTAAATTACATGATCTTATCTATAGTATTTAATTGTTTCTCATTCCGATATATAAATAGTAATGATTATTGTAATATGATAATTTCGAGGTTGTTGCTCCTCCTAAAGTCTGCTATATTTAATTCTAAGACTAATCTATGTTTTCAAACTGTATAAACTCACTCATCATAGTAACCCTAAGTTTATCGCTGCTTATTGTTAATAAATGATCTATGCTTGAGTGAAAGATAACTTATAATGCTTTTTCATGATATTATGGTACAAATCTTATAAGATCTAAACTAAATTTCTAATTTTAAATGTCAATTGTAATTTCATAAATGAGTAAATCTCCCATTGTGTTGCCTAATTTTGACAGATATTTACCTGCAAAAACATAATCATAGCAATGTGAAAAAGCAACAGTTACTATTTGATGTTTTCTAAATTATAACTGCTTTTTATTAGAAGCCTTTATTGTTTGTTTAGAAATGAGATCATATAAGATTATAATGCTCTATTATAATAATTTATAGGATACGCCACACCTTGCTACAACCACAAACAAGTAATTCTGAATTTCTTGAAATTGCTGCACTGTGGACAGTTAATTTATTTCTGAATTATTAAAACAGCACAACATCATATCTGATAAACTCTTGTTACTTTTCAAATGTTTTTTTCAATAAATTTAGATAATTTTTCTATGCTTCATCCATTTTTGCTGGTTTATAATAAAAATTAATAAAAAGAATTAGAATAATTAGAATAATTGATTCAAAATGTACTTCTTATCAGAAATTTTATAATTTTTATTTAAATTGAAAGAGAATCATATTTTTTCTTTTTTTGGAATATCAGCTAAAGATTTTCCTTTACTATGTACTCTATTAAAGTCAGTGTAAATCCCTTTTTCAAAAGATTCTAATAATTTTAATTATGATTACTCATTGAACTATATTTCCAATAGAATGCATATGGAGGCATAGTGAATAAACAAAAGAATCCTTAAATTAGTATAACAAATACTTACCTACAGCTTTTACAATATTCTACAATTTCCACTCTATATTCATAATTAAATTTAATAAAATTATTCTAAATATTTTTTAACATTTTCACATAATAATACTCATTACAATACTTAAAATTTCAAATTTTGCTTTATGCAACAAGAGTTTAAATTTATATAACATTCTTCTTAATAAATTCTGTTATTTAATTTTAACTTCATAATTCACCAAAGAAACATACTTATAAGTTATTTAGCAACTATCTATTGGATTTCCTAATCTAAATTCAATATTTTTTAGAAAATCATTTATTTTAAATAGCATCAGCAGTTTTCTAAATTTAAGTAAATATTTATACCTATCGATCTAATTTAAGATAATTGTTATTTGTTTGTGTTTTTTGGCTGCCTTTTAAACCAAAATAGCAATTTCATCTTAATCTTTAGGTCTTTTTAATCTGTCTTACATATTCATTGATGTATTCATCAAATCTGAAAATCTTTTACTCGTTACCATTGAAGCAAATAATTTATAATTTTATGCTGCTCCTAAATCATTTGTTGCTTATTTAATATAATCTAAATTCATTTCTAAGATTCCTTGCCATAACAATGAATAGCTAAGTCTTGTTTTTTCAGTCAAAGTAGTATAGAGTCCATGATCAAGTAAAACCACTTATTATTTTCCATTAAATTTTCTGACCATAATGTTCCCTTTATGAGGATCTGAATGCACGAAACCATGTTTAAATATTTGATGAGCAAATGCCATTGAAATTGTATGAGCAATTTTTGGATAATCGAAAGCATGTTTTTCTTTTTCTCTTAGAATATCTGAGAGAGGAGTACCATGAATAAACTCCATTACAATTATTCTATCATTACAATTCTCTTCATAAACAATTGGTATATAAATATCAGGAAAGGGTTTAAGAATTTCTTTTATTCTTTTAGCATTATTAATTTCTCCATGAAAATCAAGCTCCTTTGGTAAATTAACTTATAATTCTTCAGCCAACCATTTATATTTAAATCCTTTAAAAATAAATTCTGCTACATCTGTAAACAAGCTGATTAATTTCACATCTCCGTCTATTTACTCTTTCAGCCAAGGATGCTAAATTTTTACAGCAACTTCCCTACCATTTTTCAATACTGCTTAATGTACTTATGCTATTGATGCAGATGATATAGGCTTTTTATTAAAAGATTAAAATAATTCCTCCATTTATTTACCTGTTGAGTGTTGGATTTACTTTTCAATTTCTTCGTAAGGTGTCTCAATATTTTAAGTACACATCACCTCGAAAGTTGCTCTGTAAGGCTCTGGTATTATAATGTCAAGCTAAAAATATTCTAATGATATACTGATCCTAAAATCTATCCAAATTTAATGTATAAGCCTTTATTCTACTAAAAGGCAGATCGAAGTTAAAGAGCTCCATAATAATGTTTATCATCAATTGGTTAATCTGGTTTAGTTAAGTATGCTAGAGCCATATTAGTACCTGCTTTTACTACTCGATATACTCTTTAAAATGCAAGCCAAAATTATGTTGGATTTGTTCGAAATTCAGGATAAAGATATGCAGTTGAACCCACCAATCTAGCTTTAATCTTTGAGATACGTGATTGAAGGAATCATAACAGTTCCACATAATAGATAACCAAATGATTTTATCATAATTAAATTTTATTAAATATCAACTCTATTTTGGCCATACGAAAATTGCCGATTATTTAGGTTACCGATATATAGCACTAGGTCTATAAAGAGCGGATTTTCGCATATTTGTTATTTTTTATATTGCTTTTTCATTCTAAAATGCTTGGAATTTATGATAATTGTATTAAGGAAAGTAATGTTTAAATTAGTATGGTTTATCAAATTATTGAGTTTACTTTTATTATTGTTATTCTTACATCAAATTCTATTAATTTGTCTATTAAATTTAGTTATCATTATTCTAAAATCAAATTTATAATGTACTTATAGTTTCTCAATTAAGCTCTAAATTTTTATAGATTAAGCTGATTATTATTTCAAAGTATGCCATCTTTAAATATTCATCCTTTGATAATGCCTACGTTACTATTGTTCCTCTAGACTATTTGTTAGTGCCTATGAATATTTTATTATTTATACTTTGGTCACTTATGGTTTATAATGAGTTACAGGACATTAAGTTGCGTAATGTGAATTCGATTCACAGTTCCAACAAATACGATCTATTACTTTAAATTCATTTGAGTATAATAATTTGTCTCTCATCATCCAATATTTTTCGAAATCATCTTGAAAAGATCCAAGAAATTCAATAAAGACTTCTCTCTTCAACTTATATAGTCTGCTATAAGAAACAGAAGAGGCAGATGCCAATCTTGGTCTTCCAGTTAGAAAGGACCATTCACCAAAAAATTGTGATTATTCTAATTGTTTAATCCAAAATGGTCTTTATTCTGCTGTGTTTGCAAAAATGAGAATTGATCCGTAATCTATAAAATATATAGAATAATCATCTAAGATATAATCAACATTATCTAAGAATATTATTTCATTTTAGGCATAACTAATTTCTTAAATTTTGATGGAGAGTGATCTCAGGAATTCATTTGAAAAAGTGTTTGAAAGAAATGGAATTTAATTGAACATTTTTCCATATGAATTATAAAATAATTCCTCTTTGATTTCAGGTGCTAATTCAGCGAAAATCTCTTATTCTAATACTTCATCTCTAGTTCCTTCTTCATACCAGTGTTCATTTAAATATCTTCTGACTCTTTCTTATACTATTAGTGGTACTTGTTTAGACTGCATAAACTTATTTACAGCTATTCGTTTTTTAAATATTTTTATTGGATGAACATTGAATTCCTCCATAATTTTAAAAAGAGAATTAACATTTACTTAAAAAATAAATACAGCGAAAAATATGCCACCAAGACACCAAGTGCACTCAAAAACATTTAATGGGGTGATATCGCCATAACCCATTGTCGTTGTCATAGTACCTAAACCAAAGTAGTATGAAAAGAAAAATTAAAATCCAGGAGTAAGTTCTCCAATTATTCCAAAATTTCCATTATTTAATAACCAAGAATTATATCCGGCTTCAACACTAGCCTTACCTATTACATAAAAAATACAAGAAAAAATCAAAAAGCAAAATTACAACAATACTATAATCTTTCCTACATTATAAATGGTTCTCAATGTTCTATATAATAATGTAGCTTCTTCAAATAAATAATCTATTTTTAATAGGGCAGGATATTTTAAATAAAATAACAATAAAATTAAATTAATTGAATCATCATCTATAGATGACTGTATACCAAATGCCAATGTTCCTATAATATCAAATGCAAAATTTAATCTCAAATATTAATAAGCTATTCTTTCTTTATCAGTAATTAAATTTCCATGCTCATAAAATGCAGTCAGGAATTCTAAAACTATGTCTAGTAGCAAAAAAACAAAACATAACACATCTATTGTCAATTTAGTGCTAGGTAAGAAAATCTTGAATTAATACTTTTAATTACCCACACATCACTTCCATAACAAACTGTAATCGGTACAACAAAAAAATAGAGCAGGATAAACCCAGCTATTATGGCCTTCCAAATTAACATAACCATGGAGTTTGGAAGAAATACTGGAAGTTTTGAATAAACTAGAATTATAATTAAATTATTTACATATATACACCACATTAGATGGGTTAGAAGCTTTAATAAATTAACCATTTCTATTTCCAGCAATCTCTTCTCCTTCATCAAATAGATTCAATAATGCATAACCATAATCAATTGAACCTGAATTAAAAGTGCCATTAAATACGGGAGATGCAATTTAATAATTATTGGATGATTAAGACTCAGTCTTTTCATTAATCATCAGCAATGGTTATCTGTTAGATTTGTAGAGATTATCATCTACAAATGGAGCTGACATCTCATATTAATCAATTAGTTTATCCTCTTAGTTTCTTTAATTCATAACTAAAATATTAATTGTATTTCATCGCGAGAAATTATTTAATTAATCAGTTAGATATTTTAAATTATGTATTATAATTCATAGGCAGGATAGTCTTAAAAGTACTATTAACCTTAAAAGCCTTATGGTTATTAAGGTTAATTTAATCAGTCATAATAGATGAATAGTAGATATGGAAATCCATATGCTTAACAGATGCCTTAGGATGATTATTTAAGAGATTATCAATAGAGATACGATAATCATCTAAATGATTTGTAAAACAATGGACAAATATTGTCTGATCTTGAATTTAGGTTGGATGAAGAGAGAAAGAACATGAAAAATGTTAGATAACAATTAGAAAATAATTTAGAATCTGAAAAATAAATGAGAATAGAATTTGAAAATAAAATAATTGCTTATAGAAATGAAATCTAATAAAAGGAGAATTATATTTAGGAATTAGAGTATAAATTTAAATCTAACTAGATACAAATTATAAGATACTATGATGAGAAATGACTCTTTGGAATAAGAGAATGTTGCTATGAGAAATGAATTTATAAGAGGACAAGAACAATATAATTAGAGATTAAGAGAATATGAAGATAGAAATAAATAGTTAAATAGGTATTTTTTTTTTATATTTCTTTCAAGATAATTAATGTAAAATGAAGATAAATTTAGAATTGATTTTGAAAGACTTAATAAATCCCACGAGTAAAAATTGTCTGAAATGATTCAAACTCACAAAATTTAAAAAGAGGATTCTGAAGCTTAAATTAGAAGTTTAAAAACTTAAATCTAAGACTTGAATCAAGATATTACAAATTTAATGAATGAAAATATTAGAATAAAAATGGAAGCTGAAGAAAATATAAGAGAAACTGTAGTAAGAGTATAAGATGAAGAGATGAGAAAATATTTAGGACATTTAAGAAATGTAGAATAAAAGTTAAAAGCTTCTGAAGATGGAAGAGATAAATTAGCTAAAGATTATAATAATACACTATCCTAATTAGCA
Organism: Paramecium sexaurelia; assembly: GCA_000733375.1. Lineage (NCBI taxonomy): Eukaryota > Ciliophora > Oligohymenophorea > Peniculida > Parameciidae > Paramecium > Paramecium sexaurelia. Next base: position 478,282 of record JPFM01000001.1, on the reverse strand, counting down.
GATAAGGAAAGACTATTAAAATAGAAATAAATGGAATATGATTAAAACCATACCAGATTTAGATAAGAATTTAGTGAGCTTGATTCATAATTCAAATAAACTAATTAAGTAAGAGAAAAATTAAGAAATGAATTACAATCTAAAGATTAGATAATAAAGTAATTACAGGCTGAAACCATGGATTAATAGAAGTAAAATTAAAAGATTAAAGAATTTTATACCCATCAAATAGCTGAGATTTAAGAAAACAATTCTTAAGAAAAGAGAGAATTAGAAAAGGAGAAAGATGATATGTCAAGAAAGTTAAATTAATCAGAAGAGGTAATCTATTAGTTTATAATATATAGACAAGGAAATAAATGGAAGAACATATTGAGAGATTAAAATTACAGTTAGAAGAATTGGGAGGATAGATACATTAAAATATTGAAAGATCTATTTATTAGACTATTAACTAAACGAACTTTTCTAGTAAGTTTGATAACAAAAGACCTTATCAACCTTAAAAATATCAATGAATATATAAATAACTTAAAAAGTATTATAAATTTGATTAATTCATTCATTAACTTAAATTGATTCAATTTTATTTAATCTTAATGATTCAATTAGATTAATATATAGAAAACTATTGATTTAGGAATGAATATTTATTTTTAACTGTTAAATTTAATGATTAATCGATTTGAAGATAAAATTGCTTTAGGTCTGTCAAGAATACATAAGGATTAAGAGAATGTGATGCCAAAATCATCAATAATAAAAGATGATTAAAAGATATAGTAAATTCTTACTATAAAATAGAAAGAAATTGAGTACAAGATAAATTAAGATAAGGAGAGGTAGGTTTTAATAGTATTATTAGATTTAAATAGTAATATGAATTGGAAATAAAGATATTAAAAGAAGATTTAGCTTATTAATCTCATGCAGCTGAGATGGAAAAGGAAAAATGTGTAAAATTATTGAAAGAGGAAATCTAAGTTTTGTAAGATGAAATTTAGAATATTAAAATCTAAAATATTGAAGAAATTAGCAAAATTAAGAATAAATATCAAGGAGAATTATAACAATAAATTAGCGAATTTTAGAAAGAGAAATCATAGTTATTAGATAGAAATGTTAAAGAGATTAAGAAGATGGAATAATTGAGATGTTAAGAGTTGGAATAATGGAAAAATCGAACATTAATGGATAAAGATCAAACTTTATAATTATTTGAAGAATAAAAGCATAAAGAAATTAAATAATTGACTGAAACATTTTAATATTAATTACAATAAGAATAATAAGAAAATGAATAAAATTTAAGATTGTAAAAAACTTAATAAGATTAAAAAATGTAGAAAATGAGTGATTAATTAGATGTAGAAAGAAGTAATTGCGATATTCTAAGAAAAAGATTATAAGAGTAGAAAAAATAATATGATTTAGATAATGAAGCTTTGAAAAAGGAGAAATAAATTAGAGTTGAATAATTACAAATTGAATTATTTTAGGAAAAACAAAAATATTAACAATTATAATAAGAAATGGATTAGATTAAATTTAATTTGGCTTAAAAAGAATAAAAACTTATTGAAGAAATAGAGTAAAAGGAATTTGAATTAAGGAATCAATATCATGATGACATGAATTAATTATACTAAAGATAAATTGAGGTTGCATAAAGTTTAGAACTATAATATAAAGAATTAGATTAAGCTGCAGAAAAAAAATATAATAAATTGAAATGCTAATATGATGAACTGTAATTAATAATGAGAGATACTCTAGATAAATAAGAAAGAAAACCGTTGAGACCTTTGCAATAATAAAGAAGTAAAATAAAATGATAAATTTTAGGGATTGGTTCGAAAGATAGACAATAAGAAGAAGAGACAGGATTATAAATGCTTAATCTATTAGAATAGGCATAGCGAAGATCATCATAAATGTCTAATAGAAAAGAATAGAAAAAACAATTATCTTGATTTACTATTTATAATATATATTCATATACAAGTTCTTTAGTCATAGATTTAGATTTTCGAATAATGTTTTAATTTTTTCTTTTGTTGCTGGTTTAATAATGACTCCATCAAACCCTTCATTTATACTTTTTTCTTGGTCAGAAATACTACAAAAAGCAGTAACAGCAATTACTGGTATAGCTCTGATTAATTATAATTAACATTCAATTTATCTGATAATTTACACTGCTTCCCAACCACTCATTATTGGCATATTAATATCCATCAAAATACAATGATATCCTGTGCATTTATCACTACATTTATCCTATAGTTTTTAAGATAACTTGTCGATGGCTTATTTTCCATTGAATGCATATTCTATCTCAAATCCCATATTTTCAATTATATGACCAATAATGTCTATATTAAATTATTCGTCATCAACAATTAAGACTTTTTAGCAATTACAATGAAATTATCTCCTTCTTGGTATTTCAATTGATACTTCATGGGAATCATATTTTTTGAAAAAATTCATTCCATTTTATGAGTGTCCTTTTTAATAATTTAATACTTTAACAGAGGCACTTTAAGCATCTAATAAAGGTATGGTCAGTATTTGCGATTTTAAAATTGAAGACTTTTCTTCTAAATATTTTAAGCAAAAATAAAATTATGTTCCACTATCTTTGAGAGATTCAACAAAAAGTAAATTAAAATTTGAAGGTGCCAATTATTGAATTATAGATTTACATACTTATAAACCTAATCCTATCCCAACTGACTATTTTGAAACTTTTTCATCTTCATCAGCTACATGTAACTAATATTATCATAATTATTAATACTTTTTTTCTTAGTGTTACTAATTCATCTTCATCCATTCCAACTCCACTATCTTTAATGTGAATTTCTAATATATTTGAATCATCTTAAAAGATTTAGGATTAAACTTCCTCTATGATGCCATAATAAGAGGAAAAAGATTTCTTTTTTTTTACTTCAACTGTAATTCCTCCAATTAAAGTAAATTTGATCGCATTAGTTAATAAATTTAAAATAACTTAACAGAATCTTTATCTATCTCCTGAAATGATATATGCACAATTTTCTGGGATATCTAATTTGTAACTTAATTATTTTCTGAATATTTAATCTTTTATTAAATCAACACATTCTGTAATTGCATTAATTAGTTCAAACTTGTCCTCTCTTAATTTTAATTTGTCATCTAATAAGTATCTATAATCAAAGAAGTCTTAGACTTTAAATAATTATAATTTAGTATATCTTAATGCACATGCTAATTATTCAGACATTTCTTCTCCTTTTAATAATCTATCTTAACATTATTTTATATAACCATATGCTGCATTTAAATTGGTCAATAATTCATGTGATATTGATCTTAACAAATTTTTTTTAACAGATTCCAACTTTTTTAAGCTTGTTTTTAACAAAATTGGATTTAATTCTTGTAAAAAAAATAGTTATAACTCATCATTATCATCAAATAATTTATAATTTTCTATGACATGAATTTGGAATTTCATTTCGTATTACATTGTAGAGGGACTTTATTCTTATAGTTTTTAATTAGGATTATCTTTAATTAATTATTCAAATGACATTTTAACACTTGTTGGAGTTGAAGGTTTATTAATACTTATTCTATTTGAAGATCTTTTTCTTTATCTCTTTTTTTAATTTTAATATGGTTAATGTGATAATTCAATCAGCAAAGCAATATCAGTGGTGTATTATTTTTTTATAACTAATTCATCATTTTCGGTAGTGAATGTTGAAAAGAATTCTTATTGAAATTTCAATTTTCTATTTGGATGTGATTTCTAATTAGAATTTAAATTATATATTAATTTCTTTGAATTACTTTCAGGACTTTCCTCATCTTTTTTATAGATGACCTTTCTTATTTTATATTAATCTATTTAAAATTCATCTCCAAAATCTATCTATGATATTCCATTTTGATTTATTTCTGTCAATTAAAGATTAGAAAGAAAATGTAATTGTTATTATGAATAGTTCTAATTTCTACGAGGGGATTGATCTGTTTCAGAACTATTAGACCCTTCAAGAGTTAAGGATAAATTTTCAAAACTTTTATTTGAATAAAGTAACTGACTTTTATTTTTTTATACTATACACATGGCTGAAGGAAATGAATCTATAATTAGAAACAAAGCTTGGATTTTTGAATAAATTGAAATTAAGTTTTGTTCCCTTCTCATTATATGTATAAGCACAATTGCTATAGTTATACCTAAACATTCAATGGATTTCTCTTCATATATTATTATATAACCAGTCACAAAAATTCCTAATTGGATCAACTTAAAGGATACAGTGTATAATATATTAAATTAAATCACATTTATAGTAGAGTACATCAGCAAAAAAGATGAGTTTTATGAGTATAAGTAATAGCAATACCAATTTAAAAGCAAGAGTTGACATATCCGTATTACTTCTGAGAATGCTGACTTACAAGATTAATTCAATTTTATTAGGAAGAATATTACCAAATGTGATCCACAATTAATAGCAAGTTGAATATAAAGTTCATCACTACTTTTTGTTAGAAGTAATCTCGTTAGAACAAATAAAAAAGATATTAAAAGAGCAGGTATTTATATCAGATCCATTTCTATTTCTTTCTCTTACTTTTTCCACTGCTGATATTATGCAGAGACAAATTTATTATAAGTGTTTTAAATAGCTCGAAAAAATACACTTGCCATCTTTAAAAATAATTAATAATTTCATTTAATTGATTTCAAACATTAACTATAAAATTTTGGATCATAAACTATACATTATCATCAATTAAACTCTTGAATTAAGTACAAAACAAAATATAGAGACAGTTTTAAATATAATTAAAGATAAATAAAACTAGTATAATAAAGCTATCCATTTATTCATTCACTCTTTTCATATCATTTAACGTCCCTGAACAATAATTATTTCTAAATTAAAAAAGCTTCAAATCTAAAGAAATATTTAAATTTATGAATAATTTTATTTTAAATCAGTCAAATTAACAATAAAATTTCTAAAATCTGACTCAATTCTAATGTTAAGCGTCCTTCTGTAAATATACATTTCTATTACCGCTAAAAACATGATTATTGATAAATTTCCAAAAATAAAGTAATGAAATAAATAATTTATTATTTACCTTACTTTAATTATTAATATCTAAATAAGATCAATAATAACTCTGTAAATCTATTAATCTAACCCTTAAACTATATGTATTTAACTTTGCTTAAATAATTAATTATTAAAACTTAATAATACTATCAAACAAAAAATCATTTAAAGATATTCTTATGATGAAATATCATTATGAATCCTATATTTTAACTTATTAAATAATAATTTATAATAATTAATCATAGCTATCACACAGAACTTATTGACTATAATAAAAAAATTTGAATTTCTGATATAAAATCTACCATAAGAAATTTTAAAAGTAATTAATTAATTTGAAGATTACAATAATAGCAGTTCCTAACCAAGCAATTTTTATAATAATTATCTTAATAAATATAAATATTATTTTAAGAATAAGAAAATTTACAATTAAGAGAAGCAGTAATGTAGGTTTTCTTAATATCTCATATAGGTTAAGTTATATTAATATGCATTTTTATCAATCAAATAGAAAGATATATAAAATCTATTTAATTTGATATAAATAAGTTTTCAGTTTTATGGTAAAATATTAACACTATAAATTGAAAAATTTATAATTTGTAGAGAATAACCAAATTAAGAAATTAATTGCAGACGAATAATATCTAATATAGATGCTTTAAAATAATAATATAAATTAAAGAGAAGAAATCTTCAAAATTTACAATTTTAAATCCTAAGCCCTTATATTATAATAGGATGTTCCATAATTTGTAAAAATTGACACTAAGATTTTGTTCTAAGTGATTGAATTTTATGAATTATAATTATGAATTAAAAAATGAAAAAAACTTAAGAAAAAAAAGTATTGGTTTTGCAATTTAACACTTAGATTTCTTTCATTCTTTTATAGATTTTAGTTCTAGCTTTAATGATGAATGTTATTATTTTGATTTGCGAATTAATGGTAAGTGGAAATACTATATTCTAAATTGAGAATATAGATAAGAAATATTTCTTAGAATTTAAACTAATATATATATAAATTGTTACAATAATATACATTTACAAAAAATAAAATTAGTGATATTATATGAAATGGCATTTCTATATAAATCAATATAAAAATAAAAATTATTAACTTCTTATCTTTGGAATGGGTTCTATTTGTAAACAGGGCTTAAAATCTTCAAATGAAAAGGAAATTTAAAGTGAGGTTTAAATAACTCATTCTAAAGAATAATTTGAGGTAAGACATAATACTGCAAGCAACTAATATAATTGTTAAAGTACAAGGTAACTAACATATCGCAATGATTATGCTTCAAAATTTATTAGTTTAAGTTAATCATCAGATTCAGAACCAAATTAAGATATAGATCCTTAAGATAAAAGAGCATTTTTCTCTAATTTTTAGACCTTTTAAGCAATGGCTTCTCAAAAATCCTCGAAATAAGTAACTTCTTAATTCACATTTTTTCCAGATGAAAACTCAATTGAAAATTAGTTTCAAAAGAAATTATAGACAAGATAATTAGAGTGAGTATAATAAATGTGATGGGAGTAAAATAAAGTATTTATTTAAAATATAATTGTTAATGAAATATTAATCTTTTATATATGTTCCTAAGATAATCACTTTTTTGAAGTAATTTATAATAAAATCTCCATAATGAAATAAAAAAACCCAATTTTTTTAAGACTTTATAATATTAGCTTAAATGAACTTCTCTTATTAAGTTATCGCAATTAATTAAGAGAAAGAGAATGCTTAACATCTATTCTTAAAAGCAAATCAAAAGAGATTTCCTTATTTAAACAAATATTTTTAATTTCTAATAAATCATACTTTTTATATAAGTTGTGCTATCAAAAATTAATTTTATAGAGTCTATGAAGGAAAATATATGTATTCTCTTAAAATCATAGAAGGAGCAAAATTATTTTTATTAATTATAAATCTATTACATTAATTTATTCAATTAAATAGTAAGCTCTAAAATTTTTAAGGGATTATCAATAGTTCTATATTTATTTTTTACTAAAGATTTTTAATTAAGTATAATTGTTTTTTGTAAATTTATATTGTAAGCTCTTTTGTAGAAAGATTGTAGGAGAAGATTCTTACCATATTTTTAAACATTTTTTAAAAATAATATCTAAGAAGTAGAGAAAAAGAAAAATGAATATTGCTTGGGAACTTAATGATTAAAATTGAATAGTAATTTAAGACTTTTATATTTATAATAAATAATACGAATATAATGGCAAATATTAGAAGTTGAAGTTTAATGTTTAAAATATAATTAAATAAAAGTAATTACAAGAATAAAATCAATGTCAACATTTCAGTATTTAATAGTGTTTATGAATAGTAGTATATATAATTTTATCAACATTTAAGCTTAAAGTAAATTTGATATAATTGTTTTAATTAATAGTTTTAAGAATTAAATAATCTATTAAAGAATTGAATTTTATAATCTGAAATGATGTGTAATCAGAGATTTTGTTAATGGATTCTGCTGTTTTAGAAATTGACTAAAGAATATTCCAGAAAATCAATATTTGATGAGGTTGTTAGTGAAATTTTACAATATTGAAAATAAATGTAGAACTCAATTTAAAGGCAAATAAACTTTATTGTTAATTTTACAGAGGCCATCCATCCGTACACATCTCTTAAATCATTCAATTTCTGAATCTAATATGCATTATAGATATTAATTGAATGATTTTATGTAAAATGAATAATCTATTGATTGATTTATTTATTAGCATATATATAATTATATAATATATGCAAAATTCTGCTATAGAAAGAATAAAAAAAGATCAGGAAGAATTAGAGACAATAATGAAAGAAGGGAATGATAATTTCATAAATTGTGTATATTTTGTAGGAAATTACTAACTTTAAATTTGTATTTAAGGTCCTGATGATACTCCATACAAAAGTTATTTATATTTTCTGAATTTTCATTTCTCAGTTGAATATCCTCGTATACCACCATAAGTTACTTTTATGAATAAAATCTATCATCCAAATATAAATATTTTAGGATACATATATTTAGGAATATTGAAAGATGATTGGAAAAGTAATTATACAGTAAATACAAGTAAATATATAGTTATAGTCTTAGTTTTAAATAGTATTAAATAATTACTAATAGAACCAAACATAGAATATTCATTTTTTCCAGAAGCAACCAAACTATATATTGAGAATAGAGAAAAATTCAAAAGCAAAGCAAAAGAATGGGCTAACAGATATGCTATTTTTTCTAAATGATTTTAAAAATATTGCTTATTTTGTAAATAAAAACTACTTTGGAATTAGAATTATTTTAATTTACAATCTAAATAATAATTAATTTATTAAGTTGATTACAAATGCATTTATAAGAATGTTCAATTGATACAAAGGTTTTCATTTTATTGGAACCTGTATTCTTAAATACTCTTTGCTTAATTCCTACTCTGACTAGACATAATTTAGAAGTTGTTTCAAATTTCATAATGAAATAATCTACAATATCTATCATATTACCCTAAGATCTCAAAAAACGATTGCATAAAGGAAAAGAATTTAAAACTTTCGGTTGATTAATTTTAAAGTGAAACAAATAAAGTAAAGTCAAATATAATTAGATTTTTATATCAAAATAATTATAGGCAAAAAGAATCTAACAATAAAATATTTAACGATCAATTAGAAACTGATAAGAATTTGAATAAGCTTAAATTCATTACCTAAGTTTAATAAACTAGATTCTTAATTATAAAGAAAATTAATATATAAATTTTAGATAGCATTTGTAATTTAATAATAAAATACGTATATTAAATTCAATTGTTTATAATTAAGTAATGGATTTTTGGGAAAGCAATATTTTAGTTATTATCAATACTCTATCTTATCTTAAATTCAATAATTAGAAGGTACTTTTTAATTAACTTCTTTTAGAGATTATTAATGAAAATAAGTAAAAATTGTAAAAGTAAATTAAATAATTAATAAATTTTATTGAATTTTATTTATTTAAACTATAACTGAAAAATAATAATAATTAAAAATGATTCAGACTTATTTTTATTCTATATTTTAATCCATTTTTTAAATCATTATAGTCAAGGACCATGCTTTCTTTCTAAAGGATCCTTTTGCAATATTTTAGTTTTATAATTCCTAATAAAAATCTCTAAGTTCATCCTAAGATCACTTAATTTATATCTTTTACCATAAGGATGCTATCTTTTTCAATTAAAACATCTGCTACAGCTTTGAATTCTCCAATATTTATTACATGTTCTTTTTCAATCGCAATAAGATTCCATAGAAATACTATAAAATAAAATTTAGATTTTCTTACAACGAATAGATTCGATTATACACAAAATAAGTAATATGTTTTTACTTTAAATTATGAAACAAAGTTACACTAGAAAACATATTCTTCCAATAATGTTATAGAATATTGAAAAATAGTAAAAGTATTTATGATATGCTAAAATTTAACGTAATAGACCTAGATTTAGACTTCAAATTACTATTTTATGATAATTTATTAAATAATCCCCAATCATACTTAGCATCAATAAAGGATACAATTATACCACATATTATAATTAAACAATATAAAATATAATCTTGTGTAATATTTACAAAAATATTAATTTAAGATAGTGTTACTACTGCTAACATCAAAGTAAATTTGATTAAGTTAGGATAAGATTTCTTATCTACTATGAAAACCCTAATTGAATAATAGAAACCATAAAGGAAAGGAATAATAAGAACACTTTAAGTTAGATAATTAAGTTCCTTAAATTAACTCTAATTTTAAAAAAAGCAAATATAATAGTGAATTGTATAGGCAAACAATCTAAAGAACTAGCTACAACTAACCTAATATATTTATAATAGATTAATACCATTTATTCAATATTCCAAAGAATTTCTTTGCTTATAGATATACCACTCAATGTTTTAATTTATAAAACCCAGAAATATTTTCTAGCTTCATATCCAAATATTTTGAAAGGATTCATCATAAATAACATTAAAAAAATCCAAAGGATAAATAATGCATAAATTGGATCAACTGATCCAATGGTAAATATATGATAATAAATTAGATGATTGGTGAGAGCATAATGATAGAGTTCTGAAATTAAACCATAATTAACTATTGATAGAAAAATTATAGTTATAATAGCTGCTAAATAATAAAGTTTAGAGATTGAATCTCTTATGTATTCAATCTTAAAAATGACCCAATAGTTTATATATTTCTTTTTTAAGATTTACAAGAGAGTAGAAAAAAGCCATAAATAAAACAAGGGAATAGCCATTGTAATAAATAGTAGATAAGTGGAATAGTCTTCCGAAATACTCAAATAATTGAGATCTATTCTTTAATAAATGAAAGTAAACATTAGAAAAATAATGATTCCTCCTAAAAATCCTATATATTAAAGTTGATGTTAAATTGAATGTGATTATTTCAATTTTGCTAATTCTTTTGCATTCCATCCATATCTAATATATGTAGATTTGATGTTTTTGATAATCTTATTTAAAGATGTATCGTTAACAAATTCTAAATTCTTAAAGAAATGATTCATATGACTTTCTGAATTATCAATAAAGCTTGTATATCGATGATATTATTATAAAATTCGATTAGTTGCTTCAATATTAGCAATTTTGAATTATTTGAGTAGTTATCCTTTTTTATAAAGTGTTTCTAAGTCTTTAATTCTCTCTAAATCGTTCTCAGAATCTATAATTTTTTCATTTTCATATTCCAATATTTTAACCTGAATATTATAAAATTTATTGCATTTATTAGTTTCATCTTAAAATAGTTATATAAATTCTTCCTATAAGAGTTATAATTTGGTTTAGATGTCTTGAGGAACATTAGCATCTAAATTTTAATCTTTGATTAGTTTAATTGTTAGATTGAGAATAGGAAGAGAATTGGTGACCCTTTTAAAAGGACTTAAAACTTCTTTTAAGAGATGATAATTCAAATAAGCATTTTTCCATTCTGGAACCTATTAGGAAATAAATTGTTGTATAAAACTCATTGATTTAGTTATTTAATACTTTATAATAATTTTTCATATTCAGCACTTCTATCTATTCTTTAATTTTAAGTAAGTTCATTGATTCTAATTTCAAATTTTAAAGCTTATGTAAGATCAATTAGATTCTTGCAACATAATTGAAACTCTTCCAAATCAATTTTGAGGTTATTACAATTCATTTATTCTTCTTCGTAACTTGATTTAATTCTTAATTCTTTAAGAACTCTTTTAGTAAATGATTTCAGGTTTTCTAATTCTTGATCAATATTATCTTAGGTTTAGTTCATAAAATAAATATAAAAATATAAATATAAATATAAATATATTATATAAAATTTCAAATTACTTTGTCCTTCCTTAACTTTGTTGCAATAAGTTCAAATAAACAAAATTCATCTCCCAAACTTTCTTCAGCAATAATATTTCTATCTTCTCTTTCCTTTAGTTCAAGAAGGTGCAATTGTTTTGGATCCAATGAACTACCATCTTCGAATCTGACTAAAATATTTCTTTTTCTATTATAAGGTTTCTAATGTTCTTTCAATAAATATCTAGCAAAGTCAGTCATTAATTTTGAAGATTTCCTTAATAGTTTAGAGAATTATCAGATACTTGTTTATAAATGCATAAAGATAGATTGAATATGCACGTTTGATTTAATAAGCATGTAATTTTGTCTTCTTCATTACTTCAAATAATTTATCTTTGGGAATGTCTACTATATCTTGTACAGAATTAATAATCTTTTATATAAATTGTATTCTCTTACTTTATTTGGAATTATTTCTTTAAAATGCTCATGCAAAATCTTTGAATCAGTAATATCTCTCATCACTTGAAAATCTTCAGATGGATCTTCTAATGTTATTTATAAACAGTTTTCATCTTCCAATCCTAATTTATAAACTGTTTTTAGCATTCTACTTCCATGTCCTTTTCTTTAATATTACGGTAAGAATAACATCTGACTCAAACGATGTCTTTGTTTATTCCAACCAATATTAAATTTATATACTGTAGTTAAACCAACAAATAGACGTTTCTCATATAATGTCAAATAAACCCATTCATTTTCATCACCTGGATATTGAACTCCATCTATTAAAACTAATAGAAATGCTTATAAAAATGGCTTGAATTAAATAAATCCATTTGTGGTTGCCATTTAACATTTATAAATTCTAAAATCTCCATATTCTTCAATTAATTCTCCTAAAGGTTCTTGATTTTGTTCTTCTTCAAGAGCTTTTAGAAAGTCTTCTTCATTTGATAGAAAACCAGCTTCGTAAACTTTATTAAAACTTTCTTATAAGTCATCAGCATCTTCAGTCTGTTCACTATAAGATATCTATAAAAGTAATATTTAGACCCTAAATTACTTTAATATAAGGTTTTAATCCAAGTGCTGTAACATGAATAGTAATCTTAAGATCTTTATAGCCATATATTTCATTTGTTGATCTAAACACTTAATGAACATAACTAGGCTAAAACTTCAAACCTTTATCTGCTTTATATTATTCCACTGTTTCCACTAGAATATAAGTGATTGCTAAAGAGCCATTAGTAATAAATGGATCATCTTCTCTTTAAACTTCAGGTGGTTTCTCAAGATATTTTAGAGCATTTAATCTTAAGTATTGTCCTTATTCTTCATCAAATAAGTTTGCCATAAAAATATATTAATATTATATATTTTGGCGCCAATCATAAATATAAATAAACTAGTTGATCAATAGCGCAATTTGATTAATTAAACTTTACGCCTATTAATATCAACTTAAAACTTATTTATTACAAATAAATATTTAGAATTGTAAAACAAATCCTATCAAATAATAATAAATTATTAAAATTACTGAGATTTAATCAAGTCAATACTTTTACCACCTTAAAATAATTATTTCATGCATATTAACCAAAAATTTGAAATATTTCAATCAACTTTTATCCGAAATGAGATGCCCTTATGTCTAGTTATATTAATTATTATTAAAAATTAATGGAGAAATTAGGTAATCTATTTGAATTCTTTGTGACAGCAGGAATCAAGACAAATGATTAAGGTAAACACAAGAAATCATAATATATTTAGATGTGATACTGTAATCCTGTACTACTGCAAATAAAAAGGATCTTGCTATACTCACGATATTCCCTAATCCAGTTGAACGCAAGATGAATCATGTGTTAGCAGACATAGCTATGGTAAAATTTAGAATAAATTTAAACCTAATAGTGGTGCTTTCCCTTAGGAGTTAAGACAATTAAAGAGGGGGATAGTAAATTTAATAAAATAGAAGAATATTTTAAAGAAGATGATATTTAAGCTTCAACAAACGAGATAAATTACTTTGTTATTAATGATTTTAAACAGCACATCAAGTTCTATTGTACATCAGCTTGTTTCTATGAAAAGATGTTCTTATTAATGCCTCCTAATGATAAATTGATGTAGGTGTTTGTACCTAAGGCTTTCTGCGTTATATCTAGTTTCCCTGCTTTCATACCTTAAAGGAGTTTTGTGATGCAATTACTAAAGATTTAGAAACTTCGTCTTTCTTAAAATAGGGAAAGGGATAAAATAATAACTATCAAAAGGGGATAATAAGAATATTAGATAGAAGAGATTAAGCTCTATGATTTTTACATTCGAACAGCTCTTACTCAATGTCCAATAGTATAGGATAAGTATTTATATATCAATAATTAGTAAGCGTAGAGTACAGGTTAAAGTTCAGCAGTTCTGAGATCTGGATGAATTATTATGTATCGAACTCATATTTTGCAACTCATTTTTCTATATTCAAATTGTCCAACAATCTTTTTGATGTGTTAATATTTAATTAGCCTATATTTAATTTGTACAAATTACTATTGTATATGATGCTTGAATTTCAAATAATTATAGTATCTCGGAAGCCTGCTGGCATAACCTTATTTTGCCAATCATTAGTGGAATTACTCGCTCCTTTATAATGGCGTGGAATTTTCATACCGTTTTTAAGACCTGGATCTTTTGATTTTCATAAATCTCAATTACCCTATATTATAGGTTTAGATAGAAATCTTTATGAAATAGTAATTTAATTCTATATTTCAGTCTGAAAAACCGTTACCCAAAGAATTAAAGAGAGTTATTTATGATATTGACGATGGTCGTATTCTTTCAAGATCAGATGATCCCAAATGTCCTAAATAATATTAAAATTACTTTATTCGTAAAATGAATACTGTGTTTGCAGATCTTAAATTCTATGAAAATGTAAACATTCTTTTACTAATTTAGGAAATTTTTGAAGAAGGAATAATGAAATATCGATAAGCATTTTATAATTTTAAGTTACTTATGCTAAATGATATTTATAAATATTTCAGTACTGATACATCAAATTAGAAATCTGAAAAGAAAATTGTAATGTTTGATTATAAGAAATTTCTTACTTCTTTTGAAAGCTAAGATTAATTATTTTTCTTATAATTTCTTAAAACTTTATCTTTTCAATAATTTGTAAAAGATTTATATAAAGTTATGGAATATAGAGAAGAATTTATTAAAAATAATATTCAAAATGTCGAGTATTATTTTAGTAGCATTCTATAATTTTTTGATGATGTAAGATTTTTAAGCATTCGTTTTGGAGAATAAACTTTAGATGATAAGTTGGTTATCCTAGAAAATCTACAAAATAATTATATCAAAGCTGTTCTTGAAAGAAAGAATGAATCCAGTAATTATAAGGTTGTCGAAATGAAAACTACTGATTTCATCCCTGAATACTTAGATCATCTGAAAAATAGTAGTCTCAATCTCAGTATGGAAATGTAAGCATTAGCCAAATTCATTTAAACAGCTTCTTAATAAGAAGAAATAGTTATTGAATAATAACAAAAAATTATCTAATAAGGTGGACCAGACATGAATCAATCTGAAGATTAAGATAATATATCACAATAATCTTCAAAAATTTAATCAGATAAATCAGATCAACATAGTTAATTTCATCATTCATTACCACCTTAATAGAAGATTAACTGGGAATTATAAACTATTGCAGTGAGTAATGCTTCAGAATATAGAAAATAATATTAAATTAAACATCTAAATTTAATCAGCAAAAGAAATACCTTTAGAAAGAAGAACCTATTAGAAAATGAAGAAGAGGAAGAATAAATGTAATTAAATTAAAACACTAATACCAATAACTTCATTGTTACTAATATTGCAGATAAAAATATGCTAAGCCTGCCTCTCAAAGATAACTAATCTTTGGCAGCCAAATCCTATTTTAACAAAAGCATGGTTCCATTAATAGGTGATTATGGAAATGCTGAAATTATGGTTCCCAATCAAGATAACGTAATTTGAATATAATTAATATTTCATATATTTGTATAATTAAAACATAAGCAAATAAATAAAATATTTAACTTATTCTTAATTCTATCAATAGTCCATAAAATTAATATTTTATATTATTATTATATTATTAAAAATTTTATTGCAATAAATTACCCTTAATCTTAAAGTGTATGAATTTTTAATTTTATAAATAAATTCAATACTTTAATCCAATTATTTTTCATCAAAATTATTTAGATAATATTTTTCATCAGTTTTTAAAATTATAAAATAAAAATAATATATATCTTTATCTTAATCAATTATTCCTAAGAAAACAATTGATTAATTGATTTTTAGAAAAAAAGTCTTAAAATTGTTCAATGAAGGTATTATATTCCAAATCTTCAAGTATATTTGATTTTTAATTATTACAATGAAAAGAAATATGTATTTTTTCTCAAGATTTATTTACAAACTTGCAAACAAAATAAAATCATAATCAAATCTCATCAAACTTTATATAGATTTAACTGGATTGTGATATTTATTTGAGATTCTTTAAATTTATAAATATTGATAATTAATTTGTGATTTGAATAATTTGAATAAACATTCCCAAAAAAGATAAGAATCTTAAGAAATATAATTAGTATTTAGTTCGTAAATTTGAACTTTCAAAAAAAGAATAGCTTTGTTAATATACTAGTCTAGTTAAAAATTGAGACATGATTTGAATTGTTAGGATCTATTCGATAAAAGTATAGTGTGTTAATTATTTTATAATTAAAAAAACTAGTTCATAAATTTGACCAGAATTAAATTTATTCATCATTTTTCTTGCCAACTTATGAGATTTCAATTTTATAATCAAATAGATCTAAACCAAATGTCCCTTTATATTAAATATTTAATATGATAAAATATACATTATTTACTCAAAGTTTTAAGAATATACCATTAATGTTTTTCTGCAATAAAAATCTAAATAATTCAAACTTAATTAATGGAATCAAAATATTATCTGATTTATCAAATAGTTTTATGTTATTCCAAAAGAGAATATCTTAGGTATAATTTATTATGGTACTCATTCTTATTAATTTTCAGACATCCCTAATTCTTAAAAAATTTGAATTTAATAATTACAAGATAGGAATATTTATTACATTCTTAAAATAATTAAGCATAATTTGAATTTTGTGAAAGATTATTAAATGATCCTTATTAGATATAAATATTGATGAGTAGAAGCAATAGTTTAAAAGCATTTAGTTGCAAGGAATTTGAATATATAGATGAATTTTATTTTTATTCTTATTATGTATATGTTTTCACTCAGGCTTAAATTGAATGATTTTAGCAGTGCGATCACTGCTGGTCGTTACAATTTGATTACCATTAACAGAGAAACTCGTAATTGAACTAGCATGAACTTGATGTTTTGCAAATATCTTCTAATTTTCTTAAATTAATAACTATCCATTTGTTGTTCCTAATATTAATTTATTTTTGAATGCACCAATACAGCTAATTTCATCATCGAAAGTAGAGATTGAGACAATTTAATCAGAACAATATAGCTTAAGATCCTATTTTGAAACACAATATATTTTCTTGTTCATAATTTAAATTTTGGAGATTTCTTCCTAAAATACTATGATATAATAGATATGAATACTTTTAACACGTTTCTGAAGCTTCAATTTGTATGTTATAAAATTCAAATATCCATCCTTATCTCCTATCCAAATGCCATCATCAGCAGCCATTACACATGTAATGCTGCTGAGATGTTAATATTGTGATTTTTATTGCGTCAGCATATTCCAAAGGCATAAAAATCGTTATTATTAAATTGTATTATGCATAAACAAGCAAGTTTTCAAATAAAAATCGCAAACAAAATAAGGACTATCTTGTTAATCTAATTATTCGACCTTTCTATCTTCATTAATTTGCAATAAATGATTTTTGCTTGTAAAACATAAGTATTTATCACCTGAGATCTTAATAAGACCTTAAATATTAATTTATTAATATACCTACACAAAAAGTGTTGACTTTAACTTCCTTTTCGTTTTTTCTCTTAAATATTACATTACCACCCCATTATGCAATAACAAGTTCGTTTTAATTGTATGATCCTCCTATAAGTTGCTTTGAATTATTATAGGTTTCAATGATTTCCATTACTTATTTTATATATCCTTTTGATGCATAAACGCGTACATTATAACAATATTATTAATCCGTATTAAAAAGTGCTTGATAAAATAGACAAGATGTATTCAATTACAATTTAAATTCATTTGACTCATGAATCACTTTATTATTTATTATTTATGTTTATTAAAAATATACATATGAAATAAAAGATAATAAAAAACAATTTTTATTATCCAATTTTCCTATTTTATATATATATATATATAGATTAAAACAAACATATTTGCTTATCATTTTTAATTCTTAATGAATTGCAAATATCCTTTATTGTTTTAACTCAACAAGTATTTAATTTTCCTAATCATACCTAAATTTGCTAAATTATTTTTTAATTTATTTCTGTATTCTCTCTAAAATTATTATTAATATTAATACTTATTATCCTTCCATATCAGATTACAATTATTCTTATTCTGTTTACAATTAAGCAATCTTTTTTTTCAAATCAGATTATTGATTTGTTAATTTCTCTAAATCAAGAGAGGATCTTTCAAAAATTTATTTAATTTAATCGCACTATTTTTCATACATATTTATTATACTTCTGCTGATCTCTTATCTATATCTTTCTTAAGTTCATTTCTTTCAATATTGAATAATTCTTATCTTTCATTGCTGACAGCTTCAATCTCCTCTGAACTAGATTCTAAAGCAAGATGCAATGTTTTTAATAATTAAGGAACTTCTTCAATTAGATGAGCATTTTCAGGAGCTAATAATGGTTTTAATGAAACTTAAGTATTTAATTAATGTAAATACATAAGACTAAAGTATATGGATTGTCAATAACAACAGTGTCTAATTCATTTCTAATATCATTGCACATAGATTTAAACTTATTTAATTCATCATTCTATTTATTGTTAGCTAAAAATGCTGGTGATTCATTTAAATCTGGCTTTTTAGCTAAGAAATGAACTAATCCTTAAAATTATTATAAAAATGAATTAATGACTTTAGATGTTTGATTAATTTCTTTTTTTAAAGTCTAAAGCTTATCAACCTAGAATATGATTTATTTTATATACTTCATCATTACGAATAGCTTGCATTTATGGAACAAATTTATTCTCTTCTGTTAATAATCTTTTTCTTTCTTCATAAATTTTTTCTGAAAATTCTTTTTCTTTTGTAACAATAGTAAGTTCTTCACCAACGTTTTATAATTAATATTTTGATAAGAAAATTTTTTATTTCAATGCTTATTTTCTCTCGATATCTAGTTTATAAATTTTGAAAATTAATACTGCTTGTATAGACTGTCTAATATTCCTTCATTGTCTTTTCACTATCCATCACAAGCTCAGATTCAAAATGATTTAGATTGATAATCAAATCAACAGGGGCTTGTAAATTATTTATATAATTACTTTAACTAGATTTAAGAACTAGCTATTATTCTTTTAATACTTTTTTTCCATAATCACTTTAAGTCAAGAATTCAAAATCTTTAACAGAATCAGTTGCAATTGTGTATATACACAAACATGTTAACAATACAATTCGTTTCATCCGTTTTTAATTAATATTTCATTAATATGAGCACAAATAATCTTCATTCAATACATTTGATTCCAAACAAATAATTTATATCAATCCTTATATATCATAATATTTGATCTCAAGGGCAGAATACAAAACTGTAGTGTTTTTAAAAATGACAATTATGATTAAATAATATTAAAAGTAGATAAGGAAAATTCATTTTTAATAAACACCATTTTCCCAATATCCTTCTATGACTTTATCTTTTTTTTCTAATTTTCCATAGCCATGATATACTCCATCTTACCATTCTCCAGTATATACTCTATCAGAAGAAATTAACTTTCCAAATCCTTGCTTCCTTCCATAATAATAATTTCCTTCATATATTTTTCCATTTGGCCATATAAACTTTCCATATCCATGCATTTTTCCATCTTTAAATTCCCCTTCATATCTTTCACCATCTCCAAAATAATAAATGCCTTCTCCGTTTAATTAATTCTCAGAAAACTCACCTTCATATCTTGAATCATCCTTATACCATAATATTTTTCCTCTTCCATGCTTCAATCCATTTTTAAAGTCTCCTTCATATATGTAATATTTATTATAACTTTCAATTCCATGTCCAGAAGGTTGGCTTTCCTTCCAGTATCCTTCATATTTCAACTAATTCGATATGTACTTTCCAAAACCATGTTGTTAATCATTTTAGAACTCTCCTTCATATAATTCTCCTTCTTAAAACTTAATTTTCCCAAAACCGTTTGCCATGTCATTTTTCCAAGCTCCTTTGAAGTATGATCCATCATGATAAAAAAACTAACCTTGACCCTCTCTTTTCCCATCAACTAATTATCCTTGATAAACACCGTTTGGGTATTCAAAATATTCAGGAACTTAATTTGAAGGAGATTAAGCTTAAGAATCATGGATACTTTCATAGTGTAATGTTCTTTTGCGATGCAGTTTAATATTAAATGGTACTTTCTTAACTCTGTCTTGAAATTGTGATTTTGTACTGTTTAGTGAATCAAGAGATTAAAGTTTTCTTAGATCAGAGGAATTGAGAGGATGGATTTTAGGATCAAACTTATAAACCAAGAATGAGTCAGACTCATCTTCAATTTATACAGATTTGAACTCTTGGTCATTGATTTCAACATGGTTACATTAATTTCCCATTAAAAAAATAATATCAAATTTTAAACTGATCTTCTTATTCATTTGGTTCATCTTCATCTTCCATATAATCATCATCCATAAAAGAACTTAAGTAGGAAGAAGCAGTGAACTAAATATAGTATTAATGAATATACTGAAGGAGTTTAGTCCATTGATAAAGCTTATTTAATGGATTCACTATCTTATGATAATGTATTTTCATGACCATTAAAGTCACCATTATTTAAAACCACTGAATATGGATTCTACTGACCCAAAAGCACTCTTCTTATGTAAGAGTAAAATCTGTTTTTAACAGTATTTTCCTAATTAATTAAAAAAAATGTTTACTGGTCTTCCTTTCAATTATTTTGAGGCGATACTCCACTTTGCCCCATATTCTTTATAAACTTTCAAAATAATATCATCTTCTTCTTTAGTCCAAGGTTATTAATTAATAGATGGATCTAATTTATTGAGATATCTTTCTCTTATTTGCTTTCCACTTTTACCTGGTAAATGTTTAGCAATTTCTGCCCAATTTTTATCGAATTTTTAGACAAGTTGAATTATTTTCTAATCATCATCAAAACTCCATTTCTTTTTATTATTCTACATTTAAATATTTAATTATACATCTTGAGGGTTTAATCTTCTCCATCTTTAAGAACACTAATTCATATTTCTTCCAGGCAATTATTCTGCTATCTTTCTCCAATTTCCATTAAAATTTATGAAGGCCTGTCTTAAAATTGCGTCCTCATTCTTGTCCCAAAGTTTAGCATGAGTTACTTCTTTTTTTATACCATTATTATTGGCTGATCCTTTATTAGCTTTATCCTTTTATTGCTTTTTTTCTTTTTGGATTCGTTTTTTCTCTATTTTTCCAGTTTCAAGTGATATTTGGCTTTATGATCTAAAGTATTAAATTAAAATTATTACTTTATCATTGATTTTTTAGGATATTCCTCAATTACATCAAGTTGAGTAGTTTGAACAAGATTTTGAATATTTTACCTAATTTTTTCTAAATGATATCTTACTATGGATATGGTCCAGACATTATCTACTAATCAGATGTTGGCTAACTACCTGGATTACTACCCTAATAAGGACCATTATTAGATGAAACTGACTTAGCTAAGATTGAGAACTAAGCTAATTATCCTAAAACATCATTTTATCTTGAGAGTTCTAATGCTTCCCAGCTAGCCATCTTATTGGATTTGTTATCAGATAATGAGAGAAATCCTTCAACAGGTTCCACTCTTAATAGCAATTGTCAACATACCTTCCATTTCAATTGATGTTTTTACTGCTCCTTTATTTATCATATTTTGAAAATGGTTCTGCTATTATAGTTATTATGATTGTTGCCGCTTCTCTTAAGCTTCCTATAACTTCAGCCGCAACTCCTGAGATGTAGATTGTAATGCCTTCTACTCATTTGGAGATGGTGCTTAAACTTAACCTGTATCTAATATTGGTTTATTAGAATCCTCCTTTACACTTATAGGCTGATCTTATGTTTCTTACTTTGGCCTTCTTGCACAACAGAAATTTAACCATAAATCGACAAACATTTCTTTTTGTCAATTAAAAATATGTAATCAATATTTGTAAATTAACTTATCATTACTTACTTCTTCACATAATCTACTATGTCTTACATTACTTTTTTAGCAAAAACTTATTATTTATATTCTCAAAAATTTTAATTAACCGAAAAATCAATCATATCAATTCATTTCCACAGCTTTTCCATCTCTATCATATAAATTTATCATTTAATACTAATCAATCTCATATTCAGAAACCTACAGATATTTTTCTTATTTTTCATTAGGCCAATTTCTTAATTTATATTATTGCTTCTCCATCAAATTAACCAATTAAATATGATTAGTTTATTATAAATCAAATCTAAAATTAACACTATCATCATTTTAATTAAAATCCAAACAAAATACTAAATAATCCCTATTCATAAAAATCAGCCTATGTTCAAATTCTGATTAAAAAAATATATATAAACTACCACCAAATAATAAATAAATATATGATAAAAGCCTTTAGAGACCCAACCAGTAACTTCAAAAAACGATAATCCGAATCTCTAATTAGGAATTGTAGATATAAATGTAAAGGTAAATTCCATAAGAGGAAGATATAATAAATATTTAACTTTTTATACACTTATTTTATAGTGTTATTCTTCTAAAATAACCTTAAATAACTAAAAATAGAAAACAGGTAAAGGTTAAGAGTTTATAAAACAATCTTAATTCAAAAATATAACTCTTAATAATAACAAAGGAAAATTAAGGTAACGAAAAAATTTATTTCTAAACATTCTTTATTTTTTCATCTATTGTCCATTAATATTGATTATAAACACTTGAATTTTAATTTTAATATATTATCTTCTTACCATATTATATCAAAATCTAATAGAATTTTAGAAATAAAATAAGTAACAATAACTTATTTTTAAAAACATTTGTAGTATTTACGATGTAAAAATATAAGATTATATAATTAATAATAAAGTGAATAATCTATTTAATTATAAGTTTCATTATACGTATACATCTCAAATTTAGCTATTGATTGCTTGCTAATTGTAGTAATTGAATATTTTACAATGAGATCATCTGCTATTTCTTTGTTCAATTTAAAGAATTAAGAAAACTTCTAAACTATATCTCTCACTAAATCTGGTGAAAGCTTAAACATTAACATGTGTTGTGCGACTTGGGTTAGAATACTTAAAATGCTTGTGTTAATATTTTCTTTGGTTCCTTTTTTTATCTTTGATATTTAGTTGATTATAACTGCCTCCCAATAGTCTCTATGCTGCCAAATTGAATGACTCACAAGCATGTCTTACATATATTTGGTTTAGTTATCTTTAGTAAATAATCCAAAACTATATTGGAGTAGCTGTTAAGCCAAAATTGCATTTTTATTTTCGTAACACTTTATTTTAACAATAAAATATTTACTTAATCCAATATACCGATTGAAATGTATGTACATTAAATAAATTCATGTAGAGTTAATTAGAACGAACTTGAAATAAATTTTTAAGACAAGAAATTCAAGAATTCTTCCTATTTTTAAGGTGATTATTAAATTTCTTTTGTTTCTTCTTACATTTATTCTTCAGTCTTTTCAAGACCAATGGGATAGATATTGGTTGTGTAAATTTGTTATTAACCCTGACTATCTAATAATTTAGTAAGGAATGAATCTAAATCAATGGAGTTAGACTCCTATTACTTTGTCTTTTTAATAAAATCTTCGATAAATTAGTTTTGATCTTAATCATGTAGCCTCTAAAATATTTGTAATTGTAATTTACATCAGACATCTTTTCCAAATCATACAAAAGATTCCTTCCAATTGAAGTTTCATAAACAAATATTTTTAGTATGCAGTCTTTAATTGTATTTAATCTTTATAAATTTAATTGCTAGATTTAATCTAAGGTAGCTTCTGCTTCTTATTCTTTCAAAACAAGTTCCATTTCTGCTTTTATTTCAAGATAATTTGCCTTAGCTTATGAATATTCTTTTTTACAAGCAGCAGCCCTATATGATTGAATCTAATATTACTTATTTTTTTATTTTTCAAGCTTCTCTAATTAAGAAGCTTAAAATGCTAATTCTAATGTTCCTTCTATCTCATATTCTCTTTTTTTATTTTTCAAATATCCTTCTGCAGCTTTTAAATTAGACTTTACTGATTATAATTAGCTATCCCACAATTTAATATAATCAATGTATTAACTTGCTTTTTATTAAGCTACAAGTTATTTCATTATATCAATTTCTCCTTTAATTTCATCAGCAAATTGGGATGATAATTAGGCCTTTATCCCAAAGGAAGCACTAAAGAATTCATTTATTGGTGCTAATTTTGTTGCCAATTTTTCAATAGCTTTTGAATATTTTATTTCAATCTCATATCTGTCCTAAAGACATTCACAGATAATCCCTGTTTGCTACCAACCTAAATTTGTATAAGATATGACTGAAGAAACCTTATTTTTCAACTCTTGACTATAGAGCATCCTTATTTTTTAATAATAAATTTAAGAAAATAATTCAATATAGAAATCTATATTATTTTCGTCAAATTTTAATTTTAATATATCAACAATGACTGCTTTAAAAAAGAAAAAAATAATTAGTTGTTGGAGTTATTTTTAAGGAAACAATAAAAAAATAATCAATAAAAAGTTTGTAGTTTAATTGACATATCCTCTCTTAAATTATCTTCACTCTAAAAAACAAGATCAATTCTTTCAAATAGAGATTGTGAAAATTATTATTAAAATCTTAATACTTCTTCTTATTTATTTATTAGCTGTTTTAATAATTGTAACAGCATTTTTTGATCATTATCAGCTTAATTTAATTATAAATTCACTTAATTATTAATAATAGATTAGAAACATTCAGTTTTTTCCTTCACTGTTTTTGTTAGTAATCTTATTGATTATAATTGATTTTTATTTTTAGACATTCCTTAGAGTCCATTATACATATCACAATTAAATTTTATTATTTAACAACAATTTTTCTACAAAATATCACGTAAAATTTTTGTTTAACCGATAACATTTGTTATTATTTAATCTAATTAATGATTTGCAATCTCTAATTCTTCATTTTAGGTATCTTGGAAAATTGTTTAACTTTGATAATCTTCAATATCCTTTTTTTATTATTTTAAAGAATATTTCTTAAATTCTCTAGTAATTACATTTATATGTTTATTACATCCTTTCTTATCACTGTCTTTTTAATCGTCTTGATCTTTTTCTAAATCTGTATTCACATCATAACTATTTATTAATTCTATTATTGAATTTTATATTTCTTATAAAAATTATCTTAATTTTTTGATTAGATCAGTAATTAATACATTATCTGTTTCGAAGTTACTCTCAGATAATATTATCTTTTCGAACTCTTCGGGATTATAATCTTAAAGAATAAAATTTTCAAAATTAGTAATAGTATCTTACTTCATTTTTATTTCTTCATCTTTTTCATTGATTTCCTTTTAAGCCTCCTAAATTTATAATTCTAGTTCTCTTATTCTTTCTTATTTTTATTTTTATTATTCATCTGCATGAGCCTTCATTTATTCATCTTATCCCAAATCAATATGATGATGGTGATAATGATGATTATCTTTCTTATAACTATGTTCTTGTGGATTTCTCTATTCACTATTGTAAAATTGATTTTTCATTAATTTATTTTAACTTTGTAATTTCGTTTGAGAAATAAAGAAATTTTCCCTTTACTAACTTTTTTTTTAATATGTATATAAATCTATATATCTACCATCTTGATAATTTCTTTCTCCCTTTTATTTTGATTTATAAGAATTTTATTATTACTAAAAGTCTTATGATTCAAAATAGTTATTTAATAACATTTATGAGCTTTACTAATTTATTTCATATTGGTTTTAAATGTATTAATCTAATTGTTCTTAACTTTATTAAATTTTGGTAAAGAAATTAGAGTCAATTTAATTTTCATTAAGTTTTTTAGAATTCTAATCGATTTTTTAATTTTTACGAGGAGTATTATTATTTTATTATGATTAGAACATTTTATCAGGTTATGATTAGATTTTTTGGATTTCTTCATCTTTAAAGTTTAGATTTTTCATTAAAATATTTTAGTCTAAATCTTTGATATTCCATACTTCTATGTTTTATTTCTTACGATATCTGTTTTCTTCTGATAATAATATTGGTGCTTAATGTTCTTCTATATGATTCTGGCTTTTAGTTATTTTTTGTTAGAATTACTGGTCAACAGTCTCTTAATTATTTAAAATAATTTCTTACATTTCCTCAAAACTTTATTTCTAATTCGTTAGCTAAACCAGTTATTCATTTATGCTTTATGAATTATCTGATCTTAACCTAACATTTTATTACAGATTAGATATGTTCTATTAAGTTATCTTATCTTTATCTTATCTTTATAAATTAGTTTCATCCAAAAGATTATTCGAATTTATAACTTTTTTCCAGATGGCAGCTTATTAATCCGCATTTTAATTATCTTCTATACTCATTGATTTATGCTAACATAACAATTCACTTTCTATATTTAATTTTGATTAATTAATCTCACCCTTCAATATATCATCTTTTTATAACCCGTTACATCTTAATTTATCATTTTCTTCTTCAGGTATATTTAATTATATTTATTTTATTTCTTTTTCCTCTTTATCTGATTCTGAAATTTTTTATTCATCAATAGACACTCCTTTCTTCTAAACATCATCTTAATACTATATTAAATTGTCTTAATTATTCTATTAATTTTCTATATTATCTTAAAATAAATTTCTTTACTCATTATTCAAAGCCTATTCCTATTGGAATTAAACTTAATTTATTACTAAGATTTCTTAATAGATGATAGTTTCTTTTTTTTCTGATTCACTTTTTATATCATCAAATTTAAGAAAGTCAGTCTAATTTTCAATTTAATTATTTGTTCCTTAAGTGGTTTATTCAAAATATTATAAATTATCATCAGTTTAATTTCTAAATTTTTAAATATCTTATGAAAACTCTACTGGTTAATTATTAATATCCTCTAAAATATTTACTAATTTATGAGGTTCTTCTAATATTTTTAAAGATTCTATATTAGTTTAATCAGAATAATGCATCACATAATTTTATTTATCATTTGTATATTAATTTGATTCTTATGTATACAGTTCACTCTATTATTCAAATAATTCTTGACATTGACCATTTTCAATGCAACTTTTTATTTTATTATTATCATTATGAACTTATTAGTAATTTATTTCTTCGGTTGTTATCTCTTACGAATCTATTGGTTATTGTTCTTATTCTTAACAACGTTATTCATTTTAATAAATCTATTTATTTTAATTTAAATAAGTTATTTATTCATATAAATGAGTATTTTCTTCCAATTAATTATAATTATTCACTTTAATATCTTACCTATTCTCTTCTATAATGTTATTTTACTTTATAGGTATTTACTTATCAAGTTAATTTAATTGTTATTTTTAATTAATATCTAAGTTTTCTATGGTTTATTATTGTTCTGAATCATTATTTTTCTCTAATTTGTTATTTAGTTAAAATTAAGAATACTTTTTTATATTTTCAAATTATTATTGTTATTTATTTTCAATTTAAAATTTTGCACTTTCTAATTTATCATTATTTTCTTCAATTGTTAATTCTTATTAATTATTTAATGCAGTTTAATCTTTATTCAACTATAGATTTTCATCTTAACTTGTTATTTTAATCAATTTAAGTTAATTGCTATCTTTATATAATTAATTTAAATACTTTCTTAGTGTAGATTTTGATATAATTGTTAATTTTGAATTTATAAGGCATCATATTAAATTTATGACTTCATATTGATTATATTATTATTTTACTAATGGTTACTTTAATTTATTATTTCCGAAGCACTTGAAATTATAAATTTTTAGACTGCATTATTTTTAAGATCATCTTATTTATTATTCAAATCTAATTAATTATCCTTATTGATTTAATTATCTTAAGTAAATTACATAGTAATACATGATTAAACTTAATAATTTGGTATTACGGATTCATCATTCTAATTTTTATTGATAATTTTTTTTACTTTAATTTAATCACTTTGAGTGTCAGTTGAATTGAATTCAGTTATTTCTATTGGATTTGAAGACTATTTGTTATTACTTTTTTTATGGGAATTTGGAGAAGAACTTGGATTTTTTTTCATAATAAAATATAATATATAATGAGAGAATTTTTGAAATAATTAATAATTTATTTAGTAAAGGTTAATTAAAAAATAGAAAAATATAAGTGAAGTTTTATGTTATTAGTAAATTTATCATCTTATTTAATAATATAGAAGCCTACTCCATTATTCTGTACAACATATGTCTAAAGTAAAATATTCCTGTATCAAGCATTCTTGTGACTCCCAATATAAAAGGTTAAAGTGAAGTGAATATTGATTATTAGATAAATGGATATAAGGGTTGTGCTCTTCCCTGATAGAAATGGTATCTAATGTAACTCTTTCAAATATATTAAAGTATTCATCCAACATATTGAAATGCTATTCATTATTTTCAAATAAGGATGGTCCAAATAATTAAATTACAGATGTCACACTAATTTCAGACTCAATGTTTCCAAAAAAGTAACGTGACATAAAATTCTTTTTTAAAACTGTAACATTATTTATAAATTTATCAGTTATTTAAGAGATAATGCATCCTTTTCTCGATTTTATTATTTCTTTTTATGTTTGTTGTCAACATAATGGTTACAAACATTAAATGCAGGAACAAAAATTAGTTAATATATTTCTTTGTGATGTAAACATGTATCTAAATAGTATGACAATTATGCTTTTGGAGCATTAAATCATCATATACATAATTGTAATTTTATATTGTTGGTTCTTCATTACAAGATATAAGCTATAATTAAAATTTAAATATGGCAGCTAAGAAATTGTACAAAGACTTTTAAAGTTTATGATTTGGATTTTTTTCTGTTATCATCAATTATTTCATTTTCATCTTATATGTTTTCTTTGTTTGTTGTTATTTAACTCAGATGATTGTCAGTTAATAAAATAATTATATAAATGAAACTTGTTTATCTCAATAATAAAAAATTTGAATGAAATTAAACTAAAAATTATTAGAAAGACTAGATGAGTCTTTAGCACAAAGTTTTGTTCAAAAATACAACGAAGAGAAAAATAGAAAGGTCGCTCCAGAAGAATTCATCAGCGATGATTATAAAGGAAATTTTAGGGTAAGACAAGTTGGAGATAAACAAGAAAACATGAAGAAAAGTAAATTTGATGCAATGTCAACAGCTACATCTAATTTTTATAAAGAGACTGCTACTCCTAATTCATCAAAACCTCCTTCTTCATTAAATACTTCTAAATTGTTAGATTAAAGTAAGATCTCCTAACTAAAACAATCAATTATTTCAAACAGAATCACATCAGCTTAACCAGCAAGACCTTTAATGATTAAAAAGCTATAAAAAAATACAGAACAATTACAAATAGAATCTAAAGAATAAAAACCTCCAATATTTGCATTAAAAAGGTTATCATCTGCAAAATAGTAACAATAAGATGAAGAAAAATCTATGATATAGAATCAAGAATAAAGTCTTAATAATTCTTTAGTTGCTAAACCACCTTAAATATTAAGAAGATCTTCATTAACATCACATGGAAGAAAAATTGAAATAAAAAAAGAAGAACAATAAGAAACAAAGAAGTTATCTTTACCTAAAAAGTAGGAATCTCAAACATCAGAACCTATTTTTTAATTTTAAATAGCAAAGAGAAAAATTGATGATATGATTTATGATATTATGGATGCAGAGACTTTATCGGAAATAACAAAAAAAAATGAAGTACATTATTTATATAACAATAATTTTTTAGAGTTAATTTGATTAAATCACCTCTATTCAATTTAGATTTAATACAATGAATGATTCACTATATATGTTAGGAGAATATTTACAAAATTTACAAGAACTCAAATTAAATCATTCTTAAATTGAATCATTAAGGTTACTAGGAACTAAATTGAGAAATTTACAAATTCTTTGGATTAGTAATTCAAAATTATCTGATATTTCAGGTAAAATATTTAACTTAATTTATTATTCAGGAATTATGAGTATGCCAAATCTTGTAGAACTTTATTGTTCTTTTAATAACATTAAAGACATAAGTCCATTAGCTTTTCATGAAAAAATATCTATTCTGGATATTGAAGGTAATGAATTAATTGAAGAATCATAAATTGATTATTTAGAATCCTTAAATTTACATTAGTTAGTTATAAGTTCAAATCCAATTATCAAAGATGAATCTTTAAGAGCAAAACTCTATGAGAAATTGCCAGCAACTGAAATTTATATTGATGATAATGACGATATACCAACAGAATCTTAGATTATTTCAGAAACAAGCCAAATTAAATAACTTTATGATATAGCTGAAATGATTGACTCCAAATTTGATGTATGTTTAAAATATATCTTTTAGCTAGTAAAAGTAGAAGAACTAAAAGATTTGGAAGAAAAGGTTTTATTTGAATATGAAAGAGATCTTTTAGAAGAACCAGATGAAAACAGATTGTTAAGTTTGTCAATAAAATAAAAACCTTTAGAGAAATCTAAGTAAAAGAGACCACAAACAGCACAAGTTTAATAAACATATACTGTAAGAATGTTAATTTTAAAATATAGCCTGATCCTACTTCAGAGTTGGTTGGTCTCTAAGAAGCCTTTGCAGGAAACCCTATAAAAGCAGCTAAAAAATATAAATAAAATAAGGAATAAATTTTTGATCCTACTAATAGAAAAAGTATTGACATATAAACTTTATTAAATAAGTTTAAATGAGTAATGTAGTTAATATAAATAAATATAATCATTAATTTCTAAGTTCATCTATTATTCCTTTTCTTTCTAATTCGCTTATTTCTTTCTTATCATACCACCTAGCTCTCTTTCCATCAATCCATTCTCCAATTTTCATAACATTATCAGTTGAATAATAGATTCCTACACCATGTTATTTGCCTTCCTTCCATATTCCTATGTATTTTCTTCCATCTTCCCAAAGAAATATCCCTTTACCATGTTTCTTATCATTTTCATATTCCTCATTTATTAATAATTAAATACTCCTTTGTATTGTCTTCCATCTGGCCACTTGATATCTCCTTTTCCATGCATCTTGTTTTTCATCCATTCTCCCACATATAATCTCCCATCTGGCCATTGATAATTACCGAAACCTTGTATCTCATTCTCATAAAATTCCCCTAAACTTAACATGAAATTTGTACCTTAATAACATGAACCATCTGCAAAATTCAATTTTCCCTTACCATGCTTTTTTCCTAACTAATAATCTCCCTCATATCTTGCTCCATCTGGCCAAGTTTCTATACCTCTTCCATTTTAACTATCATTTAACCACTTTATTTATGTTTATAATCTATACTTCTCCTTAATATTTAGCACCATTCACATGTATATAAGTTCCTAATCCGTTTGCTGCATCATCAACCCAATCTCCGTCATAAATGTCTCCATCAGCATGAATGAGTTTACCCTATTCGAATTATTTTAAAATTTACTTTCCCACAAGATTTATCTTCTTTCCATTCTCCTTCATAAATCGAACCATCTGGCCATGTTTATCTTCCAAATCCATCTCTCTTCCCTTGAAGCCATTCACCTTCGTAAGATGCACCATTTTGTAACAATATTATCTACATTTAAAATCATTTTTACTGGAAGCTTAATTCTCTCACTAACTTCCATACTCTTCTGTATCAGAGGATTTTAAATTGCATCCTTAATTTCAATAGGTTGATTCTTTTCAATTTACTTAATAGACAACCTACTATGTTAAGAAGATGCCATTAAATCAGAAACTGTATCACTTTTCTTTTTTTGTGTTTTCTCCTCCACTATTTCTTATTCTTTCATAATTTGTTGAGAATGTTTTGTCTTTTTAATTTAGATTTCTAGAGATCTCCCAGAGTTTTTTAGACTTTAAACCTCTTCCTTAGTACAACAAGTATTCATCGTACAGGTTTATCCCATTTTGCTTTTTTAGAAATTAATAATTAATTTGTAGCAATTGAAAAAATAAATTAATTTGTAATTACTAATCTTGTAACATTTCAAAGATTGAACGCTTTAATTGTATTTGATTAAATTATTTTTTTGAAAATGCTCATCATTAAAATTAATTAAATAATTTCAGATTTCTTAAATCAAATTGGATGTTCTAATGTTAATTAAATAATGTCCATAAAACACAATAATACATTTAAAAAGGATTGATACACTTATTCAAAATTGCTAAAATTTTCAATTACTTATTTTTAGTAATAATCAATAAATTTTAACTCAAAAATTATTCAACATTTGATTCTTTACTTTAGATTTTCAATCTAATCAACAATTTTAGCAAACATTCTCTCAAATAACTAAAGTATTATGAGAATATACTTCATTTACATTTTCCCCTCCAGCTGCACTACAAATCATTCCCTCAAATCCCTTCTTTTTGGCGTAAGCAAGAATATCACCATTATCAACTTCTTTATTCTTTAAATCTGACTTATTTCCCACAACATAAACAGCTGCTTATTTAAGATCTAATCCATTATCAATCATCATCTTCTCCCATTTAGGTAAATTTTAAAATGATTATCTGTCTGTTAAATCGCAAACTAAAACTACTCCTTGAGCATCAGCAAAAAATGGATTTCTAATTTCTTTATAATCTTCATCCCCCGATAAATCAAAGAAATTTATCTAACATGAATGTAATAACTTCATACAGCAACCTTCTTATTTTAAATCATCATCTTCTTCACACCATAATCTACACCTATTGTAGTTACGTATTTATTAATAAATCTTCCTTCACAAAATCTTTTGATCAAGCAAGATTTACCGCTTTTTGTGTCTCCAACTGAAATAACTTTTATTAATAGTTGCTAATCTTACATATTTTAGAATTAATTAATATTATAATTTCAATTCATTTTTGTATATAAAACAATAGAATCAAATGATAAACTATTTAAAGCATATATTATTAATAAATCATAGCTCATTTAAATCGATTTTCTTTTTATATCTAGCATTTAATGATTAAATTAATTAATCAGAACTATGTCCACAATTATTTTCCAGAAGGTTATATTTTTTCTTTTTTATTTCATCAATTGATTTTAAAACATCATCAAATTTTTTTTATGAAAAATTATCTTCATTTTACTCTCTTTCTTTTGGAACATATTCTAAACATTAAACATATACATTTGGTGCATTTCCTTTCTTATAGACACCTAAATCAACTCTCTATACATTTTCATGGAAAGATGTTAATAAACATGTATCATCAGAGCAAATTATAGTGTCAGAATGTTCTACAATTAATTTTGCTGCTTTCAGATTTTGAAGATAATATTTATTCTCTCTGATACATTTATAAATATTTGTGATTTTTTTTTCCTTGAATTCCGTGTCATTTGGTACAAATATTTCACATGAAGGGATAGGCGCTTTTTCTTAGATTAAACTCGAAGAGTTGGAAATTATTTGTTTTAGTAATTTTTGAAATTGATTAGTTGAAATGATATCCTTAACTTATTATACTTATTAAGCAGCTTAACCTATTGATTAGCTTGATAATAAGATAGTATTAAATATACCAATCTTTGGAAAAATACTAGTGCTAAATCCTAAAGCTTAATCTATGCTATAGTCAATAGATTCATTTTAAGTAGATGATGTGATATCAGGTTTAGAAAAATATTTTGATATCCAAAATTTAATTTTTTCCATTGAAAATCTTTGTTTTTCAATTTATTAAATAAAACTATTAAATAGAAATAATTTTAAATATTATTCTATAGAAATATTATAATGAATAATATATTAATGCAAATGTAGACTTACTGAAAAAAAGCTAGAACAATTTAGGAACTTGTAAAGAGAAACTTCAAGAATATTTGTTAATAATAATATATTTAACTATTTATTATATGATAATTAACAGAATTACTAGAAAACTCATAATTATTAGAAAGTAGTTCCAGCCAAATTGATTGTATAAAAAAAATAGAGTAGAAGTTAAAGCTAGATATTTACAAAAAAGAAACAAGTGAATAAAGAAGAATAGTTAGAGGAATGGAAAAAGTTTATTGATTTAAAAAGGGTAGAATTTTAGGTTCCAATAAACTAAAGAATTAGATTTAATTTTTTATAATCAATTAATTATAGATGCAAGTTATTATCAAATAAATTCAATCAGTGCTTTTGACTTTTTCAATGTCAGAAGAATATTGTTATCAGATAAGAGAAATAGTGATTAAATTATAAGTTTGGCTTTACACCACTATAATATGAATCATATTTGAATAAGATTTTAATGATAGTATTTGATTACTTCCTTTTTTAAGTTTGATTTAAAAATAAAATAGTAATTATTAAGACTGGAATTATATATATCTTGGAGAATCGAGAAATAA
The DNA here is from genome assembly GCA_000733375.1 of Paramecium sexaurelia. Classification (NCBI taxonomy): domain Eukaryota; phylum Ciliophora; class Oligohymenophorea; order Peniculida; family Parameciidae; genus Paramecium; species Paramecium sexaurelia. Next base: position 443,689 of record JPFM01000001.1, on the reverse strand, counting down.
AGTTTAGGAACTTTAATATTGCCCATATGGTATTAATTAAGAAGGCTAATGGTAGAATCATAGAGCAAATGGTAAAGGAAGATTGATACATTCAATAGTTTCATAATATGCATTTTTACAATTTATTCAAATCCAAAAAAATATATAATTTTCATTTGATAAGTATGTTGATTGCATATAAGTTATGAAAAGACACTGATTTAGGAACAAAAAATTGTATTTCTGTGGATACATACATAGCCTAATTCTAAGGTGTTATCAAATTTGGGAAATGAAATATAATTCATCTAGTTGAAATTTATTAAGGAACTCACATATAGATTCAATATCTGGAAAATGTTTAGGTGATTGATGCTGAATTCGAGAGAGGGTTAAAATTAAAGTTATGAAATGGTCTCGTTTATAAAGCTTTATTGTAATCAATACAAGAAGAAGATTATTTAAAATTCTAAATTTGCTGAAGGCAAAACTTAAAAACTGGAGCGAGTAATGGAAAATATCATAGGTCTAAGTTGAAGTTGTAAATGGAAAATAGGTTATTGTTATTTGGGAAAAGGGAAGATTAATTTAGTAAGAATAATTCTTAAATTTTAATTATTTGATGTAATTGATATTACTTCATATTTTAATTTTTAATATTTTTTCAATAATTAATTAAGATGTGAAATAAAATCAATGACAACTTTTTAGAATTATTATTCTAAAAATTTTTCTTATACTAATAATTTTATTATTATTGTTATCTATTTTTAATGAAATTTAGTATCTATTGTTGTTCTCCAAACGTAAAAGGTTCAAGAACCTAATAAAAAAATGATGAATCAACTATGGTGAGTATCAGAAGCATTTCTCAAATAAGTTTGCCCTCTATCTAAAAAAAAAAGAAACCATGGGTCTTCTAAGATGATTATGATTTTTTAAAAGATGAAAAAAGAATGTTCAAACTATTAGATGATGAAAATTCTCCCTATATCAATAGAAGATAATAAGCTGTTAAATTAATATAACAGATTGATTACAATGATCCTGCTGATATTGAAGAAAGATTCTCATTTATTTTAAAGTATAATTTCATAACTAATCAAGAGATACTTAAAGCAAACAAGAATAGGCAATCTATACAATATTGGGGTATTTGCTTTTGCTTTTATATTATAAATTAATAATTTATTTTAAAAGGCTATTTAAGTTTGGTAAAAATTTTTAGTCTTTTGCAATGGTAATCGAGCATTTAAATATAAAATGATAGCATACAAATTTTTGGCTGAACTAAATCTCTTAGAAGGCGACCTAAGAAGATCTTTGAATTATGGCAAAAAATTCTTAAAATATGCTTTATGTTTTAAAGAATACGAATATGAACTGAATGCTTATGAATTAATAGGAAAAATATACTATTACAAATAAGAATCTCAATTAGCTAAGGCTTTTCATTCAAAATTTATGGAAGGAGAATAATTATCTAATACAGATCAAATTAGGGTTTAAGCTAAAAAACTATTTGATTTCTAAATTAAATAATAATAAAGCTTAGGCAAAATTGATACAGATAGTGATGAAGAATTTGAATTAAACAAACTTGTAGAACCTAAAGAATTAACATTCAATCCAATTAAAGTGAAGGATGTTTTAATAAAAAATAAACATTTATGGGGGCATGTCAAAAGAGACAATGAACCTTTAGGTCCTATTAATAGAAGTGTCTTAGACAGAAAGTTATTTTAAAGAGAATATTATACATAATTAAGTCATAACAATAGTCTGTAAAAATTTGTCAATAATCACGGAATTCAATTAACAACATCAAAGAAGAACTTTACCGTTATAGATAAGTTAATATTTGATATACAATAATTTTGATTTAATATAAAATCTATCATTTGATTTAATAATTTTGCCCAAATAAATTCTTCATTAATAATATGCACAAATATCTTTAAAGTAAAAGATAGAATAATAAGAAATGGAAAATTCAGTACATCTTTACCAACATTAAATCTTAAACAGATATACAATCTAATAATATATAGTTAAAAAGTTCCTACTTAAAATGCTATTCATTAACATCAAAATGATTTCAATTTATATACAAAGAATTGAATTATTAAATTAGAAAAAAAAAATTTAGTTTTATACATAATAAAAATAATCATCCCTATTTTGACTTTATAGTTTTTTTTTATGAGACTAATAATAAATTTATTTAATACTTTAATATGATTTGAAGAATGACTAGATATGTTTTGCTGCTTCTGATTTTTACTATTATTTTATATAATGCTAATCTCTAATTCTTTTGAACTCATCCTCTAATTCATTTTCCTTTTTCTTTTGAGCATCAACAATTTGAAAGTATTATTTCCTATCCCTTAGTTATTTTTAAATAATTGAACATTCTTTTTATAAGGTAGTTAATTTTTCTGTAGATTCTTCCATCGTTAAATCATAATTTTAAACTCCTTCTGATAAAGCTTAATCTTGTATTAATTTAAGTCTCTTCAATTTTATTTCCTCTTAAGTGTTTTCATCTCTTAATTTTATAAACCGAGATCTCAAACTTTAAAGCTCAGCTAATAATTAATCTATTTGTGTTTATTAATTTTTTTCAAGATTTTAATAATGAGATTTTAAAGTATTCTACAAGCTACCAGCATTTTCTTATTTATCAATTTTAAGTTTCTATAGTTATTATTTTAACTCATCTATTTATTCCTTTAATTCATCAATATTTATATTGTTTTGTTTCTTTAAGTATTATAAATCTTATTCTAAAAGTTTCTTTGTTTTTTCTTGTTCTTATAGCTTTATTTAGATGAAATTTATACCTTTGATCTAAAGTTATCAAACTACTATATTTAAATGTTTTTTTCAGCTTTAGTAGTGCTTAATTATTTTAAAAGAATTATTCTCAGACATTTAACTCCTTATAGATATTCGCTTAGCTCAATATTAGTATTTCTCTTCATACTTTTTAATATTTCAAATTCTTTTGGATTATGTTACATTCTTCTTAATAAATTCTTGAAATTTTGCTATAATAAATTTTCTAATCTTTCAGATTCCAGTTTTTTTGATTCTTCAATTTCCTCTCCTTAATTAATTGCAATATGTAAATTAGCATAAGCTTTAAATTTTTACTCCAAATCGGCTTATTATTATAATAATTTAATAGTTTCTTCAGTGAGTTACAGTTTTAAATCTTTTTACAATTTTCCCATTGAAAAACGAGCAATAAAATCAGCATCTAAATACAAACAATATTCTAAGTCTTAAATTAGTTGATCTAAAACTTTAACTGTTCTCTATGCTTCTACAATAATGGATTTTCCTACTATCGATGATTCAAGCAAAGATAAAACTTCTTAATGACCGTCTTAAAATAATTTATACTACAACTTGACTTTATTGTCATTAAGTACAGGATCTGTTAGTTTAGGTTATTAATTTTATATTCCTTTCATTTGATTTAATATATTTTTATTTAATTTAGAATTTTTTTATTTGATTTACAAAACTGATCAAATTTGGCAAGCATATTTAGATTAAATTAATATTGATAAGTACAAATTTTTTAAAGATATAAATTTAAGATTAGAAGTAAAGTTTATAAACCAGATATAATAAAACTAAATAAACAGGTTTTAAATTTATCAAAATAACCATTTATATAAGAGTTGCATTAAAAAATTCACTTAAGTATTTATACTTATATTAGTTTGGAAAAATATTCACTTTCCTGGTTTAAATAAGTTATATTTATATAACTAAGAAACAGCATAAAATTTATTTGCTTTCAGTTAAAAATAGAGTCAATATTTAATGCTTAAAGGATAGAAAATCTTAAAAATTATTCCTAAAATTGATAATAGCTCTTATTTTTGAATTAAATTTGAGATTCTAAAGTAACCTAGTTTTCAGTCTAATTATCTTAACATATTCTCCATATATACATGCAATATTTTAAGACAAAATCAGATAAATTTCTCACATATAATTCTATCTTCAAAAAACGCTTTCTGCACATCTTTATTAATACCTCTTCATAAGTAAGATATAATAGATTATATTCAACTATTAATTACCCAAATAAAATCATTGGTATCAAAATCTATAATTTTCCTTTTGCAAAATCACATATTTATGTTTGCAATTAACTAGCTAGTTGTACTGAGCCATAAGAATCATTTATAAATCCACTAAGAATTATACAGATTGGAATCATTTAAGTGTTATTCCATTAATTTGATTCATATAAATAAAAAAAAAAATAAAAAATTTTTCCGATACCGGGGATTGAACCCGGGTCCCCAGGGTGAAAACCTGATATCCTAACCACTAGACTATACCGGAAATGTTAATATAGTGATGATGATTAGAATTTTATTTGGCAAATTTGTTTCATAATCTTTATAATTTTTCAATATAATTCAGCAATTCTCTTGGTGTAACTTATTTTCGATCTTCCGACAACTTAAATTTTTATTGATAATGTGTGTTGTTCACAATATATATTGTAAGTTCTAACATCTTTTCTAAATCCAATTCATAAAAATTTTAGTTCTATAATTACATATATAATAATATACTTTCAATTAATTAAATACTTCAATATATCTTTCAGCTTGATCCAATTGAAAATCTTTGTCAGTGTATAATTCATCTGATTTTGAGTCTAGTAGCATAACTCTTACATTTCTTGGAATAACTTGAATATCTTACTCATCAAGTTTTAGCAGTTCCTTCAAGCTTGGGTTATTTTAGAAACACTTACTTCAATTTTCTATGGTGTCATATTTTCCATTTTCTCCTTTATAATTTTATCAATATGCAATTTCTAAGATATTTGTAATCTTGGGAGATCAATTTAATGTTGATCATTATTACTATGATAATTAATTTATAATACTTTTAAACATAATTACTTTATGTTCTTTATAAATATCGTGGCTAATGTTATGTATTATCTGGCTGACTACAATACCTCTTGAACTCAATAGAATGGTTTTCAGGTATCAGATGTGATTCTTCCATAAGTTTTTCTAATAATTAAATTTGATCTCTTTTTAGGCGATTAGCTTCTTCAGGATCAACATAGAATTAAAATTCCTCCATAACAGGTCCATCCGGCGTGAGATGTCTTTTCTTCATAAAATTAATTCGAAATTCATCTAGGATGTCTTCTCTTTACTGAAATCCTTTTACTCGCTTTCTTCCTAATTCAGCAATAACATTATTTTGAATTTCAGCAATGTCTTTAGATTATTGTTCTTTGAGCATTTGTTCTTATCTCTGATATTCTTGACGATTGATGTTTGAGTGTCCTAATGATTACCATTTAAATTAGTAATATTTTTGTTTGTCTTTCAACTCTCTCTGCCCCATAAGAAGAATTTACTTAAGGGTTTTAGAGTATTAGGACTCTTTCGAAGACTCATATAATATGTCTTAGAGAATCTAAAAAATGGTGGGAATAATATACCTATTCAATATTGATAGATTCTATTGGACAACGAATAAGATTCGCTTATTCTTGATTGCGAATGGACTCAAAGCGTATTTGATTCGTTTACTGTTCCTCTTTCGACTTTTTTTTTATAATAGGCAATTATTCCTCAAAGATGTCGCTGTAATCGTCTTCCTTCTCTATCTTATTGTTTTATTTGCGCTTAGTATTTTTTTTACTCATTTCAAAGATTTAAATATTAAAATATCTAATTACAATTCACTTCTTTTTTTTCGGGGTTGTTTTTAAAGTTCTAATTGCATTAATCCCAAATTATATCAAAAATGCACCTCCTAGGATTGGAAACACGACCATATGTTTAAAATTCATTCCGTATATTCCAATGCGAGGAACCGTTGATTGATACTCATTTTAGGTATCTTCTGTTTCAAGGTTTTTTACTATTTAAGAGATAATCTCATATAATTATGGATTTGCAACGAAGTCCTTATTTTTGTAATCTTTTATATAATGAGTGTAATCAAAGCCCTTGGCAATATCTGTTTATGTAAGATGAAAAGATTATCCAACTTCAAAATCTTAGATTATCTAAAAACATATGTCAAACAAATATACTTGCTCATTTATTTGTTATTAAATAATGAAAGGGATGAAAAACGCTTTTTATTCTTTTATGACTTTATAAATAACACTTTGCAATAGAATCGACAACATAATCAAAGTTCTAAAATTATAATTACACTTCTTTGAATATTTGCTTATTCTATAATGCAATAAGCCAACAAGAAGTTATTACTTCAACATTATCAGATACAGCATAAGCAACCTCTATGCAGAGACAAAGATAGAGTGCCTATTTTTATGGTAATATCATTTATTATATTATTAATTGATATTTTTTTGTATGCTTACTAAAACAACAAAAATAAGAAAAACAAGGCTGAAAATTTATTAATGTGACGACATTATTTATTGTTGTAAATTTAAAGATGGTATAGAAACTACGAAAAGAGTAAGAAATCCAAAATATTCAAAGCACCCATTCAGGATATGAGATTTGATTAATTCAAATGTATAAGCTAGAGTTTTATAATTCAATTTTGAAAATTAATTAATTTATACATTTTCAACTTAATCGTTTTATACATATTTGAGACAATGATTATACAATAATATAAGAAAAATTCTATTAAATTACTTATAACATATAATTATTGATAAATCAAAATAGTTTCATGAATAGTTTTTTCTATTCTTAAAGCTTTTATCTCTTTAAACCCTTCTTTCTCTTTTAAATCTTTTGAAGAGCAAGGCCTGCTTTATTGTTCATCCATTTTAAGGCTAACAATTTTCTATTTCTTTCTAGTAATTTATTAACATTTTGTTCAAATGTCACATTGTTTCTTTACCATTCTAACAATGTTTCTATTATTACTGAAGTGTTTTTATATTATTCATCATACTATTTAATAAATTCTGACTTAATTATCTTTCTAGAATAGTATTTTTACCATAATTGATTGTATTCAACTTCTTTTTATTCTAAAAATTTCAATTGTTAGGAAATGAAATGAAAATCGATTGAGTTTGTCAACAACATTGAATAGAATGTAGACAATAATATTTTTCTGACTCTAACAAATTCATTTATAATATCAATGTATTTTGATGTCTTAAGTTTTCTTGGTAAATCATATTCACCAAACCCAAATTAATATGGTTTATAGAACTTTTCTTCTTTTCTTTTTAATTTAAATGCAGCTAATATTTTCTTTGTTTTAATTTCAATTTCATTACTTCTTTATTGTAAATTCTACCATTCATCTAAACAACTTTGATATGCTGCATCAATAGTTTAATCAGTTAATTTATTTATGACATTCAAAGAGTATAATCTAACATCTTAGGCAAAGAATAATTTAATAGCATTTGAATTAATAGTTATTGATTCTAATCTTTCTTTTTAGGGTTTATTAGCTACTTTCATAATTTACATATATTAATCTTTCTCATCTTATGCACTTAATTCATTGATTAATTAATTGATTTTATTAATTACAGTTGGTTTAATTTCGTTTAAGTTTAGAACTAATGTGTAAATTAGCATCATAACTTTTTAACTATAGAGTTAAGGTATGTTTTTTTATAATTCAGACAATTATTCTATTATTTTAGCTAAATTATTTTAATCTTAAACAGGATGGAAATTTGTTTCATACAAGTATGACTATTAATCAGTTTAAGTAATCTTGTCAAAATAAATAAAGTATCTATTTGGAATTCTAATATGACAATCTTTTTTATTATTTAAAAGATGTCCAACCAAATTGTTCATAAATAAATATGATAGATTGTAATAATTTTCATCAGAAGTAACTAAATCTTATCTTTCATCTAGATAAGAAAAATAAAGATCAGTGGCATCATTGATTACATTGAACTTTTTGCAAATTAAGCATTCTAAATATTAAAGATAAGGTTCATATTTATTACATTATCCTTATTGAATTTTATTGTTAAGATATTGGTAAGTCATATGATTTTTATTAGCATAATTCATTAAGATTATGAATTTTATCATAGCAGAATGAAATGCTTATGAATTATTAAATTATTAATTAATTTTTTTGATAGCTTTTTGAGTAGCAAAATATTTGGATTCTTATGATTAGCATTAAAGATAAGGATTTTTTAATAAATTTACTTGTTGAGCAAATTAACCTTTATTTTTCTTAAACAGCAATTCAACATCAACTTACTCTTCTTAGTTTTCAGATTTAAATCCATGTTTCAATTTAAAATTATTTGAGAGTTTTTCTTATATTTATTATTATTCCTTTTTAATCCAATCATCAACAGTTGTCAAACTAATGTTTTCTCTTTATTATTAATTTTGATTGAGTGAATAATTTTATTTTACTCTACTATAATAAAAGACACTTAAATTTTCAAAATGATCCTCATATTCATGTGGATATAATTAATCAAAATGATATTCTTCAAATGTAGCTCTTCTTAAGGAGCTAATTGAATTCAATTCGCTATTAAGTTTTTTAGTTATTAAGAACATCACTGATGATCTTGGAGCACTTATAAATTCAAAATCTATGTCTACAAAATAATAATCATCCAACACAATCTTATTTCCCTTCAACTATAACATATGTCTATTTTCAACTAAACCTTAAATTATTACAGAAGATCTATTGATGATTAAAGAATTTATGTATGGTTTGAGTAAAGCCACATTATCAGGTTCTCTTATTTTGAAGTAAAATAAAACACTTCTAGTAACAATTTTTCTTAGATTTTATAAGCAATCTTGATTTGTATTTAATAATTTCTAAATAAATCTAAAAGCGTTTATAAATTTAGCATATGTTTTAACATCTAATTAAGTAATCCAAGATTAAGTTTTCACTAATCCTGAATTATGTACTACATATTAAGAATAAAATAGAATTAGAAATACTGATTGATAAATTTCTAATTAGTCGTGATTTTTGTAATCAAGTACAATGTCAAATAATTTATTCAAAATTTCTTCTGGAACTTCTGTTTTATTAATTAAACAATTAATGACTTCTTCACTTAATGAATACATTTTTGGAAGATTCTATTTAGGATTTAATTCAACTTTGATTGCTTTTTAAGTATCTAATGTATTAACTCTATAAAATAAAGTCTAAGGGGCTTTTTGATTCAAAACAAATTATATAATTAATTCACTATAATATTATTCTAAAGTGATAATTGCAAATTCCATTTCTTCATTATCCTTGGGATAAGTAAATATTAACATATCAACTCCTCTAACCATAGTTGAGAAACATATGTCGAGTTTCTTTTAAACTAAAATAACATTTGTTTAATAAACATATGATAAATCACTATCGAATGATTCACTCTCTTACATCTTCACACCTAATTAATGGGTTAAATTGCTGTAATAGATGAATCTCCAATTTTTAAAGTCCATAAATAATTTACAAACCTATAATGAATTTTAAACATCCATTTAATATACAGTTTTCTTCCAAAATCCTAATAAAAGTAATTATGAATAGCATTCTAATCCTAATGAGTTTTAAGGTGTTAGTTTAGTTTAATTGAACTTTAATGTAATGAACTCAGGATTGATATTTTCAAATACATTATGAACTGCGAAAGCTGCAACTAAACCTTTATCAATTTGAGCTTATCTTTATTTTCCATTGACTAAATATGAAACATTTAGACTTGCTGAATGGGAAGCAATTGGTGAATATGTTGAAGCAATTGACACTAAATATCTTCCTAATTAATCAGCTAATTTGTATCTATTACAAACAAAGATGCACAATTTATAATTTTTGAATTACTCCAAGATATCCAAAACCAAATAAATAAATGAAATGTCTACCAAATCTAAATCTAGAATAAAATCAACCATATAATCAAATGCATTTTGATCAATTTATTTATTACTTAATTATGCTGATTTACTTCTTTAATTATACAATTAATATTTGAATTCATCAGAAAACATTGAAATATATTTAATAATTTGTTACATTATTTTATCCTGAATGAAAATATCAGTTTTTGTTCTAACAAATTAAACGTTTTGATTACTGTAGATATAAGCATATGAAAATGCAGAAAAATCTGATTATTCACTCTTTTTTGATGCAATAGATTCAATAATAGATTTGTTATCATTTTTTAACCATTAATCTTCTGGATCAAAGTGTGATAAATGTTCAAAATTTTATTCCTCTTAATCTTCCTCATTTAATGTTTTTTCTACCTAAAATGATTCAGATTCAGCAACACTAATTATTTTACTATTTTCAACCTTACTTTATTCAACTTAAAAGCTATCTGTGTTTTAGACTGAAAATGATTAAGAGTCTTCAGAATTATTATTCATACTTTCTTATTTAACTAATATAGATGGTTATGATTAATCAGGTAAAGATTTTATTAATTAACTACTTAATTCAATAATTTATTCTTATTATTATTATTCACTTTATTGAAGTATAACTGATTTTTATTCTAATTATTCTCTTTATTAAGTTTCTTTTTACTAAACATTTTCTTATACATTTTTAGTCTTTTCTTATTATGGCTTGACTTCTTGCTCATCCTCATCATCTTCATCATCTTCTTCATCAGAACTTTCTTCAATAATATTTGGTTTCTTTTCTTAATTTTTTGTTTGTTATTCTTAAACTTATTCAAGTTATCCAATTTAATTTGTCATCTTATTTAAAATAATAGGTAAATATTTCTTGAGAAAGGCAGACCTAGTTTCTACTGGGATTTAATCTTTCATTTAATGTAGAACTTTAAATATTTCTTCTTAACAATCTGCCTTTTCATATGCATCAACTGCTCTAATGAAATCTTGAGATTTTAAGAAATATTCTGCTGATTCTTCGTATTTTTCACATTTGTAAGCTGCTTCTCCTGCTTCATTAAACATGTTCTATTCAACATAAATGTTAAGTGCATCTTAATACATTTCACCTGAATAATAGCATTGAGCTGCTTATCTATAATTTTATAATTTTATGAATAATTAAGCAGATTCTGAGAACTTTTCTTTCTATTATTGTTTTAATTTAGCTAATTGTTATTTTTTATCCTTCTTTTTCATTGTACTGCTTGAACATTAAGAATATTGTTAAATAAGTTGATTACCTTCAGTTGCAACTCTGAAAGCTTTAGCTTTAATTAAAAGTAATTCATCCTAAGATTATTCAAAACATTTTTCAGCTTATTCATAATATTTATTTCTAAACATCTTTAAACCTTATCTCTTCCATTCCTCTTTAGTTGTTTTTTTAGCAAACCTTTCTACATTTTTATCCTCAAGATTAGCTCCTGCAAATAGATCAACCAAATTTAGTTTTTACCAGATATTTTACACATATTATCTGCTTTAAGGATTTTCATCATAAATGATTAATCTTTGTCTAGGTCTTGTTACAGCAACATATAATTATTTGATTTCATTGCATAAAGCACTATAATTAAAAGTAAATTCATCATAAAGTTTACTTTAAGTAATGATTCGTTTTATTAAAATGTTTCCATTCCTTTCTTCGTATCCAGTAAAGGCAGTGGCTTCATCTTATAAAGTTTAATGTTGAGTACAACTATCTTTGAATTTCTCTTTAGAAATTTCTTCATCCAAAATCTCACAAGTTTATAACAACTTCCATTAGTTATCTCCTATGTAATTATCTTGGAAAAAGTTATACAGAATAACATCATCGAATTCTAACCCTTTAGCTTCATAAATAGTCAATACTAAAGCGTGTTATAAAACATTTGGAATTTTTTTCTTTGATTCTTAATCCTTAACAAGAACCACTTAATTACAACCAAATTCAATAGGTAATCTTTCTCCCACTGTTTACTTTTAATCTGATGCTTCTCCTGATAATATATAGAACAATTCATCTTTATCTCCATTTAATAAGATAGGCTTGGGACCAGAAATATTTGATCTTTCTTTTTTCAACTTATCTATTGTTCTTGGAAAGAAGATCTCCAATAAGGAGACAAGCGAATTGGCTAGTTATAAAATATTGTTATGGGATCTAAAATTGATTGTAAGTTAATGAATTTTCAAATCATTTTATTTAGCATTATAAGATATTTCAGGTTTCATAAAAAGAGATTTAAGATCTTAGAATCTGAAACCAACTCCTTTTGCTATGTTCTAAGCAGTATCTCCACTAAAGAATAATCCTTATTCAGTAATTTTACATAATAGAAGCAAAACAGCATGAGGTAAATCTTAACATTCATCTATCATTAAATAATGGATTGGAATAAGATTGCATCTTCCATAAACCAATTGGACAAGAATATGATTGACAACATCCATAAAATCATAATATCCTTATTAAATTTTCCATCTCTCATAAAGAATGTAGCATTCAAAGATATCATCAAAAATATGTTCAAATTTATTTAATCTCAAATACACTCTTTTAGGCATGTAATGTCCTGGATAAGTGTGACAAGCTGCAGATCCTTTAATATGAGAATAAATTTAAGTCCATACAAAAGAAGGATTCAAATTAGAATTTTAATATTTGTTGTATTTACTATACCAAAAGTTATTTAAGTAAAAGTCAAAATCTACTTCTTGAGAGAGTTTTGTTTTATTACTTTCAACTTTAGCTTGCATTTAAGGTTTATTCATTAAATAAATTTATCTTTAATATTCTTCTTCAAGTTACTATTCATCCATATCATCAACATTTGGTTCATCATCTTCAAATATTGCCTCATATTCTTCATCATCATACTCAATATCTTAATCTTCATCTTTTTTGTAGGAGTTTATAAAAATAACTCCAGTATTTTCTGTACTCCATTAAGCATGAGTATCAGAGCTTAATATTTTGTTATCTTAAGTACGGGAGAAAAATGGTTTTCCTAAAGATGCATCAACAAGCAAGACTAATTTTTTTATTGTAAGAAAAGCTGGGAAGTCTGTATCTTTCATATCTGCAAATGAATGAAAAGCATTTAAGTCTTATTTCAATTTCTCTTCTTCCTATTCCCAATCTTCTTCATTCAATTCTTCTTAAAATCCACCTTATTCCTTTTATAATTAGATTCCTCCAATTTATTATTCAAAATATTTTTCTTCTACTTATTTAGCATCTACAATTTAAACAGTACTCTAATTGAACTAATTCTCAATCTATTATTATTATTCTATTTATTATTATTCTTAACGTCTTAATCTATCTTTTTATTTCTTCTTTTCTAATTCTGCCTTAATTTATGCTGTCAATTTTCCATAATATCTTTTTACTTCTGTTGTCAACACTGGACTAGCAGTTGCAAAAACACAATGTAAACCAACATTGTTATTAATTTCTTAATCATCATATTTATAATTCTAAAGAACATTCTCATGCTTTTATTTATACAATTCTAATCTTAATTTAAATAATGTTTCCATAGCGAACAATCTTAATATTGAACATGTAGTTTTTCCTGTACCACTTCTACCAATCACCATTACATTTCCATCTGAACCAACAACATCCTTCTCTTCTTCAGTTAACTTAATCTTAAAATTAGGGACTCTTTGTAATAATTCTACAAGTTTGGCTGCTGATGAAAAATCAGCATATCTTCTTAATAAATCTTTATTAATCTTAGCCTAATATTCTCTCATTTTTTTAGCTTATTATATAGCTTCATAGTCTTTACTAACCCATCTTTATAACTAATCATCATAAACAAATGATTTCTATTCTTATTTTGTTAAATAGATAGTTGGAAATGTATGAGGTAACCACTTGACTACTTCTTAACTTTTATCTCTATATAGCAATTCTCCATGCATACTTCCTAGATCATTGGCTTCAATTTAAAATAAATATTCTTAATATTTAGCTTTCTTTATTTGATGATGATTTGATGATGTAATCACAGATTAGAAATCTTACCTATGAATTGCATTTGAAACCTCTTAATAATAAGAAGCAACAATTTTTCCTGCATTGCTATCAATATTAATTTCATATCTTAAATCAAGAAATGTTATTGTATGAAAATAGTCATAACCTAATAATTCTTTCTAATATTAGTTCCCATAACGTTAGAGCTTAGGGATCTTGTCAATTGCCACTTCCCAAAATAGCGTGATATTTTTTTCAGTTTTTGTATAGAAGAATGCTTAAAGAGGACCAAGATGATCGAATGATATTACCTTTGTAATCATAGATGAATCTGCTTATGAAAAATACCCAGATATAATGGTTTGCATGTATGCTAATATAAGTATTGCATCTCCTTCTTTATTTAAAGCATTTTAAGAAAATTTAGCTATTAAATAAATTAGATAAAGTACATGTTATCTTAAAATTCCAACGATCTGACAATAAATTTGCATTAACTATATGGTAATTAATATTTGAGTTTCTTATTTCTACACCACTCAATTGAACTATATTAAATTGACCAGCCAAAATATTATCTGTACGTGGTCCTGCATGTTAAGCTAACCATTTTCTTGCAAATTAATTAGGAGTCATCTCTTGGCCTGCGTTGATACATTGAGACAATATATAATAAATCTTTTCTGAAATCTATTATCTATAGGAATTCATCATAGAACGAATCTCAGTGTTCTCAGCTTAAAGAGTTTTCTTGCCTTTTCCTTTTTTCATAATTGATATTTAAATTAAATAAGATTTTTATGATAATTCTTTAATGGTTATAACAATAGGCACTGATTATTTCTGATTTTTATGGTACTATTTTTTTTTTATATATTTTTTTTTTAATTCGTTAATAATGAAGCCGTCAAGACCACCTGTTTGCACAATTGCAAACCCAATTATTGTTTATGATTAAAGATTACCAAGACCAAACTCAACTAAAAATGTACCTGACACTCGATAGGTTATTCGGTGTCTTTCATCGAATCATGAGACACAACCAGTGACTTATGCATACTTTCCCACTTAACCAAGGCATTTTATTATATAATATTAGGGCTTCAAGTCCAACTGCAATTACTCGAATCCCTAATCCAGAACAAATTTTTGTGAATTAATTTCAAAATTTGCCAACCGAGAGTGTCCCAACTTTACATAAAAAAGCTGTCAGCATAGAATATAATCCTATACAATAAGAACAGCAATAGAAATATATTTAGGAAATCAATCAAAAAAATTAGGCTATTCTTGATTTATAAGAATAGGTATCTGAATTACAAAATAAGCTATCAGAAAAAGTTCATGATTATACAAGTTTAAAAGAAAAATTTGACATTGAATTCAAGAAGTTTTAGGAAGAAGTTTAACTATAAATAAAGGGAATTGACTTAAATATTTAACTGAATGATTACACATCTTATTTTATGTAAGAAATTGATAGAAAGGTACTTAATCTATAGAGTAATATAAATTCCTAAATTGATGAAATGAAAGTGGATCTAGAAAATAAATTAAAATAAAACGAACATTTATCCAAAAATCTATTATCTAATACTACAATAAGATTAAATTAAGATGAATAACATTTTTAATAAGAACTTTAAATTTTATAAAATAAATTAGAGTAGAAAGTTGATAGAAATAGAGCAGAATCAATCATTACTTAATCTGTTACTGTTTTGTAATAATAATATTAAACTTAATTGTAATAAGCTCATTAACTAATAGCTAAAATTAATTCTGATAAAAGTGATGAAATTAATAAAATTAAAGCAACTATTAATAGTTCATTATTTCAAGTTAATCAATAAGCATAAACTTAAATCTAATCCATGTTAGAAATGATGAATGAAAATTCTTAAATCTAATAAACAGCTAAGTAAAGCTCTATATAACTAAAATAATAATATCATTCTTTGGTATCCAAATTCAATTTACTTTAATAATAATCTACTTTAAAAATCTAAGAAAGAGATGAAAAAATAAAAGCAATCTAAAAATAAAATGATGAACTTAAAAAAGAAGTTGAATAGTCTCAATTAATCATTTAAAAATAATAATAAGAACTTTATAAAATATCATAACACAATAAAATTGTAAAGTCACCTTGTGTATAATAAATTTTATCCCCTAAAAATATCAAATCGAATAGTTTTTACACTAATTCCACTAGTGCAGGCTTAAATTTTACAAAAAATAGACCTCAAAGTGTTTCAAAAAAATTAAAGAAATAACCAAATCTTCATCAATTTGAAATAAGTCTAGATGATTTTGCTGATTTTAATGAGAACTCAATCCTAGATTCAAATGATAGTATTGAATTTATAACAGGAGATGGAAAATCAAGTAGAATTCAATCCCCAAAAAACCCTTTTAAATCTTCATAATTAATTAATATTAATAGATTATTGAACGAAGATTACTAAAAGGCTCCATAAATAGGAAGTGCAATAAAAAAACAATCAGAAAATATCCCTCCATTACATTAAGCAATTAAACGAAGTAATCATATTACATAAATTAATAGGATTGCTTTATTTAGGCAAATAATAAAAGACTCTACTCTGTACATACTCAGGAGAATAGTTATGCGATGCAGAGATGGGTATGCAACTATTAGATGATAATGGAAAACCTTTTATAATTAGTGAAGCTGAAAAGAATGAACTCTTGGCAAAATAAATGATATCACTAATATGATTATTATTATTTTTTTACATCTAATTTTTACTATATTTGCTCTTCTTTTGAGTATATAATTAAAATTCCCATTAAAATCTAAGTAGTTTGTTGTCCTGAGAAACTACTGGTTTAAATCGCTTAGGTATAGATTCAAATTGAATAAATTCAAATGAATAATTAATTATATAGGTATTTAAAAATAATTCTAAATGAATAGATGCCTTAAAAATGTTCATGATTGAAAATTGCAAAGGTTTTCTTTAACTAAAAACAATACTTAAGAAGATTTATTAATTAAATGTACAAAACTCAACCAATTCTGGAATTGATCTTATATTCACTCCAACAAATATTATTAAGTTTAAGATTTTTTTTGAATGATAAAGAAATTCATTTTTATGTAAATTTTTAATAATTTACATAAAATTGAAAGTTTATGTATTTAAATATTGAATTAATAATTCTTTTTTAAAATAAATATTCATAAATACTTTCATAGATTTATAAAAGAAAGAATATAGTTTAAATGTAAATATATCAAAAATACTTTTCAAATTCCATTTCACTTTCTATCAGTTTATTGAGATAATAATCGATCCTCTCTTGATTTTGTAAATAATAATGGTTTAGTAATTTAAAAAAAATTTTAGAATTAAGCACAACTTTTGGTATCTTCAATTTGATGAGTTTCAAAATCTATTTAAGATTATCTTGCACTTAGCATTTAAGTAGTAGTTGATTTATTATTGGAACTCTCAAAACCTCTTGACTGTAGTTTTTTTCTTAATATTGCATTGTCTAATGGCATGGGAGATACAGGTTATGAGTTTAATTCTTAGCAAGTAATTTTAGCTACTTAAATTTAAGGTGAAAAAAGAAACTTTTTGTGGGAATTGAACTTTTTAGAGTAAATTTTTTTTTTGATTTTTTCCAGACAGGATTAGAATTATCCAGGAGTTTAGATTTGATTATTTGAATTTTAAGTAGATTAGAATCTTAACATAATTTCATGATGATCTTAATTTTCTAAAGGGTATATTGTATTAATGAGATTTAAGTTAGTTTATGATTTTGATATTTTTTGATTTTCTTTAATTATCTCTTTTAAATTTAAAGCAGTCTTCAGAGAGGATCTTATTTGATTTTATCTTAATTTAATTGGTGTACAATAATAATTATCTGTACAAGTATTTTCAGTTGGGATTGGATCAGCTTAAGTATTTTATAATGATGATCCTCTATGATTTCTAGAAGTATTATTTTTTGAGATTTCTCTCTTTCTTTCTTATGTTAATTAAACATTTTTAGATATTAATAAATTCATTTAACGAAATATTTCTTAAAATTTCTGTGTTAAGATAGCTAATTATTCCTTTCTAATTAGAAATGCTTCTGTTTTACTTATACATTAACAACAATATTCACGATTTTAAGTTTTGTTTATAATTTCTTCAGCTCCAACTAAACATCCGGTTGATTATGATCTTATTGAGACTTTAGATCTTCTTAATAATGATTTACCTATATTAATGTTTTCATAATGATAAGTTTCAACAAGACCTTCGATTACAAAAATCATAAATTTTGGTTCATCTCCTTTTTGCCATAACTGTTATTTTGGTTCAAAAGTTGTTTATTTTGTAAAATTAATAAATTATAACAATTTATTTTCGCTAACATTATGAAATAAATTTTTAAAGAAATCTAAATTTTTCCTTGTTTATGCTAATTCCCTTCCAAACAACAACTTATAGTCTGATTTTTTGATTGAAACACATAATAATTAACTACTAGCAATAACAGATTCCTTTGCATTATCTTCATTAGATAGATCTCCAAAATATTATCCTACTTTATATGTTTCATTCTAACAAATAAGATTTATACAATTACTTTTTGAAACAATACTTAACCACCATTCCAATAAAGAGGATTATGATATTACATTCTCATTACTAATTCCCAAATTTCAATTTAACGGGCAGCCCTTTTGCTTTTTTAATTTACAGGCGTGCTGCATTATTAAACAATTAAATGTTATTTTTGAATAGGAACGAATTCCATAGCAGATCCTTCCAATATTATAAATAGTTTCTATTTTTCATCTCCAATATTGTATAAAATTTCTCCAAATGAATATTCCTCATATCTAAAGTAAGGAATTGCTTTACGAATGAAATCTTCTAATGAGATTTCTTACGGCCTATGTTTATCAAAAAAATCAATTTTTTTAAAAGAAGGTAACACAATTTTTATTAAGTTTTCAGTAATCAATCGCTCATGAGTCTAATATAAACTGATAATTGTATCAATATCATCAATATCATGATCTAAGGTTTCAGTGTATTTTATTAAAAACATGCAATATTCGATAATAATTTAATCATATAAATGTTATTTCTTTTACTTATAATAATTTTATTCAACTTCTTTATTATGAACTCCAATATTGCCTAATTATTATTTGACATTGGACTTATCTAAACATTCATATTATATCATGACTGGATCTTTATTCATTGAACAAGATACCATAAATAAAGAGTTTCATATCAGATGATTCTTATATACAAATAATCCAAAACTTCTAAATATTTCTTTTTAAAATTCTTGAGAAATTCAAAAGAAAGTTTAAATGAAGACTTTTATTGATCTTTACAAAGACATTAAGGAGTTAAATTAAATAAATAAAGAAAGATCATGTTTTTTCTAAATTTAAATATTATATCAAAAAAGACTAATCTCAAAGCTAAGAACTAAAAACAGTTTTAAATTTTGGACTTAAAAAATTGATTATTAAGAAAAAATTTTATTTTTAAGAATTAATGCAATATATTAAATTTTTTATGAATAAATTCTATTTTTTTACAGAAGAACAGAAAAGGTCTCAACCAATGAAAAGAAAAATAATAAAATCTTGTAGATAAAAAGAATGTTTTTTTTGTTTATTATAATATTTAATTTTTGATATATCCAAAAATAATTATTTATATATATCTAAATAAATATAAATTATAATATAATTTTAATAATAAAATAGAATTAAAATAGATAAAGGATCGAGATTAATTGTTTTCTTTTACTCCCTTTGATCATAACTTGAAGTTATAATTACCTTACCATTTGACTTTAGGTCTTGGTATATCTATTTCATTATGAAAATTCATACTATATTGCAATAGTCTAACAAACATCAATTTAAGCAGAAATAATCTATTCTTTATGTTCATCTAAATAAATAATTTCTTATTATTTTTAATATATAATTTTTTAAGAATCTTTCTTCAAAACTTTGGAGAGATATAAATAATTCTTAAACATATTTTATCAAATGTGCTCTATTATAAATTAAGTAGGTTTTCAGATACAATCTTAAGCTTTTTTCAAATATTCAGGAATTAAATTAAAGAGTTATATACAAATCATTATATTTTTTAAATAAAATTTCTTTTTATTTGATACTTCTAAAACTAAATGAATATTTAAAATATATCAAATAAAATATTTAATTAAAATTGAATTATAAATTTAAATTTGTTATAATTCATATATATTATAAAATTCAACGCTTTATTTTTTTAGAAATTGACCTTTTTGCTTTATCCATTTCTTATAATACTCTTTGCATATTTTCTCGATGTTCTAATTTATCAATATTGACAATTTCCATAACATGAACTTAAAATCTATTATTTGTTTCTGCTATTATTTCTACTTCATTAGATAAATTATTCAATCTATCATCAAGTGTCTTTAAGAGTTATTAAACAGCTCCGAAGTCATTTTCTGAACAGTCATTGCTTTTTCTCTTTTGATTTCTTTTATTAATTTGTTCGCTCTTCTCTAGATTGGTTGTGAGTTATGAAAGTATTTTCTCGCTTTATTAAAGTACATTATTTAATTAGTTATTTAATTAAGTGTTCTATTCAATCAAAGGCCTTATGGCTTTTTCTTGTTCGTTTATTACATTTTGAAAGTCGTTGAATTTCACAACCATAAATTATTGTAATTATTCTAAAATTCTATAAACTTCTGATATTTAGGGTACTTATTGTTCTTAATAGAAGGATTCATTTAAATTTTATCTTTTTGTCGAACCAAGAAATTAACTTATATTCTCCTTTTCATATTGTGTTTAAGAAAAGGATTTCGTTTGTTGTGCTTACAATTGACTAAATAAATTTCGACATTTACTTATGAAACGAAATCCCTAATGTTTATGGTTATTATTATTAAGGTTATTGACCTCTTCTGAAAGCTTATGAAAACATTTTTACTTCAAAAAATTAAATTAAAAATAATTTCTATTTACATTTAAATAGCAATTCTAATTTAAGAATTTATTCTTAACTAAATTTTTAGTAATACCATTTAAATAAGAAATTACATTAAATATTATTAAATTCATATTGTATCAAATAAATAAAATTGAAGTTCTCAGGAGATTTATTAGAAAGAAAGGTTGAAATTAAAGTAAATATTTATTTTATATAAATATATTAAAAATTTTAATATTAAAGAATTAATTCATGGAAACTTTTTAAAGAGGACCTCAACGTTTAACTGATAATGAAGTTGACGAATTGATGAAACGCTAACCACATTTACTGAAATAAAGTTATGAACAAATACCAAATCTGACTCCTAATTCACAAGAAGTAATTAGTAGATAAGCCACAATCAATGTTGGTACAATTGGGCATGTGGCTCATGGAAAGTCTACTTTAGTCAGATCTGTATCTACAATTAAGTATTTGATATCGTAATACATTAAAGCACAGTTCGTTTCAGATAAGAAAGAGTTAGAAACATTACAATTAGATTGGGCTATGCCAATGCCAAAATATTCAAATGTCCTAAATGTCCTGAACCTCAATGTTATCAATCATTTTCAAGTGAAAAAGAAAGCAATGCTTAATGTGGAATATGCAAAGAAGTAATGAGTTTGATAAGACATATATCATTTGTTGATTGTCCAGGACATGATATTTTAATGTCTACAATGTTAACTGGTGCTGCTGTTATGGATTGTGCATTACTTATTGTAGCTGCTAATATGCCTTGTCCTTAACCTTAAACATAAGAACATTTGGTTGCTTTAGTCATCACAAAATTAAAATACGTTATTGTTATCCAAAATAAAGTAGATATTATTTTCAGAGATCAACAGGTAATTTGATTAATAGTGAAGCAAGGCTGCTCTTAGAAATTATGAAGAAATTACAAGATTTATCAAAGGCACTATTGCTGAAGATTCTCCCATTATACCAGTGTCTGCTCAATTAAAATACAATATAGATTGTGTCCTTTAATAAATTTGCAATTTTTTCCCTATTCCAGATAGATAATTGCAAGTACCACCAAAAATGATTATCATTAGGTAATAAACACAAATATTTTTACAGATCTTTCGATGTTAATAAGCCTGGTGAAAAACCTGAAAATTTACAAGGAGGTGTTGTAGGAGGTTCAATACTCCAAGGAATACTTTCTGTAGGAGACGAAGTTGAAATTAGACCAGGAAGACAATCTAAAAATGGAAATTAAACAACTTGGCATCCTATTACAACCAGAGTTGTATCTCTCTATGCTGAATAAAATGAATTAGTCTATGCTGTACCAGGAGGTCTTATTGGAGTTGGATTATTAATTGATCCATCTTTAACACGTAATGACAATTTAGTTGGTTGCGTTTTGGGATTTCCTAAATAATTACCAGAACTATATAGAGAATTAGAAGTATATAATTTATTTCTATTCTTTTCTTTAGATCAATTACTATTTGATGGTTTCTGTTGTTGGTGCCTAATAATAGGATGGTAAAACTCAAAGGATCGCTAAAATTTAATAAGATGAAATGTTGAAATTCAACGTATTGTCTAATGAAACTCCAGGAAGAGTTATTGAAGTTAAAGATGATGTAAATTTAAATTTCTCATCTATCTTAGAAAATAATGAGAGTTGCTCTCAATAATCCAGTA
Source organism: Paramecium sexaurelia (assembly GCA_000733375.1). Lineage (NCBI taxonomy): Eukaryota > Ciliophora > Oligohymenophorea > Peniculida > Parameciidae > Paramecium > Paramecium sexaurelia. The sequence goes on along the minus strand of JPFM01000001.1, from coordinate 421,100 downwards.
TGTACTGGCTTGTAAGAAAAAGTGGCTTTCAGTAGAAGATTAAGTAATAAATTTAGATTAATTGGTTGGGGTATTATTACAGATGGAAAAACAATCACATTATGACATGTAAAAAATAACATATATATTTAAACATTCCATTCAAACTCTTGTTATCTTTATTACCATTTCCATATTCATAATCCTCTAGTACAAATTTTATTCTAATTTGTTTATTATAAAAACCTGAATTCATTTAACTAAATATTACAATTTCAATATTCAATTACAAAATAAATATTCATTTTTAAGTTTATCTTATTTACATATATTTCTATAATTTTTTGATTAAATTCTAAGCAGAATATATTATTTTATCAATGCAAGTAGAAAGAAACTATCATTCAATAACAAAGAACTTCAAATCTAAAGATATTTATAAAAGTCTTACTTAAAAAATAATGTTTTTTCACGATTATATATATGCTAAAATTATTAGATTTAGATTAACAAGAGTTTTTTATATAATGATGTAAGATTCTAAAATTTTAACCTATCATGTATAAATATCTATACATTACATTAGCAATCGTTTTATATATTATTATTTTATTTATAAACTATAAACTATTTTAAATTAAATAAAATGAGATTATTCTTTTATGATAGATTTTATCAAAATAGAGATGAATAAGAAGATAAACTTATTAATAAAAAAATTGATAGGATTGAATTTTTTCAAAAATAGTTATTATTGGGCATCCAAACTTTTTTTTCTTTGATTTTTGGTAGACTTAAAACTTTACTCAATTATCTTTGAGTAATTGGGTTTTCAGATATTAAAGATATGTTTTTATCAAAGTATCTTAAACATTGATCTGTTGGTTTAAATACTTTTACTTCTTTTTATTCGATGAGTTGTTTCTTAATTTTTCCAATTAAAAGACTGCTTTTCTATTTGTTTTATAGAGATTTATTTACTTCTTTCTGTTCTACTTCTTGCAAATGGTTGTAGTTTTGATTCCAAAATTCAATTCGATCTATTTCTTTTTAGCTCAAGAATCTCTTTCTAATAGGAGGAAATTCACTTTTCTATTTATTGGCTGGTCTATCCAATTAATGAATTACTAATATATTAATATTTATTTTACTATATTAAGAATTTTGATTTCTATCAGGTGAAATCAGTTATGATTTTTGGAGATTAGTTAATTATGGAACATCATTATTTATAAAAACAGAATTGTTGTCAAATAAATCATTTTCCTTAATTTAATTTATAAACTAAGGTCGATGCAAAGAGTTTGTAAAGCTTGAAAACCTATTTTTATGATGCTTTTTAGCTAGTTCATTTCTAATTTTTTATAATTTCTTTTTCTCCTATTCTTTCTCATATTCAACAAATTATTATGCTAAATAATCTGATAAATCTTTGATCTTGTTCTTAGTTGCTTAGACTTGCTATTGGTGCTAGTCAATTTTCAAAAACAGTTACAGTCTCTCTTATTGAAATGGGATCTTGCATTATGTTATATAATTATATAATTTTAAATAAATAGCATTAATTATATTAATTTTTATATATTTATAAAACAATAGGGATTCTAGCAGTCAAGGATTACCTGGATAAAATGGTTTAGAATTTAAGTTTAATTTTCTACAAATTAATCAAATATTACTTTCGTTATCTTGGTTATTCATCAGTATTTTAAGTTGGTTGATTGATTTAATCACTATTGACATCATATCCATTTCTGATATCATTAATTCTTTTATTTTGAGGAATGTACTTTTCAGATTCTTACATATATGAATCAGGATGTTACACTTATGATAAATTAGGGAAATTTTAATTAGAGAACACTTAAATAGGAGTTGGCATTTATAACATTCCATCATTAGGCATCCAATTCTAATCAAAATCATCATCGAATTACATCATAGAAGGCATTCCTAAAACTGGTCCAGAATTCATCAAATTAGGAGGGAATTATTAACCTAAAGGCATGTTTGAAGAAAAATCTGAAAATTGATTTCCCATAGGTAGTGGCATAAGAGGTGGACAAAATACTTGACCATCAAATTAATTAGGAGGAGGTTACATAGTCATATGATTTTTGTTTGATTATTTTTTCATTTAATGAGGAGGAGGTGGCATAGACATAGGCATATGCATTTGAGGCATATTTGGAATTTGATTAAATTTTGGCGGAATCATTTAATTCATTCTCATAGATCCAATATTAGGTCCCATAGGATAAGTAGGATCTAAAGGTTCCATACCTAAAGTAGGACCAGGAGGAAATCCTAATTGTTAAGGTGCTCCTAAGAGATTTGAATTAAATGGAGCAATCTATGGACCTAAACCCATCATACCAGGAGGAGGAAATCCTAGAGGAGTTGTAAAAGTTGGTCCTGATATATTGAGAGGATCTGGTAAATTATTACGGCCCATTTATTATTAAGGAAATGAAAATGGTGCTATTTTGAAAGGATCAAAAACTTCAGAAGAATTTTAGTTCATAAAATCAGGTTAATTATTCATCACACCCATATCTTATTAATTTTTATTATTTTTAGGCTTTTTCTTTTTATTCTTTTTCTTTTTATCCTTATTTTTTTAATCTGTTTAATTATTATTAGGAAAATTTGGATTATTAATAGGAAAATTTTGATTATTATTATTTTGAGGAACTTTTAAGTTATTAGTGAATTAATTTTATGGTTAATTTTAAATTGGAAAAGTACCTCTGGTAAGAACAGAAGAAGAAAAATGCTAATCATAATTCATTTGACCATCTGAATCATTATCTTACAATTGATTCAATATATCTACAAAATCAGAAGATTTATCTTTATCTACTAAACCTGGAGGAGGTGCTACAATTGGCTAGCTAGGAATAGATAATGGTTTATTAAAATCAGGTGGTAAAACAAGCTCAGAATCATAATTATCTTAATTCTTAGTTATTGATATGCCACAATTTATAAGATGCTATTAAAGTTTTTCTAATTCTCCTAATTATTAAATAGATATTTCTTTCCTAATTAATTAAATTAATTTTGTACTATTATTGTTATTGATACTACTATTTATTGCTTTTCTTTTCAGGCTTTTTTTTCTGTTGTTAGTCTTTTTTTGGTTAATATTCTTTCTTTTATTGTTAAGGTGGTTATTATTTTTTGGGCTCATAGATGTATTACTTTTTCGGTTCGTCTAATTTGAATATTAGGATTAGCTTACTTTTGGTTTTTGTGAAAACAAATCCACCAAATTTATCGGATTAATTCTCATCATCATCTTCTTACGGATCTTCGATTTAATCATCTCTATTGCGTTTGATTTTTGGCTATTATACATATGCTTACAAATCATTTCTTTTTACTCATGATTAAATACCTTTGGATTTTATTATATTTATTTTCTTATCTTTAAACTATGTCTTATTCTCCTTCTTATGGTGAATTTCTTCTTCTTGATTTCACCTAAAGATTATCTGACATCACAATTTAAAATAAAATAGATAATAATAATATATTTCTTCATTATTTATATTTATTTATTTATGTTATTTTTTGATATTTCTATTTTATTTAATCAAACCCATTTAATGTATCAAACATTCAATTTTATTGCAAACCCAATTGGATAATCTTTTGCACTTAAAGGTAACATACTTGAAATTCGATATTCTAACCTAATATCTACAAAACTTATACATTTTACTATATTTTTAAATTAAACTCACTTAAACACTCTACTTATTAAAATTATAAACACCATAAAATGAGAAAGTTTTGAACTATTTTTACAAGCCTATTAAACTATGTAAGTTTTTGTGAGAATCAAGCTAAAATTAAATACCGGCACTTAAATTCTTTTTAATAATTTATTAGAATTCTAATTCACAATTTCTTCCTTTTAACAATTAACTTTTAAATAATAATGTTCTTTGCTTGTTATTGAATTTATAATGAAAGTGCAAATTTGAAAATTTAAATGATTATTTTGTAAAATCAAATTCAATATCCCCTGATAAGTTCAATGATTAATTTTCAAGTTTCCTTGAAATCTTAGAAGATAAATGAAAACTATTCTAACTAAATCTTGATGCTATTCATATTATTGATTATTATTATTACATAAAGACAAATCATTTTGAAATAGTTTAAATGAATTATGAATGTAAAACTTTAGTTTTTCTCCATAATTATTAAAGTTTAGTTCGAATTCTAAATTCTTATTAAAATTATAATAAAATGTAGATGTAGAGCTCTTATATTTTTTCTATTAAGTACTTCCGATCTGCTTTAAAATTGATAATTTAATTTTGTTTAAGGCTTTTTTTCACCTTCTATAATTTCTTATATAATTGGAATAGAAAATGAAGTCTACTGCTTAAGATTCTTTTTTGATGAATTTATCGAGTGTGATATTTATCCATTAGATTTAACTCTAATTTTAAATTTCCTTGACAAACCGAAGTCTGTATCAAAAATGTTGTTAGACATAATTAAAATATATTATTTATTAATATGAATGATTAAAAACCTTATTTAATCTTGGAACATCCACATGCTCATAATCCTGTTTTAAGTTTCAAACATAAAATCTTATCCAACAATGATAAAATATGGATATCTCATATTAAAATAAAAAACCCACTTGAGAATAATAAGTAAAATTCTAATTGATCATTATTAGAAGTCTTGCATTTAAAGTTATGTCCACAGCTGCAGATCAGATTAAATCTTATCCCTTCGTCGGAATACTAAAAGCAGGAGAAAGCAAAACGATTAAATTGATTACCAAAGAAACTATATTTGATAGTATCAAATAATTGTAATTTTAGAGGCTGTTAAGGTTAGAATAGTCTCAATGAACATTGACAAGCCTTAGGAAATCAAAGATTAATATGAAATAATGGATTAATTTAAATTGCTCAAAGATTAGATTAAAGATCTCCCTTCAATCATCTTGCAAGTATCAGATTTTATATAATCTGAAACAGTCTCCTATGTAAAACCTTAAAAGTACTAATAGTGAAAGATCACATTACCTAGCGATAGAAGAATTCCTATGTTTACTTCTCATATGTCGTAAATCTAAAATGGAGATAGCACTCCTGTCTCTACAGTAATGAAATCAATGGTTAGTTTAAGAAAGTAAAAAGATTCTTTGTAAATCTCTTAAAACTTTTAAATGGAATAAATCATAACAAATTTATAGGATCAATAATAAACCTTAATTAATGAGACGAGAGAGTTGAATAAATAGATTGTACTTTTTAAAGCAAAATAAAATATCCCATTCGATGAGGAGAAAGATGATTAAGTTAAATTTTCTCTATTTTAATTAATCGTAATAGCCTTAATTAGTTTATTGGTGGGATTTTATATGCCCGAATTATGAATAACTATTTTATATTAAAATATATTAACTTTCAAATTATAATTACAGAAATAACGAATTTTTTAAACTTATATAATAAATATTTTTTACTAGAAAAAGTTAAGGAATTTAATTTTATTATAATTATGCTTTATATTTAAGTTCAATAGAAATATAATTTATACTTTTTGGCAGTTATTCAAATAAAGTTTTAACATTTCATTTACATTTACCTCTAAATTATTCTAATTATCTATATTTTACAATCGATCAATATTAAGATTAAAAAAGTTACCTTAAATTTTACTAACAGAAAGTATCATAAATTTTATTATATTATTAATACAAAATAGTAGTGTAAGGTATTTATGGAAAATTTATTAATCAAATTTCATATGAAAATTCAATCTTAGATTGAGATGAATTCTTTAAGATTGATCGAGAGGGCTTATCAGATGTTTGACTGATGTTAAGGGTAGGGTTGATCCAGTTTGCATCTTTGCATCCTTTTAATTTATCAATCGTTTTTCTCAACTAGGTAACATTTTGCCAAGGTTTATAATTACAAACGATCATTCTTTCGTTAAAGGATATTTTTGTATTCTTTGATTCAACCACTTCATCGTATGGTTCATCTTCTATAAGATATTTTTAATGAAGACTAAGAGGAATCATGTGCCTCATCTTGAAATTAGGTGATTAAGCTTGCATTCAATAATTTAATTTTTATAGATTTAACATACACGAAATTTTCCAATTAAATAACAATTCTAAATAATGCGTATTAGACAAAATCTATAAGTGAATTTGTGATAATATTTGTCAATAATAATGAATAAGTTGAAAAACAAGAAAATATATATAGTTCTCTCAAAATATAAACATTTAATAATATTAATAGAAATAGATTCCTTTAATTTTACAGATAAAATGAATTATCATAAGAGCAATAATCATTCACTTAGTCCCCAGATTTCAAGTATTTATATACTAAAATCATTAGAGGTAGATAATATTTCATTTTTATATGTTTCACATTTATTAGTGTTCCCATGCATTAATGAATTATTGATATACAAACCGAATTTTTCTCCACATCCAATTGCCAATCCATCTGATTCACAAAAAATAAAATAAGTGTTTGCTTCTGTCCAATTAAATGTTTTAAATTCATTTTCCTATATTAATTTACATCAAAATATTACCTTAAAACTCCAAAGGAATGTTTCTCCGTTACCGAAAAACTTTCCAAATGTTAATTAAGGAGACTCATTTAAATAAGCTCCAAATTTACATTCATTAAAATCTTTAATTGCTAATATTAATGGAGAATGGTTTTCACAATTATTAAGCAGAGTTAAGAATGAAGAACCATGTATAACATTTGAAAAAATCAATTTCCAGTTTGATGTTTTAAAGATTGATGGAACATACGCAATTATCTACAATAAAAAAATTAAATTATAATTACTTATATCATTTCGTCGTTATCTAAAATTTGAGATTCAGAAACCATTTAAGGAATAAAATCTTATCCACCCCATAATTGATTAGTTCTTTCGATAAACTTTTCAGTCAAACTTGCATCTTAAACATCATAAAAAGGAATAATTGTTAAATCTTATTCTTTTTTTTTTATTCATCTAACATTCTTTCTGATTTTGTTTTGACAACATCAGCCAATGTTTCACATAAATCTATACTTTGAAGTTTGAAATCTTTTTAATCTTCATCATTTTAAATCTAAATTTATTATAAGTATTTTTCATACTCTAAAAGTCAAGATAGGCAATAATTCGAGCAATTTCTTACAAGATACATCTGCACTTATATGTACCATCACTAAATAATCTTTAAAACATTTTGAACTAGATTTTGCTATTCTCATTGGTAATTCATTTAAATCAACTGAGATTACATCTTCTGTCATAAGACATGCTTAAAAATTTAAAATGCTTTATTCTAACAAACAGTAATATTTAATATATACTATGACATTTTTAAACTAATTCTTTATTTCTATCCACAAAACTAGGATCAAATAATATTACATCACTATTAACTGTTAAAACTCCTTCTATACAACCATAATTAGTAACATAATAAACATTGACTTTTTAGTTAAAAATTTAAAATACATTTTTTTGTTTAGCCTTTTGACATGATTTCATCCATTAAGTTTCTTCCATAAAATGAAGACTAATTTAATTATAAATCATTGATTTCATTTTCTTGAATGAACTACTAACTTGATTCTTATTATACAACAGGAACTTTAATTCTCATTCCAGGTACAAAGCAATCTGGTGAAATGTCATTTATTTTTAAAATTCTTTTCTAACTTTATTATAATCTTAGTATTTACTTAATATTAAATTTCAATTCTAATCCAAATAAAGTATCATCTTCTTAAACAATATAATCAATTAAGTTTGTCTCTTCCTATTAAAATTTTAATTGCTAGTCATAATTATTTAAATATATGTCCTCTATATCCTACAATTTATAATCTAAAATAGAAATAATAAAGGACCAATATATTCTTGTTCCTCCCCTTTTGTCCATTTCTCATAGAGAGGGAAATATTCATTGGATGTAAATTCAAAAATAAATGTTTCAAATTACTAATCAAGCTTTAGATCTTTAGTATCTGTTTTTTTACTTTCCTTATATAAATAGTATATCTTACAGGTGATCCATAGAAATAACTAAAAATATTTTTCATTAATAATAATAATAAAATTTGTAAATCAAAATCAAAGGAATATTTTTCTTTGTTTCCAAATACACAAATATTCACAAATCTATTATTTTATATCTACTCTATGTAATTAACAAATCAATTCATTCTTTCCTTTAAGAAAGATACAAAAGATATTAACTCTCTCAATATTAATAGCAATTTTGATATTATTATATTTTATGTATAAATGCTATATCAATGATGGTGATGTCCATGAGCTTTAGGTGTAGGATTTCCAGTTTTAACATATCCCAAAACTTGAGCTGCCTTCAAATAATTAGCACCTTAACATTTCTTATCTAAGCAGAATTACACATATTCTTTTTCTTAAATTTTGAAGCATGTTCTATAACATAATTCTAATTATATTAAAATTGCAATACTGTCTTCCCAATTATTATCATGTAGATATTAATGTCTAAGCTTATCTTAAATTGTTTATTATTAAACTGGATAGTCTGGTTAATCATCTAAACCATGGAATGATGATAATAAATCAAAGAAATGAATATGACCTTTATGAAAGATTTCAGGATTTTATGGTGTATATGCTGATGAATTTGATCTCATAATTATTTTTATTATCAATATATATATATTTAAATATTTTATTTCTTAAAGTCTTTTTGGATAATCTATTCACATTATTATATTATTTCAATTCCAATTCAAAAGAACTATAAAGAACTAAAAAAAATGAATGGCTCTGAATTCAAAACTCATTGTTCAATTCTATAGACTTATATGACTAATATTAGTAAATAAATATATATATTTATTTCATGAAAACCAAGATTGTGTCATTATTTCTAAAAAGAGAGCATCTTATTCTATTATCAAAAATGCTGTAAATAAGTGAAAATGTAACAGAATCAGATAGTCAAATCTTAAAACTTGATATTCAAAACTAATAAAGTGAAAATAAATTATTAAAAACTGAAAGATGGCCATAATTAGACTTAGAATATTTTCAGAATAACTTTCTATAAATTGCAAACTTATCATTCTCATACTTTAAATTACACTTCCCAGCTAACTCAGCGCTCAACATCAAAGATCATATTAAATTTTTATAGATTTTAAAGTAAATTAACTATGGAGGTGTTACAATAGAAGACGTATTCAAGTAACAAAGAGTATATTTATTATTTTAAATATAGTCTCGTCTCCAATTAGAAGTATCTAAAATAACAAAATAAATTAAAACTGTTGATGAACCAATAATGCCTAAAATAATGAATTAAAAAATAGATATCTAATAGATATAAACTATATAAGATAGATACTTTTATCCAAAAAATTAGGATTATATGAGTCCTTATTTAATACTTAATTTAAAGATGCCTATTCTAAAAACAACTGCAAGGCCTTTTAACAAAGAATTATATTAAAGTATCACAAGTTTAGATGATATACCATCTTTTTAATTCATGAATTCTACACTTATCCAACCTATTCTGAACTATGATTTGCTCAAAAATTCATTTGAATATAGAATGAATAAACTTATGTAAAGAAACTAACAAATTTAATATACTATAAAAAGATATTAACAATCTATAAAAAATTATGATATTATCAATGACAATGATTTAGATAATTCACTAAGAGAAATTAAAAGTATATTTTGTTCCTCAATCAAATAGATTAAAATATACGAAAAATAGATTACAGAAATTATTACTGAATAAAATTATAAAATAAATAAAGTTGATGAGCAAATTTCATAAAAATCTAGTTAAAATTAAACACAATACATTAAATAAAATGATTCTATTCTAGATAATAATATTTAAGATGATGAACCTTAATACAAATATTAGGAAGTATTAAAAAGCGAGAATGATAATGTATTTTCTAGAAAACAATCTCCTGATATAACTAGTTAAATACCATAAATAAATTCATTAAGAATGACTCCATAAATGGAAACAATTTATCAATAGACCTAATCTTCAAATATAATACCAACTGATGATTCAAATGTATAAACTTAGTGTCCTCTGAAATCAGTATAAAAAAAAAAACATTCATTTAAATCTTTGGATCTATAATAATCCTTGATTCTAAGTCCAAGTACTTTGCGATATCCAAAAAAATTAATTGTGCACCCAAAAATATAAACTTAGACTTAACAACCTACTTAGAGCAGTCCAAAAAGAAGAGTTGTTTTAGAAATTCCAATATAAACTTCATAAGATTTAGAATAACCAATTGAAAATTAAATGATTGACACATAGAAACCAATTTTAACAAGTAGAAATATACTGAAAACATGTTTGGACAAAATTCCATTAAGGCCAATAGCAGTTTAATCAATTCGATTGAAGAAAATAAAAGAAAGATAGATTGATAAAAAAGAAACATCTTTTCCTTATGTAAAGGAACCTTTACCAAGAGTGTAAGAAGTTGTTTTGTTTTAAAAAAATAATAATATGAAAAATCAATTGTAAAACTAATTAATATTATTAACTCGATCAGAACATATCTTGACTTCCTTAATATCTAATGGATAGCTAAGAGGAACAGAACTTTATCAATAATTATTATAACCAATAACATTAACAACCAGTTAAAAGTTTTTGAGCCCAAAAAGTAATAACTTAATCTCAAGAACAAAATTTAAGAAAATTTAGCAAGAAACAAAAATGTTTAATTTGAAATGATGAATTGTTAATATCTAAGTAATGATAAAATTATTTATATTATTAAATAAAAAAAAAATGAAAACAATTTCCTTGATTCCTTCAACAGAATAAGTAGTGACAGGATAAACTTGGATTGGTGGTCCAACTTATGAATTATAAAAACAACATGTTCCTGGATATGCTGGACACGTTAGAGGATTGAAGGCTGGTGTTTATATATTAATATTTTAGAATCACAATACGGAAAACCTTTTGCAAAGATAACAGCTGAATGTATGGAAGACAGATTAGCTAGATGTACAAATTCTGAAGAGAGAGAAAGATTGTAAACAAGTTATAAGATTGAGTTTGGAGTATATATTTAACAGTTATCTAGGAACCAAATCTTAGAAAGCCTTAACTATAAACTGCAGCTGAAAGAATTTTAGAAGATGCACGTTAATAAGAGAAAGTTATAAATGATCGAAATTATCGTACATACTAGTATTTTTGAATAAAATAAGCAGATCTATGCCTAAAACAATTAATGATATACCCCCTATAGATAGATTACCAGTTGTTGGATATCAAGGATTTAGACCAGTCTTTAGACATCCATTAAAATAAGTTACTCCTCCAGAAAAGCCTTAAGCTTTTGTACACCCATTAAATCAAATGGATAAAGAAATGGCAAAAACTATGCTTGAAACTAATGACAAATTTAGACAAACTGTATTAGATATTTAATGTATTCTAGTATGAAACATAGAAACCTCCCATTGTTGGATATACTGGATTTATGACTGGAATTAAGGCTGAAAATATGTATGGTGAATCCTACAAGGATATAAGCCATTAAGTTTTATAAAAAAAGTAAAGATGAATATTATAAACCTATTTCATATTATTCATTCTAAATACTGATTTCTGAAATTTAATTACACATTTTCAAAATGAGCATCGAAATCAATTATTTTCCAATGAAGACTTGCTTTTAAACAATCTTCAATTATTTTCCATTCTAATGTGCTTGAAGAATTAATCACATATTTGACATTTTCATTCAAAGAAACAATCTTTTTTATATTTACAAACTCCTACTTTAGCATTCAAAACTAGCTTATCATCTACTTCAACTTATGAAATCCTCATTAAAATTGCTTATTTTTAATTTATGTTTTGCAACATCTCTTAAGCAATTTCACTCATTATACCTCTAGGATTAGCTCTAGCCTCATAAATTCCAATAATCTTTCTATCGCTTGATAATTCACTTTATATCTAATATTATTATTTTCAAATTCATTTACAATATCCAAAGATACTTCCAAAGTGTTTAGACTTACTCTTGAATGGAATAATGGATAGGCATCTACAATGCTTACATTTTTATCATTAAGCTAACCAACCAAAATTCCTATAAAATTAGATTAATCAATACCAATAACATCCTCAGTGGAATATTTACAAGCATGCAACATTGCTTTTTTATAGACAATTTTCTGAATATCGACACTCACTTATTCTAATTATTAATCCATAAATAATATTTTATTTAATTAATTTAATTATTTTACATATTGATGTCAGCATGTTAATAATATTTATATTTGTTCAATTTATCTCTTTTTCAAGACGATTTTAGTTAAAAGCTTGAAAAAATAAAATAATCACTCAAAATTTATTAAAGAAATTATTTCTATTTTTTTTTCAATTAACTTGTATAAAAATAAAATAGAACAAAACTATTATACCATTTTAATTAATGATTAAATTCTATTAATGATAATTAAACTAATATCAAACCAATTATAACATTACAAGATATTTTAATTTAATTAATAAACTCATAATAAATATGACAGTTTTTGTTTACTCTTTTAATAATTCGAATATTAATCTAAGATACTTAATGAAATTATCAAAATTATCAATTAGATTTAGATTTGAAAGGGTTGAATTAAATTTAATGAATTAAATTATTTTTTTTTATAATTATTCTTTTTAATATGCATATTATTTTTAAGTAGAGCTTACTTAAGATAAATATAAATAATATATATAAAAATGATTGTTTAGCAATTATTAGACACATTTTAAAGATAATAATCAAAAAATTTAGAATAAAAGTTAAGCAAATTAAGATTACTAGTTTCTTTTGATATTTTCATACTTATTAAATAAATACCTTATACTAGTAAATACGATAGTCTGAGTTGAATTCTTTTAAAGAAATCTGACTTTAATCTTGAAACATTGTTTGGATTTAAGTTTAAATTCATAATTCTTATTTTATTTTTAACTGACAAAATAAATTATAAATTTATTTTAATTTTACTATTACATTAGTTAATCTCAAAGAATCTTAATTTCTCCATTATAATTAGAAATTAATTCTGAAAATTATAATAAAGAAAAATATCTTACATTCATAAAATATTTATACAATGGATATATAATATGGGTATATGAAGGAATTTGAATTCAAAAATTCAATTTTAACTATTCTGATAATGTCTTGTTCTCAATCTGGTAGAAGAAAGGTTGGCCCTCTAATTCTACTATACTCTATGATTTTTTTGAATATGTCCTCCAAGGCTTTGAGATTATGGAAAAACTCTATTACAATATCCACATTAGTAATACTAGTAGTTGAGATAATGGTATATTATGATAAAGTTCTCCTTCTTAGTTTATACTATATGAGGATCTTAATTCAAATCACCTGAACATTCTCTTTCCTAAAAAGAATTTGAAAAGTTCAGGTAACTAGATATATTATCTTCATTTATGCCTGCTTAACTTTTAGTCTTGCATTTTACTTTTGAGATGGGTTATTAATTAGATTTTAAGAGAGAATTTAAATGATCATTCTCTGTTTATCTAATGATATGAGTAGAATTCATATGTTTAATTATGAAAAAAAAAAAGTTCTTTATACAGTATTTATAAGATGATTAAATCTTTTTATTCAAAAATTAAAGGCGCGTAAAAAATTCCCTCTAAGGTGTTCTTAAGATCAAATTGTTGATTTGGTAACCTAAACAGTTAAATTTTATTAAGATCGCTATGGAAAGTTTTGAGAACTATGTTCATATAATAGGAAATAATCAAGAAACCTAAATGTGTACATTATCCATGGATGACATCATTTGTTAGTTTAAAAAAGTTTTCTATAGGTTTATGTTAATTTGTATCTTTTGTTCATGTTTTCTAATAATTTTTCAAGTAAGCACACCTAATTGTTTAGAAATGATAATAAAATGTGATTTAATAATCAAAATTACCTTTTCATACAATTATCAGAAATAAATTGTATAAGAAGGTTCTTATGATTATATAAAAATCAAACCTTGATGTATTAAGTAGGATGATCAATCTAATGAGTATCATTAATTAATTTCAATTCATAGATTAGAATAATTTGATCATAATTTATTTTGATTCTTAGGGAAATTAAATCTTCTATAATTGTCCCCAGCATTTGTTGAAACCTCATATTTCTCATAATTAGAATTGATTAAAAATTTTCAAAGAATTTATTAAGTATTTTACATTTATCAAAAGATAAACTTTTTGTTTAAAATATAAAAAAGGAGCGAAAAGGTTTCCTCACTATTTCTTCTCTTCTCCAACTACAAATATGATATTTGAATAAGAGTAGATCAATATACTATGATATAAATATTTAGAACAGACTTTAAAACAATTTTAATTTAAAAATGTGTATGGACTATCAATACATTTTTTTTCAATTTAAGAACTATATTTATATAGTTATTGTTTCTAAATTCTACAAATTTAATTCTTTTCAATTTTCATCTTAGTCTTTAATTAATTTTGTATTTTAAAGTTGATTTATACTTTTTAACGAGATTTTTCCCATATTATTATTAGTACCTAATTTTTAAGCTTAAAATAAAAACAACTTATCTTATTTTCAACACTAATTAACATATTATTGTTCTTTTTAAATTATAATTTTATCAAGTATCTTTAATTCAATCAGTTATCTTTTTTTACTTTTGAAGAGATAAAAAATAAGTTCTTAAACAATTTCTTATCTTTAATATAACTAATAATTTGCTTATTTAACTTATTATGCTATTTATTTTATTATTACAAATTAAGATTTTTGAAAAGATATATATGATTCTGTATTTTTAAAAGTAAGAGTTTACTTGCTAACTATATAACCCTTTTTTTCTTTTTGATTTTCCAAATCAACTTTTTATCTAATTAAAGATAAACAATCATCAATTTTATCTCCATTAAATGAATATAATTTATTTCTAATAAAATTATTTATATTCACTTACACTTAAAAGTTCTCGTATTCAGAATCAAAACTCCTCGAGAACATAAAACTAATATCAACAGAAATCTCAAATCTAATCAGATTTCATAGCTTAATAATGGATTTTCGAAATATTATTAATAAAAGAAATATATTTTTTCTGTTTTAAATAATACTAAAATTCAAAGAATAACAAAGATTAAAAATTAATAAAGACCTTCTAAAAATTAGCATAGCTTTAAAATATAATTTATTTTAGTTAATAAAGAAATATTCTTTTTTTTTGTTGTTACTAATATTGTTTTTTATTGATTTTTTCCTAGAGATATGTTTGGAATCAAGAAAGTTTGTTTGTAATAATAGATTTAAGAAAACAAAATTTTACAAGGAATTTTTTAAAATTAGAACATATTATAAAATATATTAGATAATTTGAAACATGGTTATAATTAATAATTTGATACAAAATTTTCTAACTACTTATTAAATGATGTTAAAAATTTGAAACTAAATTTGATCATATTATTTTCTTTTTTTCAAAGAACTATAATCTCTCACTTAGATGGCGACTATGTTTAGTTGATGATCCGGAAGATTATTCAGTGGAAGTAGAATGATTTCCTTAATGAAATTCATATCCTTAAAATTGATCTGTTTTAAAATATAAAAAATATAACTACCTTAAATCAGTTAATCTCTTAAAACTAAAATATTTTGTTAAATTAGTTCATTATTTTCTTCATCTTCAATTATAATTTATTTCTAATCAAAATTATCTTCTGTTTGCTTTTGAGATAGTAAAGATATATACATTAGGAATGAAAGGAGGAATTAAAGATTAATTTTACAATTTATCCCATGAAAATTGAGTAAACCAAGGATGTTCTTTAATTTCTTAACTACCACTAAAGCCCAATCTATTTTATGGTTTTCTTTAAAGTAACTAAAAAGTTTGATTTTTTAATTACTCTATTAATAAAATCAACAGCTTCAAGTGACCAATCCTCTGGTATTTCATTTCTTTTAATTTAAACCTATTTAGCTAAAATTAAATCTCTAATTTCTTATCTTGATCTACCAACATATGGTCTCTAAATTTGGTTTAAATAGTTACTCTTCCAATCATAAATTCATAAGCTATCACTCCAACTGCAAAATAATCAACTGCATAATTATGATTTTATTTACACATGACTTCAGGAGCTTACCAATTATAAAACTATATAATTTACCCATATATCCAGGTGTACCACTCGTATCGCAACTATTTTCAGGTTTCATCATTCTAGCTATACCAAAATCAGTAATATGAACATATCCTTTTTCATCTAAAACCAAATTTTCAGGTTTGATATCCCTGTGAATTATTTTATTTGAATGTATGTACTCTAATCCTTAAACAATACAAGCTATAAAAAACTCTTAAAATTAATTTTTTATCATTACTTGTTGACTTTTCATCAAATCTTCTCATTCTTCCTATATGATATCTAAGATCTCCACCTTTCATATAATCCATAAGTAAGTATAGATTTTCTCTATCTTAATAAGCAAAGTTCATATTAACTAATAGTGGATGCTTTAATTGACTTAACAAAGTTCGTTCATTCATTACAGAATGGACACTCTTTTTGGTAACAATTCTAATTAATACTGCAATATATACAATGCTTTTGACATTTCTTTCATGGCAAATATTTAACCTGTTTTTTTATGCTCAACTTTCCAAACTTTACCAAATCCACCAATACCAATGACAAACTCAAAATTATATGCATTTCTGCAAAATAAGATATCTTGTTAGATCTTGGTGGAAGTAGAATTATGAAGCAAGTCTTTAAAGTTTACAAATTACTAACTCTGTAATTTAACATGCTTTTTTTATACTTATGATTTAGAGTCTGTCGTTACTTTTGCTATTTCTCTTGCTTTAGCAAGTAAAGCCTATATCTATTGGCTATTAACTGACTAAACTATATCAGTTATTTTACTTCATTAATTTTAGTTGATTTTATTAATCGTGTGAGGTTTGTGACATCTATTTGCGATCCTTTGTGACTATGTAAATTTTTCAAACTACTGAGTCCTTATGCTACAGGGGAAACCTATTAACTTGATGGAACTATTATTGGACTTCTAAAAGTTGATAAACTATTTTGTTTGAGTTTTCGTTAACCTGTTGAATTAAGTAGCATTTACAACAATTAATATATTTATTTACAAACAAATTTTATTATTATTTCAGATATTAATACTACTAAAAATAAAATCAAGTCTTCATTTAATGATCAACTTCAAAAATTTTGTATTCTAATGAAGATTCATTACATTTTATACTATGATTTTATTTTTAGAAGTGGATTATATCAAAATTAATTAACCTTGTAATAACTTTTATAAAAATAGAAATATAAATATATAATTGAATATTTACATTAACAATAGGATTTTATAATTTTAATTATATACGTAAATGGTTACATCATAAATATCAATTTAAAAAATCTTGAAAATTAAAAAGAATGCTTTAAATATTATAATGATTAACTAATCTGAGGTTACGGACACTGGTAAAAAATCACATAAGGTTCGCGAGAGTACAAGAGCCATGTCTAAACTTTCTTTTGCTTAGGAAGGATAAAAATAATCATCTCTCTCAACAATATTTGGGATTACTAATTCAATGGTTGGATCCCTTTGCCTAGTAATCCCTTAAGTGTTTTAACAATGCGGAATAATCACATGTTTAATAGTTATGGCCATTTTAAGTTTAGTTCAATACAAAACTTGTTAGATAATGATCATACATTAAAAAGAAGAAGAATCAGATAGTGAACATATGATTAAAAGATTATTAGGGAAATCATGGGTATAATATCAATTTAATATCTTTAGACTTAAGCATTTAGAGTTACGTCTGGTACTTTATTATTTATAGTTGGAATAATTTACTTTTAATTAATCAATCTAACACTCTACCCAATATTAGTATTAATATTTGAAAAAAGCGATTTTACAAATTATGCTAAGCCTTCAGATGGTATAACTTTTGATAAATTTTCAATCTAATGGTAATCAATCATTATATTTTTACCTTTGGCATCAATGTTATTGCTAAAAGACATAACTAAAATCATAAAATTTGCTCATTATGGTGTTGTTGCAATTATATGTTATTGCATATTTATAATTTATATCTTCTCAAGCAATATGTTCAATATAAATGAATTTAAAGGAGATATAACCTGGTTTACTTGGAATTTCATTACACCAGCAGGATAATTTGCATTTGGTTTTATGGTACATAATTCTGTTGGATAATTGATTAAAAATAATGCAGTTAAAGCAAATAATTCTCGTGATTTATTGATATCTTATGGAATTGCAGCAGTTATTTATGGAATCATAGGAACATTTGGAGCTATAGGAATAATGGGAAAAACTGCAGTTAATCCATCTACTATATTGGATTTCTTTTCATCAACAGATTATGCTGTGTTGTTTATCGAAGGCTTATTTTTAATTCATTTAGTGGCTGCATTTCCAATATTTCCATATATTAGTATATATCAAATATTGGAAACATTCTATCATAAGGAATATCCATAAAAATTTTAATGGGGACTGAAGATATTTTTTATTTTTTCATGTTTGATAGTCCAATTATTTAACATAAATGTTGGAATTGTTATATCATTTGATGGAGCAGTATGTGGATTTCTTTTAGTCTATGTAATACCTATTTATATGCATTTCAAATGTTATTATGGTAATAAAACAGATGTAGTTGATGCATTATTAGATCACGATAATAATTGTGTAAAACATAAAAATATAAATTATTTATCTCTTCCAATTAGAGTTATAATTTATTTAGTAATCTTAGCAGTAGGAGTGTTTAATATGATAATATTCTTTTATGACTTTTTCAAGTGAATGATTAATTTTTTTATATTATTTATACTAATAAACAAAAAACAAAAAAAAAACATGTATAATTATTAGTAAATAAACATTGCTTTAAATATTTCAATTCAAAATATTTTTTTTGGATGAACAAAGTTTAGATAATCTATTTTTTCTTTCCTTTCTTCAGCATAATCATTTATTCTTAAATTCTTTAACAATGAATCTTATGATTTAAATCTATGTTATAATTATAATTTATCTTTTGATTCTAAATTTTTTCGCACATTTCTAAATGAAGCTTGAATAAGTTATTGAATTTGTCTTGCTCTTTTATCCGGATTATTAGATTTGTAAGCCTATTAATACATCAAAGATATGACAAGATTATCAGATGGAACTTTAGGTAATTTTGTGATTGAATCAAGTATCTAATCTAAATTCATTTATGGTAGAGCTTTATTTGGACTAATTGCAGGTAATTTAACATGAAAAGAAAACTTTCCATGAACGACATTCTTAGGAGACATATATTCATCTGTTATAAAAGTTCTAATGTATCATTAATTAATCATATACTTATCTCTCATCTATCTTGTAGCAGTTTCTATTTTGGATGCATGATTACCTTATTTCTTTAATTTGGCCTAAAATTACTATAAGGCATTGCTATATCCTCTTTTTGATCCTTAATCATCAGATGCAAAACAGTGTTAGTCATCCGATAGAATGCCAGCATCAGTCAGATGTTAGAATACTTAGACTTGACTTAGACTTTAATTGGCGCTATCATGTTTTGCCTTTCTTGATTTTAATTTCATGCGATTCGAACTTAGATAAGGCTTAATTAAATAGAATAAATGATTACTCTGGGTTCTTTATTCATTTAAGAAAGAGCAGAATTAAAGATGAGTTTCCAATGTTTATATACAAGAATAGATTTCCTTTTCATATTTTCATATACTAGAAAGTTACCTAAATTGTTAAAGAATTTAGTCTTCCTTATTTTATACACAATTAATCTTGGTGTAATCACTCTAGCTTTTGTGAATCTTTCAACCTTATTTAATATTTCAATTTCTCCAAATTATTAGTATTCTCCGTAGGAAGATAAAACTAAATTAGTATCATCAACTTTTTTTGATAATTCTATTTCGCCACTTACAATAAAATATATATAATTAGATTTATTTCCTTCTTCATAAACAGTTTCTCCAGCTTTATAAGTAATTTTATGACATTCAAGAAGTATACCCATAATTTCATTAATATCAGTTTCAACCGATGTAAAAATAATATTCTTTTTAAAATACTGAATTTTCTCTTCAAGTGCTTAACTTAAGTAAGGATCAAGAAGTTAAATATAAGCAGCTTCACTCATATAAAGTAAATGAGTATTTTCAACTGCAAAAACTGTAGATGCTCTTGTGCTCTCCATTTTTATGGCTAATTCACCAAATGAGCTGAAACCATAATAATAAAATTTTACTCTCCTTAAAAGATCACTTTTACTACTAAGTAATCAGGAAATAGATTCTTTAATCCGTATGGATCTTAAAGTATTTTATTATTATCAGTCGTTTAATTTTCAAGATCAAGTTCTACTTGATGTATTCCGACCATTTTCTCTTTGGGTTTCATGACGACGCATCTACCATCTAGAACTATGTAATAGCGTTTATTTTGATCACCTTATCTATATAAAATATTGAATGCTGAAATATACTAATATCTATATCAATTCAATTATATACCTCAATTGAGTATATACTTTATGCATCACTTCTGGTGGAATTTGCTCCTTCATCATTTTGATAGCTTTTACATTTCCAATTTACTCAATCAAAATTGAGGATGTTGGAATAAAAAGATTGGGTAATTATCTCATACTTGCTTTTTGTATCTTTCTACCGAATTTCTAAGGTTATTAATCTACATCAAGCATTGGTCGACTGTTAAGTTCATTCTTTATGCTTTCAATATCAAATAGTTTCTTTTATTTTTTCGAATCCTTATTATTCATTAATAGCAGTTATTAGCGGATTTCTTCTTCTTCTGAATCAGAATACTCTTAGGGTTTCTAAAAGTCAAAGATTTGTTTATCAGAAACTGCAAATTGTGATTGTATGTAAGAGCTCATACTAATAACTTTTATCTCAAATTTAATTCAATTATAACCAATTTATATATTTATATTTTCTTATCCTCATAACAAACCATTATAAAAATCAATTTATTTTACCTTACGCTACACTTTTATATTTAATTATTAAATATATTTTGAAAATTAAATTAAAAGAAAAATCCCCTTTTAAGCTAACAAATTCTTACTCAGAATTAGCATTAAGATTAATTAAAATATGATTCAATCGATAATTTCAAGTCTTTTATAAGGTCATCTCCTTAAATCATATCGAATAGATACCTATTTGCAATAAAATATTACAAGAAATAGAAATAAATATGTCATTATTGATGAATTATGATATTAATTATCTAATATTGAATAGATTTCAGAAATCCATACAAATTGAATAATATGTATCAACTTAAACATAGAAAACATTGTTAAGACACTAAGAAATTGGAGTAAATCTATTGATTGATAAAAAATTAATACTAGATTTTTGGATATATGTTTGAAATTAGAGAATGTATTTTATTTAAGAAACAAATAAATAGGATACAATGTTCATTAGATTTAGTAAAAGATTATTGATTATTTTTTGAAATAAGAAAATCTAAAAAATTGAAATCTAATGATTTTGGCTTGCCATATCTTCATTAGTATTCAATTTTATCAATAGATGTAAATTATTATAGTACACTACATTTAATCAAGCTGACTAAATTATAAATTAATAGATATGATCATAATTAATATAAAACAATCAATCATTGAAGATATTACTGTTAATTTTATAAAAGGGAGTTTAGAGTCAAATAATATAATTATGATTGATAAATATGTCTTATACTTTTAACATCAATTAAGTAATGTAAGAAATCTTTGTTAAATAATGATAAATTAAGATGAAAATCATAATTAAAAAGACAGATTGTTAGATGGTTTAGAGGAATCCAATAATTCATATGATTAATGTTGACAATAAAAATTTATTTCAGTGTTTTAATAGAAACACAAGAATTTAAGTTTGAATTAAGATTAATTAGAAAGAGAGAGAGAAAGGGAAAGAGAGAGAAGAAATAATTAATAAATATACTTAGCTTGGTTTCAGCAATTATGGAATCTTAGATTTAGATGATGAGATACAAAGGTGTTTATGATGTTAATTTGATATTATGTTATGTTTATAAGTCTGAACCTTTATATAAATAAAATATCTCTGAAAAATACATATCTATGAGTCAGTTTGAAAGCAATTCGCAATCTTAGATTCCGTTTTAAGAGAGAAGCAAACTTAATTCAAATCGTTAATTAGGGACTTTGAATACACTAAATGGGTACAATCAAAAAATTCTGGAGCAAAATGAGTAATCAGATATTTTCTAATATTTATAGATCAGTTCCTTAAAGATCTTCATAAACAAATAGGTAATAGATATTATAAAGATAAGTTATGGGAATCAATAAAGAAGTTCTTAATTTTCTTAATACCCACAATTTAACTATCCATTGATGGGTTAATAAACAATGAAGGATCAAGATCAATTAGAGCAGATATAAAAATTAACAAAAGAAAATGATACCTTAAGGTAAGAAAGTTAATCTTAATTAGATATTAGTGGAAAGCACTTGAATCGGAAAACTAAAAATTAAAAAGTGATATGTATTTTTAATCTTTTGTATAATATTAGCATTCAATTAAATTCAAGAGATAAATCCAATATGAATGAAATATAAGAATTATAGTAAATTAATTTTTAAGTATACAATTTAGGGATTAGATATTGATATAAAAAAATGAAAATAAAAGATTAACAAATACTATTTAAGAAGATCAATATTTGTTGATAGATTTATAGAAATTGAGGAAATAAGCAGATTATAATAGAGGACTAGAAAATTAGATAAATGATTTAGAATAATAACTAGCAAGTGTTAGCAAATAATTATAAGAATAAAAAAGATAGAATGCTTTTTAAGAATCTGAAATTTAAAATCAAAAGGAGATTCTTGAAAAGTATAAATCATAAGTGAGAGATTAAACTTTGGGTTTTGAATCTCAGGCATAAAAAAATGAATAATTGTTAAATGATAATAGAAAAATGAAAATGGCGTTAGATTCTATAAACAAAGACTTAAAGCAAGAGCAAGAATAAAACTAAACATTAAACCAACAATTAAATTAACTCTCATCAGGAGCTAAAGATTAAATAAGTAATTTGCAAAAAAACTTAACTAATCTTAATTTTTAAAACGAATAATTGAAAAATTAAATTACTTAATTATAGTAGAAAGAGAAAGAACTCTAAATATCTTAAAATCTCAATCTATAATAGGAAAATAAAATAAGATTAATGAATCAATAGTTAAGTGAATGTATGTATATATAAATATATTTAGAACAAAGATAGATTGAATAAAGCAATACAATGATTTCAACTGGTAAAGTTGAATATACAAAATTAGCAACTAAATGCTAACAACAGGATTAAGAAATTTGGAAATTAAAAGAATAAATAAATTCTTTGACTTAATAAAATACATAAATATCAAATAAATGTAGTTAATTGGAAAAGAGTATGGAAGATAGTTTATAAAAATCTTAAATGTTATCGACAGATTTAAAGGGGTAACTTGAAAAATGGAAAAACTATGGAACTTAACTGGAATAAGAAGTAAAGAAAAGAGAAACTGCCTTAGTAAATGTAGAAAATGAATATATAAAGAGTGAAAATCAACTAAAATCAGCATTGGAAATCTAAAATTAATTAAGAAATGAAAGAACTACTTCGATAGGAAAGTTGAAAGAAATGCATGCTGATTTATTAGCATATGAAAAAAAGTGTGATTAATTAGAAAGAGGTAAATATTAAATATATAATAAAAGATCTTATGACATTAGAAGCAAAACTTAAAAGTTCATAATAAAATTAAGAAAGATTAGAACAAGAGAAATAAATACTTAATTAAGAAGTAAAATAATTGATGGAAGATCTACGAAGAATATAAAGTTTATATGATTTAAAAACAAGAGATTTTGAAACTTTACTTTAGAAATATGATTAAGAAAACAGTTTAAGAGAGAGAGATTTTTAAAATTTAAGATCTTAAAATACAAGTCTTGCTGAAAGAAATCATGCTTTGGAACATGAATTGACAAAGGAAAGAGTAATATATATATATTGATATTAAAAGGAAAAATAATTGTAATTGGATTCTAAAGTTAGATCTTTGGAAAACGAAATACATAATTATAATTTTTAATAAACACTTAAATAGTAATATTCATGGAATACTGAACCTTAATTAAGTATAGGAAATTAGAAGCCTTTATTTACAGAATAGTCTCAAGGTTATCGTACTCCTTAAACTAATTACTAAGCACTTAATTCCCCTTAGTATAATTAAAGTGGAATTTAAATTTAATCCAATTAGAAACCTACAGAAGTGTCGAATTCTGGGGTTGAACATCAAAGAAATAATTCATCACATCAAATAAAGAGCAAAAATTACGATCTACGGTTTTAAAATTAACCTCAAAATTAATAACATTGATAATTTAAAATAAATCATTCTGGAATATATAAATTTTTATTAATGTTTTTCAAAAGAAAAGATCTTAAATTTAATGAGACTTATAATTAAGGTTTCTTTTTTATGTTAAATTATATTATTTTATTTATCATTCATAAATTTTAAATTTCTTATACTATTTAAAATAAGTTAATTTCAACTTATATTTAAAGTTTGAATCAATATACTTTTATACATGTATTAAATTAATGTTTATTTATAATTATTATATTATGTAAAACTAATTGTTATTATAACAAATAAAATTTATTATCTTATTAAAATGCTATCATAAAAAACTCTTTTATTGCTAAGGAAATACCTTGATGAATTTGTTAAACTAGAAAATGAAGTTGAAAATAAGAGAGAACAATTAGCACATAATATTTATTTTGAACCTTACACAATATTTTGTAGATTAGATTATAAAAAGTATAGAAGAGTTATTTTATTTAGAATCCTTTATGTTGATATAAATGACCTTAAAGTTTTTTTTTCTGATAATGATATATTTGATTGCGAGAATGATTTATTACTGATGATAAGGAAAATAGATATAGATAAAGATTAGTTTATCTCATTTAGCGAGTGATCTATTTAATCAATAATTTAAGGTTTTCAAGATATATTTTACCTCATAGAGATCAAGATTTAAATTATAGAGCTAATAATAGATAGACTTATCATATATCATAGAATAAATTACCATAAATTGTAGAGAAACAATTAATGTAAGTATTTTTAGCAGAAATTGAATTAAATAAGAAAATGTTAAATGAGATTTAGTTATTGAAAGATTAATAAGATTGGAACAAAATTACAGCTTGGGAATAAATAAATTCTGGAAGAAGATGGGATTAAAAAAGGTAAATTAAATTAATTAGAATAGTCTCTAATAATATTTTGATGAATCTAGATTGTTATATAATTCTAAAGATTTAGAAAACTTTATCTATAGGAATAGTAAAGAAAGAGATTATAGAATAAATTATTCTGATTTTTTATATTTGGTTTTTGCACATGAAGACTAGAATAAAAATTATAAATATTACACTCCTAAAAAAAATCATAAATAGATTTCAGATATTAAGTCTAATATTATGCCTATGACTAATTTCAGGACTAATGAATCTACAAATTTTAAAGTTGATAACTACAATAGAAATTAACTCTCTTAAAGTTATCATCACCAAGACAACAGACATAGCGAAGTCGAAGTAAGTGAATTTAAGATAGAAAACGATAATAATTAAAACATATTGTAATTACTATTGAGTAATTTAAAAATACAAAGTAAACTCAAAAGCAATATGTTTTTAAAGTAACTATTTCTTAGAATAGATGAGAATAAAAAAGGTGATGATTTTAATTATAAATAGGTTTTATAACATTAGATGATTTGATTAAGTATTTTTAAAATGAGTTGAATTCACCATAAAACATAGAAGATCTTATAAAATTAGTGAAAATATTAGATAAAAATAAAGATGGGATAATTTCTGAAAAAGAGTTTTGTGAATAGATTGTTAGACATATGTATGTTTAATAGTTTTGAGAATATAAATGTATATCAGCTATAAACAACTACTCAATTTAATATCAAAAATATCAGAATAAATCTTAGCTTTCCTATTATAGTATTAATGCGTCTAAAAATATGTTCTTTCTAACAGATCTAATATCATTTTTAGATGAAATGGTTGTTCTGTTGTTAATATATTTAGGAGAAATCCTCAATACATCGGCTAGAATAGGTCTTGCAGTTTTAGGTGTGTTAATTATATTTCTATGAGTTGATTGTGATCTTGGCCTTTTCCTATCAATTGATGTTTTTATTGGTTTTGAAAACGAATGGGAATATATGTTGTCTTACGCTGATATCGTTAAATTAACTTATTGATTGACTTTATTGTTTTTATATAGTCGGATTATTTAATCATGCAATTCAAGGTTGTCTTTCTTTTAAATCTTGTTCAATTGCATTCTGTCCCTATAAAATTGCTAAAATTTAATCTAAAACAAGTTATCATTAGTAATTTATCTTTTGCCAATAATTTAATTAATGACATCTATTCTTGAGCATTTCTATTTATAACAATGGGCATTAGTTGTAATTGTTGTATTATTAATTGATGATTACATATTTTATTATATAATTAATAACTCAACTCTTAATGATGATAACTTTCAAATGATGCTTAGCAGGGGGGAGTTCATTGACGTGAATTCTAATGAAATCCAAGTGTTTTTCATATCCACCAGACACAGCTCCAAAAGTATGTCCTGGGAATGAGTAAACAAAGTGGACTCCATTCTTAACTCCGAAAGATTCCTCTTTTCCTCTGTATGTCTTGAATTTCAATTCGTTGATTCTAGCACCAGCGTGTCCAGAAATTTCAAGGATTTCATCATCTAATGTTTATTAATTGGAAAAAATACCATCATCGATTTTGAAGTGCTTCTTGTGCACCTTACCAAACAAATGTCCAAATGGCTTGAATTTTTCAATATCATGACCTTCAATTGTGTGTCCCTTAGCATCGGCATATTTGAAGACTGTTCCGATGATGTGTTCATCAGTATATTATACTATTCAACATATATATAGATTAAAACCTTCAATTTCTTTGATTCTGTATGGGGCTGGGTGCTTTGCCAATTCTGTCTTATCATCAAATGTGTGTAATCCCTCTCTTGGGAGTCCAATTGTGACATGTTCAGGAACTGCGTGCATTTCGAATATTATTTATTAAGAATAGAAATAAAAGATATCTGAATTTAAAGGAGCAATCTAAGGATATAGAAAGCTATTTATAAAATTTCCTTAATAAATTTTATTTCTAGATTATTCTTTAGATATGATAGTGTAATATTATTAAAAATATTTAATAATCTATATTTTATTTATTATGATGACGAGCTTTTATAAACTAATCACATTTAAAATAATATGTAAATAAAATATCAATAAAATATATTTTAATGCTATTAAAATTTTATAATAAAACTTTTTTAACTCCTATTAGATACTGTTATTCATTTTACAAATCCCTTAATTAATATTAGCCAAATCTTACTTATCGAATGAAAAATAATGCAAAAATATAAAGAAAAAGAAAATTAAAAAAATACTAATTTATAACTTTAATACCACCAAAAATTTCATAGCCTAACTTAAAAAAGTATTTATACTTAAAATATATATTGTTAAATTGTTTAACTTCTCAATTAAAAAGGATCATAGTTTCTAAGTTTTAAGTAAATTATTTTTTATTCCTAATTTCTAAAAATTGTGTTATATTTATTTCCGTGCTTTTAGAAAAATTATTAAATATCAATTATTTAAAATTCTAAATGATTGATCTATGTTGAATCAAATAAGGTCAGTTTAGAATATGCATTTATAATAATTTTTCAAAAAGAAATAATAATTAATGAATTTCATTTTTTACTTAGAGTTAGTTTAATAAAGTAGTGTCTCAAAAATAAATAACACACACCATTAAGGCAAACCTCTTAATTTTGTCATTTTACTTTTAAACCATTTTCATCTTAATCAACCCTCTTGGTGTTCCTATCCTTAAAATAATATAAAATTATTGTTTTAATTCTTTTAACACTTATAAAAATATTCTATAAATAAATTTTGATATTAGTTACTTAATATTTAATTTTTTCAACTATATATAGCAAGATCAACAACATACATAATTTTTGTTGTGTTTCTTGAATATTATTCAAAATAGTTTCAGCACGTATTCTAATTACCAATTATAAATTTAAAATAAAATATTAATGTAACAATAATCCTAATAGTCAACTAAATCACAATAATTATAATTTAATATTATTAATTTAAATAAGAGCATTAAGAATATTTAAACTCTAAATATCCTTTTAACTTTACTTTTTTATTTAATTAGTAAATTATTTTGTATTTTAATTATATTTGAGCTGTCTAAAATTAATTTGGATTTAAGAAGATAATTTCAATTAATCTTAATATTTAAAAGAGTAAAATTTTTTATTCTTTAACCAAAAGAAAATTAATCCCAAGTGCTTATTCAAAAATCTTTTTAACTTCTTAATTCTCCAGATATTGAATATAGATAATAGATTTGTGAAAAGGTTATTTTAGGGTTGGATTCTGGAATGCATTTGTAATTAAAACATTAGATGTACTTAAATAGGGAGGATATAATTTGAATTAATTTTTATATATTTCAATTGATATTAAGAAGTTTTTAATAAGATAATTGCAAGTTGAGTATAAGATGAGATGAGATTTGATTTGATTTAATTGTAGATTGTTATTAAAAAAGTTGATAGAATTTAAAACTCGAATTGAGTAATGTTAATGAAAATGAATAATCAAGATTAAAGAGATAGATACATTTTATTGATCTTTTATTCATAATTGTGAATTGGTTTATTTTTATATAGAAAAATTTATTATTCAAATATGAATAATGAATTGCGCTAATTGCATTCGTTGTTATTTAATTATTTTTCAAATTCAAAATGTAATTTTTGCAATACCCTCCAGATAAGAAAATTTAGAATTATCAGTTTAGTTTTAAAGCAAAATTAGGAAAGGGTGCCTATGGTACTGTTTATGGTGGCAGAAACATTGTTGATAGTAATTTATAATAATTAATCAATTACAGATAAGATTGTTGCATTAAAGATTGTTGATAAAAAAATATTATAGACTGACTATGCAAGTTAATTGATAGCTTCTGAAATAGAGATAATGAAATTGATTGAAGATAAGAATATTGTTCGATTGATTGATGTTTTATAAAGTGTAAATAACACATACATAATTACGGAATTTTGTAATGGTGGCGATCTAAGGGAATATCTGAAAAAGAGAAAGTATAAAGATAATCATTTATTTTAGGTCAATATCAGAAAATGATGCAATTAATGTTTTAAAAGATCTGCTTCATGGCATTAAAGCATTACTAAAAATAGGAATCATACATAGGGATATTAAACCTGCTAATATTATGATTCATGATGGCATATTCAAAATAACAGATTTTGGTTTTGCAAAATAAGTCGATTCTCATATTGATACCATAATGAATTCATTAGTAGGTACACCTCTTTATATGAGTCCATAAATATTGAAAAGACAATCCTACACATCTAAATGTGATATATGGTCTTTAGGTCTCATATTTTATGAATTAATATATGGTATCACTCCTTGGCATTCTTAAAATCTTGTTGAATTAATGGCCAAATTAGATACCAAAGTACATTTTCAATTTATTCCTAAAGCCTTTAGAATTTCCACCCATTCCAAAAGTATCCGAATTAACCATCAAGATCATCAAAGGTTGTTTACAAATCAATGAAGAAAAAAGAATTTCATGGGATTAACTCTTTTCTTTATTAGGAAACTAAGAATAAACTACTATTCTCCCTGAAATTAATCAAAATCTACCTATAATTTAAAAAAATACATAATAATAATAATAATAATAATAATAATAATAATAATAATATCAAAGTTAATAACAAGAAACAACGTAATTTAAATAAAATCTAAGTTTCTTAGAAATTAAACCTCATTAAAGAGTTAAATAAAGAACTGAAAGTATGGGAACTTATCATTTTGTAAGTAGACACAATAGAAGTATGAGTAATGCAACTCCAACAAATGAAGCAGATAAATCTAGTGAAAGATAAAAAGGGAAATTTTATACAAAAACAAAAATTACTTATCTATAACCAGATAATCGTAAAATTACTCCATAAAGAAACATTATTGCTTATACATAGGAATCAGATCGAGATAGAAATAGTTCTTTTATTAAATTTACTACTTAGAGAATTGAACTTATTAAATTTTTAGAAAATGCTCACACTCCTCCCCTTCCAAATAAGAAATACTCAACAAATAATAATGATTCATATAGAACTCCAAGTAATTTGTAATCTAATTCAACTAATACATCTAATAGATATGTTCATGAATAAGAAAACTCATCAAATATAAATAAAGTAAATGAGTTCTAAATTGAAGAAAAATCTAGAGAACCACTTAATTACATAATAGCAAATGGATATTTTAATACGAATTCGAATTTAAAGTTAAAAAGAACATTTAGTAATCATTTCTAAGATAATGATTTATCCCCTATTAGCTAATAAAAAAATAGTATCCTTCAATTATTAAAAATTATACAAATATAATATGACTTAATACCTAATCATATTACAATCAAAAAAGATATAGAATCATTACTTAATCAACATAAAATCACTATAAACAATGTTAGAGAATAATTATTTACACCATAGGATGTAAAAGAATTAAAAACTATCATTAATTCTCTTGTGGATTATTTAAATAATAATCCATAAGATAACTTCATTATATAATTATCTGTAATGTTACTGTTATTGCTAAATTATAATTAGATCATAATTTTCAATGTTCAAACCAAATCATTATAATTATCGAAATCCTTGATTGAATAAATCAAAAAAAACTAAAAATTATAGTAAGAGTAATTATGTTTAAACCCAGAGATTTTAAGAGATTAGATCAAAAAATTACTTAAATGATTTTGTGAGTTTTTTAATTCATTTTTCTTTTTTTTGTCAAAATTAAAAAAAAATATCATTGCTGTTATATTAAATATATCAGATGTTTCAAAAATTTATTTTGTATAAATTAATAAATTACTAATAATGAAAGTTATTAGAAATAGATTATGTTTATAAATAAATCAATTTTATCTTTAGGTTAATATAATTTTGTGAAAGAATTTTATCCCTAATCAGTTTTAATAAATATATGTTAAAAACCAAAAATAATAATCATCAAATATTTATATTTAAAAACTTGTATATTTAACAGAATAGATAAAAGCATAAAAGAAGGGGAATTATTAGATTTGAAAGATTATAAATAATATTGTATTAAGTAAAATATAATCAAAGCAATGAAAGAAGTATAATATTAGTTAATATTAATTATGTATATTATTGTAGTTTTTATTATAAATCTTTTTCTTTAAGTAAAACACAAACTTTAACTTAATTTGATTTAGATAACTAATTGCTATCCCTATAAATAGATTTTAGAATAGAACAAAATGAAAAGACTTCAAAATTTATCTCAATTATTATATGTGAAACTTAAAAGAGAACTAAGTTTCAAAAAAATTTTAATGTATTGCTATAAATTAATATTATGAAATAATATGAATTTATAAAAGGCTCTATAAGTTGTGCGCATACTTTTTTCCTATTTAAATAATTTTTTTCATATAATAAATATTTAAATTGTTGAAATTTTTAAATTTATTTCTGCTCGAGGATTTAAAGAACTAATATATATAAAAATGAATAATATTTGATTAATTTTATATATAAATATTAATATATTTAAAAGTAAATCTTAAAATATTTAGTCTATCATTAAAATAGTTCTACTGTGTAAATAAAATAATTATTGGATCTAATTAACAATAAAATTCAAACTAAAGGAATAGAGAATATATTTTTCTTCTTTAAAATCAAATGAGATTATTAAACAAACTATTTAATTTAATTAATTTTCTTGTTGAATTAATGTTACCACTTACTTAAGTAAACAAAAGTCTATTTCATCATAGAACATTTGTCATAGATAGTCCACTTCCTTATTGTAAAAGCATTTTGAAACAAGAAAAAATTCTCCTCTTATTTTGATCAGAG
Source organism: Paramecium sexaurelia (assembly GCA_000733375.1). NCBI lineage: Eukaryota > Ciliophora > Oligohymenophorea > Peniculida > Parameciidae > Paramecium > Paramecium sexaurelia. The sequence goes on along the minus strand of JPFM01000001.1, from coordinate 388,736 downwards.
CTCCTGCTCTTCCTAAAAAATAAACAATGAGTGGATCTGCTTTATGCTTAAGAACTCCATACTCAGACATCAAATTTAGAATGCTTACCTAAGTAATTGATGCTTTTATTTAAAGCAAAATGAAGAATCTAAGTTTAATTCTACAATGAAGCAGGATGATTCATAAAATTAATAAATGAGTTCTTATGCAGATATAAAGAATGACAAATTAAGTTGCACAAAAACAACAGTTGCTGAGAGCATTGATGAGGAAAAACAATAAATCAAGGGTACCTTTTAATATCAATTAGCTTAAAGATAACTTTGTCAAATCGTCATATTTACAAATGCAAAAATAACTACTTGATCGGGATTTAGAAATACTCTAATTATAAAGAACCGTCAAAATTCTTAAAGATTAAAATGTATTAATCAAACTTATGTAGAGAAAACTTGTAAACGAAAATTCTGTTTTGACTAAAGAAAACATTTAAATGAAAACAAAAATTGATTCCCTTGAAAAAAGAATTGAAGGGTCTCCGTCGCATGCTAGAATATCAGAATATATATCTGCTTTAACTGAAGTTGATAAAATAAAAATAGAGTCACTTTTAAACTGAATAAAAATTTATATCAATTATTAATAAATATCAGAATAAATCGTGATGTTATATCAAATTAAAACTATCCAAACTTTAACAAAGCATTATATATTTTTTTATTAATATTTTCTATGAAATCTTCTATTAAAAAGTGCATTTATTAATTGATTGTTAAATGCAGAAACATTCAATGAATATTCTGAGAATTTTTTATGTGTTTTAAGTAAACATTTCAATAATAAAATATTAAAATTTATTTTCACTTAAATTTAAGTCCAAAAATATTAAAATAATAACACTATTTATGACGGAAAAAACAAATATACATAATTAAATTTATGAATCTCTAATATTCTTATTATTAAGATAGGGACATGAGATTTCCTGAGAATATTGAATGTTTCTTTTGAACGAAGAGGAAATGAAGGTATTATATACTAGCTGAGAGAATAAATAAGCGGGGAATATTAATATTAGTTTATAAATTCTTAAAATCATAAATATCTTTATTTTATATTATGAGTCATCATCATAAAGCTCATGACATTGCAAAGGTGGCAGCAGCTCGATTAAATGCAGCAGCAGCTTCAAGAAATTATAATGTGACACCAAGAGTTGATTATAGAACAGTTGTTAAGGTAGATGGTCCATTGGTTATTTTGGACAATGTGAAATTCCCAAGATATGCAGAAATTGTAAATGTTTGTTTAGGTGATGGATCAGTAAGAAAGGGGTAATGATAAATGTAAATATTTTAGCTAAGTTTTGGAAATTGCAGGAAAAAAGGCTGTTGTTTAAATCTTTGAAGGAACATCAGGAATTGATAATTTGTACACCCATTGTGAATTTACAGGTTCCACATTATAGATGCCCATCTCAGAAGAGATGCTTGGAAGAGCATTTAATGGATCAGGAGTTCCTATTGATAAAGGTCCCCCTGTGTTGGCAGAAGAATTTTTAGATATTTAAGGACAACCAATCAATCCATTCTCAAGAGTTTATCCTTAAGAAATGATTTAAACAGGTATTTCTGCAATAGATTGCATGAACTCAATTGCTAGAGGATAAAAAATTCCTTTATTTTCTGCCAACGGTTTACCACACAATGAAATAGGAGCGTATGAATTTATAACCATAAATTTAGTTAAATTGTGCGTTAAGCCTCATTAGTAAAAGGAAAGGATGTTCTTGATCATTCTGATGAAAATTTTGCAGTTGTATTTGGTGCTATGGGTGTTAATATGGAAACAGCTAGATTTTTCTAAACAGATTTTGAATAAAATGGATCTATGGAAAGAGTCGTTTTGTTTATGAATTTGGCTAATGATCCAACAATTGAAAGAATTATTACTCCAAGATTGGCATTAACAACAGCAGAATATTTGGCTTACGAGAAAGAATTACACGTTTTAGTCATTTTAACAGATATGTCAGCTTATGCAGACTCATTAAGAGAAGTATCTGCAGCTAGAGAGGAAGTGCCAGGAAGAAGATCTTTCCCAGGTTATTTGTATACAGATCTTTCAACTATTTATGAGAGAGCAGGTAGAGTTCAAGGTAAAAATGGGTCAATCACATAAATTCCAATTTTAACAATGCCTAATGATGATATTACACATCCTATTCCAGATCTTACAGGATATATTACAGAAGGATAAATATTTATTGATAGATAATTGAATAACAAATAAGTTTATCCCCCAATTAACGTGTTACCATCATTATCTAGATTGATGAAGTCAGCTATTGGTAAAGGAATGACCAGAGAAGACCATCCTGAAGTTTCAAATCAAGTACTCATAATTTAATATATTAAAGTTATATGCCAATTACGCTATTGGTAAAGATACAGCTGCTATGAAGGCAGTCGTAGGAGAAGAAGCTTTATCGGCTGAAGATCTATTATATTTAGAATTTTTAAAGAAATTTGAAAATAATTTTATCAGTTAAGGAGCTTATGAAGTCAGATCTATATTTAAATCATTAGATTTGGCTTGGAGATTATTAAGAATCTTCCCTCCTGAAAAATTAAAGAAGGTTTATATTTTAATTTTATTTTTAGATCAATAAAAAAAATCTTGAAACATATTATTACAGAAGAAAGGAAGACGAAGATGATTTTGATGGACCTTAATAATAATAAGAAAAATGATTATGATGTATCAAGTTAAAATAAGCATTTTATCATATAATACCAACTTATAGAATTTGTTTTGTATTTTTGTTCAATTTAATATACGGATTTATTTATCAAATAATTTCTACAAAAGCCTTAGGATGTTAGAATGTTGTTTATTTTGGAATAACAACAACAGCTTCTCTTGGTTATACTGGTTATCTTTTAGTTGAAATCACTTGTTTATTTTTCTTTGCTTCTGTTTTTTTTTTATCATTATCTTAAACTCTCTTAACAAATTCTTATCTGCATTTTGATGGTCTCAAATGATCAGCTCTTACGTGAAAACGCTTCTCTACATATCTTCCTCTAACTCTCCTTTATAATGAGACACCAATTCCTCTAGGATTTACATTGAATACTCTTGCAGTTCTGCCATGATAATATTAAAAGGGAACTCCCTTGTGTTAAGCTCCATCAACCAAAATATCTACAAAATCACCTTTTAATAAATCTCTTGAAATTCTTACCTCTTCTGAATGTCTGAAGGGTTTTACGAATGGAAATATTTCCATGTCCTCTAAAAGGCTTTGCAAATTTGCTTCTTGTCCCCTTCTTTAAACCATAGCTATGAGTCATTTATTATTAATTTAATTTATAGATTTGTTATCATATTTAAATTAAATACTTAATATATATAAATCTTTATCAATATCATTCTCTCATCCTATATTAATTTTCCTCACTTTTATGTTATCTTATTTATCTGCCAATTCCTTTAATAAAGGCTTATTATGCATCAATTCTTCATTATTCATTTTATTTCTAGGTCTCTATTAAGATTTCTTTTCATCCATTTATTACTTTAAAATTTCTTAATGTTTCACATTAACATCCTTTATATAATCATATTTAGATTTCTCATGCTATTAAAATGTTTATAAATCCTATTGCCAAACTTAGGCTTATTTCTTATTTAATTCTTCTTCCTCTTTTAACCTCTATCTAAAATCATCAAATAATAAATACTTTTTATCTTCCATCTACTTTATTAAATATTTTCTCATCTCTTGCTGTTATGATTTAATTTATCTTTTCTTCACCTCTTCCTCTTATTACTCAAGCTCGTTCTACATTAAAATGGCCTTCATCATTTTATCATCCTCGGCCCTATACTTATTTTATATATATACTTTATTTAATCTTTTTGATTCTTCACTACTGTCTATGAAAAATCACTCATAATCTTTTTTATTTTGTCTTCTCTTTCTTTTTTCTCCATCTCTCTTTCTTCTTCCAACTTTTATTGTAATTAAATGTATTTTCTTTACATATCAACTTCTAATTATTTATCTGTTATTTCATCTTTTACTTACTTTTACCTATTTTTCTCATTTTCATCCATCATCTCTACGAACTTTCTCTTTTCCATATCTTTTTTTTATAAAGCTTCTCTTTGTTCTTGTTTCAATTCCTCCTAAATCCTTTATACCAATATCGCATCTAATTCTTATTGTTTCTTCTTCTCCAAAAACTTCCTTTTTTCCTCCTCTCTTACTTATCGATCTCTTTATTCTTTTTCTATTTATTATTTTCTCCCCATTTCTCTCTTTTTTTACTCTTCTCTTTAATCATATACATCCATTTAATAATCTCTTAATTTCACATAAGCATCCTCTTGTCTCTTTTCCATTTCTAATCTTCGTTTCTTTTCTTCTAACTGCCTATCTAATTCCACTTTCATCTTTTTCTTAAATTCTGCCTACCTCTGTTATTCAAGCTGCTACTCTTTAGAATAAAGTTCTGTATCAAATTTTACTAATGCAGCCCATTCATCTTCTTCGTCTACTACATATACAGATTTTGGTTGTTTTTCAAATTAAGAAGACGTTACAGAATATTAATCTTAATCAAGTTCTGATTTTGTTGAGTTTCTGACTGATTATGGTCTAGGAATTTATGATCTCTATTCACTTTTATTGTCAATCTGAGAATTATTATTATTCTGGGATACATGCTATGTTTGACTTTACCCTTTTTATTTTTGAATTGCCTCAATTACTCTAGCTTTCAATTACTTCAATGAGTTTTCTGTAACCTAATTTAGTTATTATAAATTACTTGCTCATTAGTAAAGTATTCATTAACTATTTATTAAATTAGAACTTCTTTATTTTTGTTTCCTTAAGCATAATCCTTGCTAAATTTGCTAATTAACATTTCTCTTAATTATTCCCTTTACTGAAGTAATCCAGCTCTTTCTATAGCAGATCTCACTCTTGCAGAACCAGAACGAACTGACTTGCTTTTTTGAGAATTATTCATTTAATATTTATATATATATAAATATAAAATTCATAATTTAATTTCACATATTTCAAGATATCCATTCATCTATATAATAATTCAAATTAAACAATTCTTTCCTTAATATATTTAAATTATAATTTCTAATCTTTAAATCAACACATGAGGCTTAATATGTTCACGTTTGTAAGATTTAAATAAAATATTATTTTCAACATGATTAATATTATTATATCATATTTTGTTAACAGTTTTTGTTTGAATTCAATAACGAAGATCTTTTAAATATAAATATTTGTATAAGCTAAAAAATTTATAAAAATTTAATAAGTAAGTTATTCAACTAATTTTCCTAAATCAGTAAATGAATAAGAGAGTATCAAAAAATTAAGATATTAATAAGTTGTTTAAATTTTGGGCAAAATTTAATAAAAGTTCCATATAAAGCTCATTAAATATTCATTAATTGATAGAAGTTCTACAGGAGGGACAAATTTTTTCAACTTAAAGCCATAAATTGAGACACGCTTTATGAAAAGAGTGATGGCAAGGAGTATTTATCAATAAACAATTTGGTATTGGCATTAAACAAATAGGACATTAAGCTAGTTCCTAAGTTTATCCACATAAAGACTCTATCTAAACATTTTATTATTAATAAGCCGCTTCAGATTGTTGTCTTACCTATGCTATTCTTCTTTATTTCTCTTTCAGATAAAGGCATCTTATTAAATATATAAGTATTCCAATTATTAATAGTCCTATGCATAAGGCTATAATAATAATTATTGCTTTATGAGTAGGGGAATGATGATGATCATCATCATCATCATGTTCATCTTTGTATTCATTTTCTCTCTCATCTCTTAAGATTCGCAGAAATTGACGAATTATAGTAGTGTCAATATGAGATTGGGATTCTATTTATAAATTTGTTTTCATTGTAATGAGATGATTTACTTAAAAGAATTATTAATGATATTTAGAGAACTTAAATCTAAATTTAGTTTCTAAAAATAATATATTAATATTGTGATTATGTTATCGTAAAGTTCATTATTTTAAAATATTTAAAACAATGGAAAAGTAAGAAAACTATAGATAATGTTATAAAGATGAAATTATTTATTGTTGTTTATTTTTATTCATATCAGCAACATCCGGTCTTCTTTTTTTCTTCTGCAGCTTCATTGTTTTGAGTTAATTTTTTTGATCCATTTTAAGGAATACTTGGATTAGGTGTCTTTTCATTTTATAAATTTGCTTTGACTAACTTGGCCATTGTGAAAAAAGCATCTGTTACATTTATACCATCTTTTGCTGAAGTTTCAAAAAAAGGAACTCCGAACTATTTTGCTAACGCTTCTCCTTCTTCTTTTGAAACCTATCTAGTTGGCATATCTATTTTATTTCCTATTAAAAATGAATAAATAAAAAGTAAAAACCTATAAGCAATTTACAAACATTTTCACTAGCATGTTACTTTATTTGATTCATCCAAGTAGTGATATTGGCAAATGTCTCTTTATCATCTACAGAGTAAACAAGAATTATTCCCATAGCTCCTTTATAATATGTTTATGTAATTGTTTTAAATCTCTCTTAACCTGCAGTATCCCAAATTTACATCTTTATTTTCTTCCCATCAACATCGATTGATTTTATTTTAAAATCTATCCCAATAGTTGATAAGTATGTTTATTAGAAATTATTTTCACAAAATCGTAATAGCACATTCGTTTTACCTACACCTGAATCTCCTATCATTAGTATTTTAATAAGCCAATCAAAATTGTCCTTCTTATTTGCAATAGAGGTGGCCATAATATTTAAAAATGATAATTATTATAATCAGAATATAATAGTAAATTTTTATTTAAATACGTCTGGTTTCAACTAAGAAAGCATAATTATAATAACCAACCGATAGAATTATGACATATAAATTTAAATCTTTGTAAGATTCATTAAAACTTACCTTAATAAAGTACAACTAAATTCTACCAAATTAACATTTTATCACTTTTCTAAATAATGATGTTGCTTAATGGAATAATCTATAAGAACAATCAGATACTCTATAATTTATATCACTTTTTATATTTTAAAAGGAATGTATTATATAAAACTACTTAACATCACAATTTTCAAGATTTATATTATAAGTCCTTCATCAAAATAATAAGTATTAAATTAAATTTCCTAAATATATTTTGCAATTTAAATACAATATCCTATTTTAAAATCTGCCTAAAAAACAAAAAAAAACAGAATTTTTTATAAACTAATTTCTATTTATGGATTCAAGAAAATGATTATTATATTAATAAAGTATAATTTTAGAACTGAATCATCACTCTAATTAAATAGTTGAACTTGATTTTGAAAGCAGTACGTTTTAATTCTGTTATTTAGAATTCTTCTTTTCTTATCCAAATAATTCTTTCCAAACTGAATCAAATCTAAATAAACCTCTTTTAAAATTAATAAAATCTTAAACATACTTAAATATTTGATAAAACATTATTGCTCCAACTGTCAAATGTAGTTCAAATCCTAAGTTTAAGAATTCATAGAAAATATAAAGATATATATTTTACTCTCCTTTAGGACAATAATTTTATTCAATTGATTAAGTATCAGCAATTCTTTTAAATAATTGAAATACCTTACCTGATTAAAAAATTCACTATCCAAGCTATAAAGTAAAATATTGGGAAAGTTATCATAGCTTTAATTCTTAGAGCAGGATATCTTAATTCTTTTTTATATTAAAGGCGAACCCAAAAGCAGGCATTCTAATTAAATTATCTACTTTTACAAATAGAGATATCAGAATTGATATAACGAAAAGTATTGAAACAGGAAGAACAAAAAAAAAATATAGCAACTCATTATTAACTAAGTTTATTGAGCATATATATACATCCACAAAAAATAAAATAAAATTCTCCATTTTATAAATACCATCCAGATGGACCAAATCCTTTCTTAACTAAAACATAACTTAATAATGCATATGGAGCTAAATATAAAAGAAATAAAATGATGTATAAATATCTCATAATAAGGTTGAATAGAAACTCAAACTAATAATAAGTCTATTAATTACTCTAATCAAGCATAAAAAGAGAAAGCATTAAAAACACATAAAAATTAATGAAGCCAGCCAATTAGAATGCATGATATATCCAATTATTCTGCAAGTTTCAGGCCAGCATGAACTATTCACAGTAAATATTAAAGCAAGTGTAAGATCAATTAATTCAGATAGCACTTAACAAAAGATTACCTTAAAAGGCCAAAACTATTTTTTTTTGCTCTTAAGAATAATTGTGATAACAAATAAACTCGATAAAATAGAAGTCATCATAACAATTATCCTAAGTATAAAAATGATGTATTTCTCCTCACTATCAAAATTACCAGCACAATGTTATTCATAAATTTTGTCGATTTATTCATTTTAGCAATCATCCATCTTAAAATTAAATAATATTTATTCAAAATATTCTATAAATACTCAAAATCAATGAAATAAAGTTATCAATAATCAATGTTTGGATTTTGATATCTATAAATTTTTACATAATTTTTAATAAAAACATAATCAATAAAAACAACAACTCCCAACTGTCAAGTGAATAAATTAAATAAAAAATAATATGCTCTTCAAAATTATGAGATTATATTAATTTTCAAATGAAATATAAGATTTGATTTTAATACAAATAAGCCTAAAATATTTGAAGAAACTATTGACAATTGTGAAGTTTAAGAATAAGTAAAATAGTTTTAAATAGTTGGAAAAATGAATTTATAATCATGAGAGAGAGTTGTAATTTGGGTTTGGTTCAGTCTTCTTGATCAGAATTACAAATAAGAATCGTTTTTTCTAAATCATCATCAATCTTAATTTTTTTTCTGTTAATTTACTTTTCTGATATAACTAAGTGATCTTTTAAGTATTCTAGATTTTTTAAAACAAAATATATGTCAAGTGCTTTGCTTTCTTTTTTTTCAACTAATTTGTTCATTTTATTTATATTAATATATTTTAAAGAAATCACATTATTTAAATTACATTAATAATCGTTTAAACAGTTTTTTTCTCTATAAATGAAAGGGTATTGTGATGCATCGAAGAAATATATTAAAATTAATTTAATAATGAATATAAATCATAGTAGTCGATTCTATTTAAAATAAATTATTTGAAAGTTAGAAAAAGATTAAATGAAAGCAGTAGATAAATTATTAATTAATTAGTTTAAATTGAAAAAGAGTATAAGTTAATAAGAAATATACAAATGAATTTAAATATAAGGTATACAAGATATCATAATAGATACTTAAAAATAAAATAAAATAAAATTTCAAATTTAACATTATATATTTTATATATAACTAAAAATGATAAGATTGACTTTGTTATTTTTGTTGATTACTTCAAATTTATCTGCTACTGTTTCCATAAAGGATTAATGTAATTGTGAATAAATCAAATCTAAATCCGACTGTGTTTTAGGTAGTTGTTTATGGTAAGATGAAAAATGTGTTAAGAATAATGATGAATAGAGTGATGAAACTGTAAGTGTATATTGCGATACTTTGGACATAACAAGTTGTCAAACACAGAAAGGTTGTGCATGGAATTAAGGGGCTTGTGAATAATTTAGTGGATGTTCTGCATATAGTGGAAGTTCAAATGAGGCCTGTCAACAGATATCTTAATAATGCACATCTGATGGAACTTCATGCATAGAGCCTTTAAATTGTAGTGATTATAATTAGTCGGCGCTTTGCAATTCAAATATAAATGCATAAGGTCGAAGATGCAAATGGGAAGAAGAGAAATGTCGAGATTTAAAATGTATAGAGGCAAGTACAACTCTAAGTAGTGATAGTGAATGCAATTTATTTTATCCTGGATGTGTTACGAATGGAAAGGGTTGTGTGGAAAAAAGGGCAGAATGCTCCACTTATGGTGAATCATGTGCAGGTATGATAGGTAATGATGGTTATTGTGAAAAAACAAATAATGGTTGCAGTCCGATTCTTTGTACTGCTGCTTTAGCAGAATTAACAACGAATGAATAATGTGCTAAATTTTAATTAGGATGTATCACTACAGGTAGAGGATGTTCAAAAAGCCCACTGAATAGTTGCAGTACTTATACTGGCGAAACAAACATTTGTTAATAAATGATAGGAGCTGAAGGTAGATGTGATGGAAATGGATCTGGTTAATGTCAGGAAAGAAAATGTGAAAACGCTAGCCAAACAAATAATACAGATTAATTGTGTTAGTAATATCTCAGCATTTGCATAACAAATGGAAGAGGATGTGTTACTCAATTGAAATTATGCAATACATACACAGGAACAGCTGATGAATGTAATCGTTATATTGGAAGTGATGGGAAATGCACTCTTGGAAGTAATGGATGCAAAGTAAGAGTTTGTAATGATGCACCTGATACATTGAAAACTGATGCAGATTGTAAAGATTATTAGTATGGATGTGTGACAACAGGACTTGGATGTGTTAGCAATAGGCTATCATGTACTACATACAGTGGAACAGCAACTACTTGTTAAAAATTTATAGGAGCTGAAGGAAATTGTTATGGTATTGGAGATACAATAGGACCTTGTAAGGCTTAGGTTTGTTCTAATGCTCCAACTACATATACAAGTAACGATTAGTGTTCTGGGTTTTAGACAGGATGTTTAACAAATGGTAAAGGTTGTGTTGAGAAGACGTTGTGCACATCAACAATAGCCGAAGTAAGTTGTATAGGAACAAACTAATGTTTGTGGAATTAAATTTGTGTCACAAAAACAAGTTGTTAGTTTTATAATACAATAAGTTTATGCAATAATAATAAAGCTAATGGAGTGGTGTGTTAATGGTCCAATGGGGTTTGTAGATAGAGATTTTGTAGTGATGCTCCTACATCTTATACAAATGATGAGGAATGCAATAGCTTTTTAGAGAATTGTTTAACTAATTTTTAAGGATGTATATCAGCGTTAGCTTCATGTAATTAATATACAGGGACAAAAGATACATGTAAGAATTTTAAAGGGAATGGGATTAAATGCACAAGTACTAGTGTTAGCAATGCTGCATGCATTGATGTAACATGTATAAGCAATACAACAGCAGCTAGTCAAACTGAATGTGATGACCATATGAATGGATGCAAATACTAGGGTAATGCTGGATGTATTGATGGTTCAGCAGAGTGCAATAAATATTTCGGTAATTAAGACAGTTGTAAGACATACAATGGAGTGAATGGAACTATAAAATGTTATTAAGATGTAGGAGTAACTTCTAATTGCAGAAATCTATAATGTAGTGACAATACTACAGCAACTGATGATACACAATGCAATCAATTTTTAACTGGTTGTGTAAGTAAAGGAACAGGATGCATTAGTAAAACTGAACCATGCTCATCTTATACAGGCTATAGTACTACAGATTGCTAAGGATTCAAAGGAAATAATAATAAAAAATGTTGGTGGAATGGAGGTTCAACTTGTGTTGATAAATAGTGTTCATAAGATAGTACTTCTAATACAAATGAAGCTTGTAATTAATTCTTGGCAGGTTGTGTATCGAAAGGTATTGGATGTATTGAAAAAACTGAATTATGCACTGCTTATTAAGGAAATGAAGATTAATGTTAAATATTTTCAGGTAATGAATAACCCTGTGTTCGTAAGAATAATTGTATGAATAGAAGATGCTCTGATGTTGTTAATCCAGCTAATAATGATGCTTGCACTAGTTATTTATCAACTTGCAGATTTAATGGCACAATTTGCATCGATGCAGAGGCATCCTGCACATCTTATTCAAATTTGAGTTTTACTATATGTCAATAGATAACAACGATATCAGGAGGACTCTGTTATTTAGCTAATGGTACTGGTAATTGTTTGACCAAAATTTGTTCTTAAAAAGGACCTGCTAATAGTCAAAGTGAATGTGATTAGTTCTTACCTGGTTGTATTTTTAGCGGAGCCAATTGTGTTGAAAAATAAACAACTTGCGATTTATATACTAATTTTACATCTTTAGCATGTAGAAGTGCTATTATAAGTTCAGGGGCAATTTGCTTCAACAAATCAACCACCAACGATAGTTGTTAAGCCCGAACATGTTCAGCTATCACAGCCTAATTGATTTAACCCTATTCTTTTACAGCAGAATTTTGTATTGCATATCATGTCTCATGTGTATTTGATGGAACTAGTTGTGTCAATAAACAGGCCTCATGCACTTCATATACTGGTTTTACTGTGTCTGCTTGTAAACAAGTTGTAACTTTAACATAAGAGAAATGTTGGTAAGAAGATGTTAATTCAACTACCTGCTAAGTTAGATAATGTAGTAATACTGTTAATGCGCCAAATTTAATTAATTGTGCTTCACATAAGGCTTCTTGCAGATACAATGGAACATCTTGTACAGACGCGTAAAGTGCTTGTAATTTATATACTTCATTTACTTAAAATGCTTGTAGAGAAACCACACTAGATGATGGAACTACTTAATGTTGGAAAACAACAAGCGAGGTTGGAACTTGCGAAAGTAGACTTTGTTCAAATGTATTAACTTAGTACACTGCTTAAAAATGCGTTGAACATATGTCAATTTGTAGATTCAATGGAACCTAATGCGTTGATTAAAGAAATGATTGCTCTCTATATACAGGATTCACTTCCGAAGCTTGTAAATAAGTAACGACTAGTTCTGGAGGACTTTGTTGGATTCCTTTTAATGTACCTTAATAATGTACTACAAGGACATGTAGTAATTCAGTTGATAATGCTAATGCTTAGAGTTGTCTTACACATCTCTCTAGTTGTAGATATAATGGATAAATATGTGTCGATAGTTTAGCTAGTTGCACATCGTATACAAGTTTCACATAAAGTGCTTGTTAGGGTACTACAACTACATCGGGAGTGAAATGTTGGAAATCTTCATCAGCAGTTGGAAGCTGCGAAAGTAGAAATTGTTCAAACAATGTAATTAATCCTAATTATTCAACTTGTGCAGATCATTTATCTACTTGCACATTTGATGGAACCAATTGTTTTACAATGCAAGATTCTTGTTCTCAATACACAAGTGTTTCAGCATCATAATGTTAAAATCTAAGAACTACCTCAGGAGGAAGATGTTGGTTAGCATATGGTCAAGGAACTTGTGTAGTCAGACAATGTATCCATAATACTACTGCAATGACAGATTAAGAATGTGATGCATTTCTAACAGGATGTAGAACTTCTGGTAAGGGATGTGTTGATTCAACAGTACCTTGTGCACAATATATTGGCACAACATCAAGTTGTCTTTCCTTTGTTGGAAACTCAATTAAATGCAAAGGTGCAGATTCAAGTGGCTCTTGTACTGTCAAAAACTGCTATGACAACATGGATGGTGTGAATGATGTTTAATGTAATACATTTATGTCTGGATGTGTAACTAGAGGAAAAGGCTGTATTGCAAAAACAGAACCATGCACAAGTTATATTGGCAATCAATCTACTTGTGCTTTGTTTACAGGCAATTCCAAAAAGTGTTGGAACAATGGTAATGCAACTTCAACTTAGCAATGTCGAGACAGATTATGTTCAGATGATACAACTTCCAATACAGATGATTTATGCTAGGAGTTCTAATTGGGATGTGTAACTAAAGGAAGAGGATGTATTGATGGAACAGCTAAATGTACCTAATATTTAGGAACATAAGCTGAATGCAGTAAATTCAAAGGAGAAAATGGAACAAAATAATGTTGGAATTCTAGCACAGCTACACCCTTGATTGCTTGTGTTAATAGAGTTTGCACTCATAATCTCAGTGCAACTACAGATTAAGAATGCGATTCATTTCTTAAAGGTTGTATTACTAAAGGATAAGGCTGTGTAGCACCATAACCTTGTTCATCCTTCTAAGGTACCATTAAATCTTGTGCAATGTTTTCAGCTACAGACAAACCATGCAAAGGTACTAATTCAACAACAATCTCATCTTGTGTTTCTGTCAAATGTAATGAAGCTCCCAATAATTATGATACTGATGAACTCTGTAACACGTTCAAAGAAGGATGTGTAACTAGTGGTTTTGGTTGTGTTTCTAATGTTTAATGTGAGGATGTTTAAACTGAAAAGGCTTGTAAAAGTAAGTCATCTTGTGCTTATGTTGGAAATTGCAGAGATTTATAGACTGAATGTAGTGCTCTTAAATCTTAATCTGTTTGTGTTAATACTCCTGTCAATACTGCTATTGGAATGTGTGCTTGGGAAGTTAATTCAGTAAGCAATATTGGGTTATGCAGAAATTGGAAATGCGAAGATGCCTCCGAAAATTTGGCCACTCATGAAGATTGCAATCAACTTTATGGATCTTGTACAACAAAAGGTAAAGGATGTATATAAATTGGTTCATGTTCATCTTACTCGACATCTGCTATTTGCTCTGTGGCTAAGACTACAGACTAAGGAGGAGTTTGCATTTGGAATAAGACATACTGTAGATAATTAGATTGTTCAGATGCTAGTAAATAACTGACAACAGATACTAAATGTTAAGAGTTCCTAAGCAAGTGTGTAACTAATGGAAAAGGATGTATTAATGCATAATACAAATGTGATGAAATTCTGATAAAAGAAAAATGTACAATAGATTATAAGGGTAATACTTGTTTATGGTTTTAATCACAATGTATAACATATACAAAATGTACAGATATAAATGGAATTTCATATGCATAATGTAATAAGTATTCTAAACTTTGTACAAGCAATGGTAATAATTGTATTGCCATTGCTCCATGCAATAAATATACAAATCCAACTAGTTGCCAAACAGGAACTGATGGGTAGTGTGGATGGGTGGCTGCTACTTTAAATAAGGCTGCCCATTGCACTTAATTCACGAAATGCAGTGACGGCACTGGATCATCAAAAGAGCTTTGCTAACAATTTTCAACTTTATGTGTCTCGGATGGAATTGTTTGTATTGAACAGACAACATGTTCAGCTTATCTAACATAAATAGGTTGTGCTTCTGTCGGAACAGATGGGGTATGTTTTTGGGAGAATGGAACATGTAGATTAAGATAATGTACTGATGCTACAGTAGCAACAGCAATAGAAATTACAAGTCATTCAAAATGCAATGCTTTTTAAGCTGCTACTCAATGTACAACGGATGGAACAAAATGTGTTTAAATGAATTTATGTAGCTCATATAAAGAATAGGGATGCTATTTTGGGACAGATGGAGAGTGTATTTATACATTCCCCTAAGATTAGGTATAAGGTAAGAAATCTTGCAGATTAAAGGTGTGCTCTGATTACAATGATGTGACATCAGAAGTTTGTAAGTTAAGAAATTCATCATGTATATCAAATGGAGTCAATTGTATTAGTAAAAGTTAATGTTCATCTTACAAAACTAAAGTAGCATGTAATTCTGGAGGATTAGATGGAGTTTGCGTGTTTACGGCGTCTAAGAATGATGTTAATACTGGAAGTTGTGCTGTGATGACTTCATGTGAATAAGCTAATTCTGATATGGTAGCATGCAAATCAAAATTTAATACTTGCCAATATTTAGTTTCATCATCAAACGGAGTAGACTCTACTTCTTGCATTAATCATACATGTGCAACAATAGCTAATGGATCAGTTTGTAAGCCCTTATATAGTTTCGATGAAAGTTAGATTACAATCTGTGTAACAACTGCTTCTGGTTGTGTTGTTGGTGAGTCGACTTAATTGTCAGCCTCAACTTGTTTCGATTCTACTCTCAAAATATATACTTGGAATAGTGCCACAAATCTATGTGAAAAATGTAATAATGTAGTGAATCCACCAAATAATACAAATAACACAAATAGTACAACGGTTGACACTTTTGCATAGGTTTTGCTCGTATTGCCATTGATAGTGATTTAATTATGATTAATTCTAAGAATCAAAAAGATAATTTAATATATATTGACAATTTATTATATAAAAATATATGATTGAAGAAGAATTCATTAAACTCTTTTAGAATAATGAAGTGGAATTACAGACGATTGATTAAAAATAGATGTATTTAACACTATTTATAATTAGTGACAAAGAGAGTATTTAAGAATCAGCCTTAAGGAAAATTAGAACGAAGGAATTGGCAAATATGCTGAAGGTAAAACCAAAGCTTTTAAAAGGGAAAAATAGGATCTAAGTTGGGATGATCGTTATGAGTGGCTGCTATACTAAAAGAACAAAGGAAATAAATTGTTTTATCAACAATAATATGATCGAGCAATTTAAGTGTATAATGAGATGGCTATAGCTTTGGACTTAAACAATACAGCTGAAAGGAACGAAATAATGAAATCAGATTTCTAATATCCAATTATATTTAATCTAGCTCTCTGTTTTAAGAAAAAGAAAGACTATACCAGAGCTGCATAATTTTATGATATGGTATATTGATTATTAAATGTAAAGGTAATAAAAATGAATCCTAGTCCAAGGTATATTTTGAGAAGAGGATATTTCCATTTTGATATTTAAGAATATGAAAAAGTTTAGAATGATTTAAATATGGTAACAGATATAAATGAGTATCCAGAACTTAAAGATGATTACTATGATCTCAAATAAAGATTGAATGAAGTACTAAGAAAGAATAAAGAATTTTATAAAAGAATGTTTAAATAAAACTAATAATCTAATGATGAATAATAATAACAAATATAACAAATAAAGCAATCAAAAATAGAAAAAATGTATGAATGGTGTAAAAACTAATTCTCCAGAATCTTTGGATGTAGAAAATATTTTGAAGATGATACATCAGACGATGATGATAACTCAGATCCTAATAAATTTTTAGAGAATGAATGATAGTATTCACAAAATTCAAATCTTAACACGTTTTGTTGCTTGAATTCCCTTCTGACTTTCATGTTTAATCGAATTTTCATCATCCTGTATAACACTATTTTCTTAATTCAAGTAGGGGTGTGATAAGCATTCTCTTGCACTAGGACGATTACGAGCGTCTTTCAAGAGCATCTTAACAAGAAGATCATATCCAAGAGGATTATTTATTTTAACATTTCCTAAATGTGTTTCATCATATAAGCCACTTATGTTTTTTTTTATAATATCTTGGATGTTCTTTGAATTACCAAAAGGGTTTTTAAGAGTCAACCTAAACATTTATAAGTCACAAAATTATACATGTTATATAGGATTATTCCAGCACTATAAATATCCACTTTCTCATCATATATACATTACTAAGAGAATACTTCTGGAGCAGTATAACCAGGAGTTCCACATCTATTCATTTTATTTATATTTTTTGTACCTTGGATTATAGAAGGGAATTTGTTATTTGAAACATGAAAGGCCGAAATCGGCAATTTTTAAACTGTTGCCATTTTGAGTATCAAGGAATAAAATATTTTGAAGTTTGATATCTCGATGTACGATGTTTTATTCATGAAGGTGTTGTAAACCTATTAAATTATTAAGGCAACAAATACCTGAAAGTAAGTTTACCATAACAAGAGGAATATCTATTTTGTTGGTTTTCTTATTCAGTAACTTCAATAGATCCCCACCTTAACAATTCTCCAATATAATTGACACACTTTCTCCATCTGTCACGATTTCTTCCATTTTAATTATATTTTTATGTTCTTGCTCCTTCAAAAGGGACAGTATGTCAGCTTCTTGTTTTAATTACCCCTTAAAATTATACTAAATATCTTACTAGTCTGCTGATAGAGGCTGAATCTTGGATATTTTTTGGAAAAGGAGCCATCTTCTCGATCATGACACTGTTTTATGTTTGAATCAATTCTAATTATAAGTATCTTTTTTTACAGATTCCAGGTGCTATCTAAGCCAATATTCGAGCATCTTAAGAGCGAAAGAAAACTTGCTTTCCTCTTAATTGATTTTGTAGCTCTTAACTATCGTTTTAACTCAAAATGAATGAAACTTTTATTTGTGTTTCGGGATTCTCTAGGTCCAGTGTACTCAATTCTTTATCTTAATATATTACAATTGTTTACTATCATTCATTTCTCTGTTAAAATTGAGTATTGTGTCCATTGAACCTGCTGGTAAATACACCATCTATTAGTCGTTTGGAACTCTCTTTTAAATTTGTAAATGACATGTATACTTTTATTAACAAAGCACCATTATTTGAAATAATTGTTACTTATTGGTGTTCTCCATTGGCACCAATATAATAGGCTGAGCAGGAGTATTGTTGCATTCTGAAATTGTAAAAAGTAAAAAGAAAACTTAAAAAAATATATAATCCATTAACCATACATTAGAATCCTTTAAACTCACGTAAGACCATATACCCCCTTCTTTATATTCGTATAATTTCTATGCACAAATTACAAAATAACAGTAAGAATCATGTTTTTCATAATTTAAATTGATATTTTGATTGCTATTTAATTATAAAAGATTTATTTCCTTCTAATATATTGCATTAATTAAAATCTTAATTTCGTTATAACTAAATAATATTTTTACATAGCCTTATTTGAATTGGTGAATTATGATAATGAATAATGAATAATGAATTATGAGGTCAATAAATTTATTAAAATTTTGCCTAAACTAATGCTCTGTGATTTTTTAATCTGCTTTTTTTTTAATAACAGATTTTAAAATAAAATTTTTTATTCAATTATTTTTCAAAATTAATAAGCTCATCATAAAATAGGAACGATAAATTATAATTTATTTAAAATTGAATCTCTAACTTCCCATATAAATTCATTTTATTTTCAGACTTCCATAAAAAAACAATGCATTTTTTCTTAATTATCTTAACATTAGTTAATTTATATGACGAAATTTACATAAATATATCTATCATCTTAATATAAGTGATCCATTGTTATAATTTTGATTTTTGCCTTAATATACTTCTTCAGCTCATTAATATATCCTAATTCTACCATTAGTTTTAAATTAGAAAGAAATTTATTTTTTATGATGGTTTTGAATTACAAATTAATTTAACCCTCTCATTTCTAATCAATAGGTATTTATTTTTATTTCATTTTATGCCATTAGTCTGACTATTTTAAATAAACAGCCTTATTTATTCTTAATTGAACTAATCATCCTTTTGAAAATTAAAAATTACTTTATTGGTACTTATGTTTCCTCATCAAAGAATTCAACCAAAGTTTTTTTGCTCGCTGTAATAGAAATCACCTTCTCCTTTTATATAAACTTATGTGGAGTTTCCATTCTTTATTTATTTAATTTCCTATCCATTTCTTTATATAATGTTAAAATATAATAGTATCTCATTTTGTTAATTTATTTAAAAGAATTATTTACAAACTTTATTCGGACAATAAAGATATAAATAGAGTCA
Source organism: Paramecium sexaurelia (assembly GCA_000733375.1). Taxonomy (NCBI): domain Eukaryota; phylum Ciliophora; class Oligohymenophorea; order Peniculida; family Parameciidae; genus Paramecium; species Paramecium sexaurelia. Next base: position 369,280 of record JPFM01000001.1, on the reverse strand, counting down.
AAAAGAATGTCAAAAATAAGCTTTGAATTTAATGTATTTATGTTTCTATATATCTTACTTACATGATTGTCTAATATATTTTAAGTTTCTTTATTGTATTTTCTAATAATTTTGAATATTTAGATAGTTAAAATTAGAAAAAAGGGCTAACTTAAAAATCTTTTAGAAAAAGCATGTCTAAAATGATTCATACAATTTTGATAATTAATTGTAATTTATTCAACTTGCAACTAATTTTTGGATAATAAATAATATTATTAAAGATCAAACCTTACATTTAACTTTTTTAATATTGTTTGCGAATAACAATGTATTTATAATAATGAGTTTCTTTTAAAAATTTAATTTCAATTTAAAGATGATATTATTATTTAATTCATATATGTAAATACAAAATATTCATGTAGGAATGTAAAACTCACATTCCTCAAATAAAATAAAAGAGCTTAAAAAAAGATAATATAAATTTTATTTTTCGAAAATACGAATAAAAAAATTAGCATAAACTAAGTAGAATTGAAGGCATAATTTTTCATCTCACTTACTTGTAGACATCAAAAATTTTCAATTGATTTTTACATAAAAATAATTTAGTAAGATATTTTTTGAAAAAATTAATATAATTACTTGCAATATAAAATTCTTTTTGCCTCTAAAATATAAATTAAGATGAAATAGATAAATTTAAGAATTCATATATCCCTTGAATAAATAATAATAAACTATGAATTCCAATGAGCAAATTCTCATCCTCAATATGTGGAAATTTTTATTCCTAAAATAAATAATTTAATATTTTTATATTTGCTTTTCGTTTTATTGTTTCATGAAAAAATAAACTCCTTTTAACAGCGCTTAAATTTAAAAATTTTAGAGAATATTGGTAATTATTTCCAATTTAAATTATCCCAAAGCCCTTCTATCTTATTTATATGATAATATATATATATTCTAAAATGTTTCATTATTATCTAGAATTATCTCAGTCATAATGCTTTCTTGGTTCTTGAAATTACTGTGAAGTTTATAATTCTTATATATTATTTAATCTAAATTTAATGAATATAATTTAAATTAAAATACTATGATTTTTCCTTGATAATTCAATCCATCAACTATAGATTAAGTTATTTAATAATAAATTATAAACAAAGTTGAAATATTAAATAAATATAGATTTTTGCTAATTTGATTATTAAAAATTAAATATGCTTAAATAATTAAGAATGATTAGATTAAGGTAAGGCTATTTAGAAAATTTAAAATTGTGGAAAAGTAGAAGTGTATATTGATTTAGATTGTGGAAAACAGAATTTAATTAATTGAATAATTATATATTTTTAAATTTCTCTGAAAATATTTTAGTAGTTATATTCTGATGTAGATTAAATGAGAATTAATTATGATTAGTTTAAATATTTTAATCTTATTTGAAATTATTAATGAATAAATTTTTTAGATTTGGGAATGGTTAATTAATGGGTTGAAAATTCTAAAATTTATTATTTAAAAATAAACTATTGATTTTAAATTATGTTGAATTCTATTCTAGTAAACTAACAGAAGTTGGAGATTTTGAAAAAGTGATTTAACAGATTTAAAAACGATATTAAGAAAAGGTATAAAGTATTATTATTATTAATGAGAACAGTTCTTTTGGTGGTTTTACTCTTAAGTGTTGCATCTGCTGCTGCATTCAAGAATAAGTTTGATTACTCAAAAAAGAGATCTTTAACATCAGTCATGGCTGAAGTCGAATCTAAGATTTAAACAAAGGCTCCATTAGATGCAATCTTAAATGTTTTAAGAGATTTTAGGGATTCAGTAAATTTTGAATAAGTGAATCATGATGAAATATATTAAATTTAAGTCAAAGAATGTGAATCTGAAGATGAATTTAGAAGCAAAGAAGTCTAAGATGCTAAGAACATCCTAAGAGATTCTAGTGCATAACTAAATGTTTGTTAAACATCAAAAATTAGAGCTACCAATCAATAAGAAGTCAATTAATAATAAACATTTACTGCAGAGAAACATTTAAATATGGTTATGACAGCTGCTGAATAAGAAGCTAGTTATTTTAAGAAGAGAGGAAGAGATTATGAAGATGCTCTTCATGCAATTGATGAAGCTTCAGATATTTTAGCTGCTATCTATAGCGGATCAGGAAGTTTTGCTGAAATTAGTAGAGTTTCAAAGGTTATGCTTTAAACTTCATTCAGCATTAAAGAAACTGCAAGATTTGCTCCAATCCTTTTTGCCTTTTCCCAATTAGCATCATCAAAAGATTTTGATGAGACTTCTCTTGAGAGAGTTGCTTAATTATTAGAAACTTTGAAATAAAACATTCATGAGGCATACAATGATTATGCTTAATCTAACGCTTAATCAATTGCTGCCTTTAATGATTAAAAGGAAAGAATTGGTTAGACTCTTGCCAGACTATCTGTATAAGCTGAGAGACTATAAAACAAGTTGGATCATTTAGTTTAATGTATTGGAACTAATTCAGCTATTGCTTAAACAGCTTCAGGAAAACTTTAAAGAAATTAATAACTTTGGGATTAAGCTACAGCATTATGTGCAACTTTCTAAAACGAATACAACTTTGCTACATAAGCAAGAAGAAATGAACTTTAATTAGTCAGTTAATTAGAAGATATGGTTGAAGATAGATTCAATCAAGTAGAAGATGAAAATCATGAAAGAAAACTTAGAATAAGTTAAAATTGATAAATAAATTTTTATTAAATAAAATTGATTTACAAAAAAATTGTTATTATAATTAATATTGTCGAAACAATATATTTTAGATGATAATCAAATTTGAGCTGTCTTTTCAGAATAGAAAACAAGGAAATTTAAATATGCCTCTTATTGCAGAAGTCATCAAAAAGAGATGGAAATTTTACTCAAATAAAGAGAGAGGATATTGGTCAATCTATGATTTAAAGTAAACAAAAATACTATTTAGTTGATAAAATAGTTTTATACTACCTTTTCAAATCTGAAAGACAAAAAAATCACTATTGCAGAAAACAAAAATGATCTAAAACTTAGAAAGCTGTATAAAAAATATTTGATTTAGTGCATTCTACTTAGCTTGGTAACATATATGAAAAATAAATATATGTTTATTTTATTCCTAAAATCTATCATCTAATTCACCTAGAAATTCATCTAATTTTTTGCAGAGCTGAGAAATGTTCTACTTTTCATCATAACAATGTTTATTGTATCAACTTAGGCTGTAAGAATGCTTCATAATCTTGCTATAATTTAGCATCTTAATATTTTTTCATCTTGCTAGAATTTTCCTTTATCTTAATACATTTATACTTTGCTTTTTGTCAAACTTCTTCGTCAATTTTCTTTAACTTTTCAAATCAGAGAAGACAAATTCTATTCCTAATTTATTTATTTTTAGCTACAAATTTTTACTATAATTATTTAAATAGACTAAGAGCTTCTAATTATAATTTTGATAGTTGAAATACTCTTAATCAGGAATTTAAGCAATCAAATTGATTTATTCATCTTTAATCCATAAGATTATCATTCAGCTGTAAAATCATCTAAAGAAAATCATTCAGAAATTCAAAAATACAAAAAATTGATAAGGTATAGAAAAAAATCTTAAGAATTACAATCTGAAGATTAATATTTAATGTTAGTATTTAGAATAAAAACAAGTATGATAATAAGTAATCTAAGATTAACATCGTAATTAAAATGATGAGCAACCATAATTTTAATAATAAGAAATTAATTGAGCATATTTATATTCTATAATCTTAGTTGTAGGCATAGAAACATCTAAAATATCCATATCAAATTACTTTTAAACAGTGGAATCATTGTAGGAACTTAGGATGGAGCTAATTTCGAAATTTTCGGAATAATGTGACATTGTAATATTTTATTATTTTAAGTGAAAGAGCAAATGAATTAGAAAATTTAATTGATAATCTGAAAATTTCTGATCCTATTCAATATTTATAAAAAACACTTGGAAGTTTATTTAAACAGTACTATAGTTTTTATTAGTATTATGAATTAGACATCAACCAATAAGCAGAAGAAACCTAAACCTAAATTGCGGTTAGATGTCACAATTACAGATCTTAATCCTGAAAGTACCCACTCTTCTGATGATTGGAAATAATGAACAGTGTATTCTTCCATGAGCCTATGTATAAATACATTTATTAATTTTAAGTGATTAGTCATTATAATTTTTGTTTAATGAATAGACAGTTGTTGATGTTGCTTAACTTAAATGTGGTAGAAAGTATTAAGAAGATAGAGTACTAAATTCTGTTAATTTAAGTTTATTGCTATACCTAATCTAAATCAAATCAAAGATGTTTAATTCTTTTATGCAATTTATGATGGACATGCAGGTCATTATGTATCTGCTCTTCTCGAAAATAATCTACATAAATACTTATAGGATTAAAATAATATATGTGATCATCTAGAGAGAGCTATAGTAAATAGCTTTGAGAAAATGAATTAATAAATAATTGATTGTTAAGAAGAAAATTAATTACTTGGTGGTTCAACTGCGATTTGCATTATAAATAATCATAAAGATATTTATATTGTAAATTTAGGTTATTCTACATGTGTTCTTGCTAATGAGTAATATTAGATTTAGAAATTCAATCTTGAACATAAATTAAATAGAGAGGATGAATTTAAAAGAGTTGAGCAGATAGCAACGATTTTAGATAGACAGTATTTGGAAGATTACTATTTAGTTTTATTCCAAGAATTAATGGAGAATTAGCAGTAACAAGAGCATTAGAGATAAATAACATAGATAAGCAAGATTAAATACATTAAGTAGATGAAAATGATAGATATTTGATTTTGGCATCTGATGGCTTTTGGGATGTAAAGAATTTAAAAATTTATGTATAGATCATAAAGAATGATGAATTAAAAAAATTAATTTAAAATTGGAATAAACCAGAAATAGATTAATTAGCTTAATATCTTTTTCACAAAGCTGCATCCAAAAATACTAATTACAAACAAGATAATATGTCTTTTCGCTAATTTTAAGTAAATTTGGAAAGTTTTCGCATTTATATCATTAACGTTGATTATCATCTAAAAATTATTAAATTAGTTTTTTTTTTTATCAATCAAATAAATATAATTAATACAATTATTACTAGATTAACTTAAAAATTTCATATATAGAAAATAATAGATGATAAATTAATATTTATTTTAAAGTAATGAAGCATTAATGTTAAAATAGATTCAAATTTTTAAATAAAACCTTAAAACAAAGATACTTATTCAATATTTATTCATAATTATTAAAAAATTGATTATGAACTCCAATCAATTAGATGTAGATGGTGATCCATAATAACAATTCCTTGAAGTAACAGCACTAAACTTATTTTATAGGCTTTTAAAGAATTACTAGAAATTTAGAATTAGAGAATTTACAATGGGAATGAGTTAATCAATTAATATTGTCCTCAATTACTCTATCCAATTATTCTGCCTACCCAAATACCAAACACATTCATAGTAACTTTTATATATTATAATTAGATCAATATGGGCCCATATTACTCTCATATTTAATAGCCATAATTGCAACCATAAGTGATTCAATCATAAAAAATACATTAATAAACCTAATAGAGTCAACCCTAAAATCGTCAAAGTATCAAGGAAGAAGAAGTAGATGATAATAAACAACTTAAAGGAAATTGGCTGTAATAAAAAAAATAATGAACTATTCTAATTTCTATTTTTATATCAATTTAATTGTATATATAATGTTTTCTATTACTATACAACTTTATTTTTAATTTATTTATTTTATCTTCCTTATTTTTAATATATTTTTCATTTTGAGACAATTGTTAGAAAAATTTAAATTTCTACTCAAAGCTTACTATTACTGTTTATTTTTTCTAAAACTCTAGCTAACTAGGTTTTTTCCTTATTTTTCCGAAAAACAAACCTGAGTTGCTTTTCTATTATTTTTTTGACATTAAATGATGTAATTAGCATGTATAATTATTTTATTAAATCCCTTTTCAAATATAATATAAATAATTAAATTCCTTAGTCATTAAACTAATGATTCTAGTTTTTATTTGTAATATAGGAATCATTCATTAAAAAGCCTCTTTATACTATTTATATTTTCGTACGTATATAAGAATATCTATATTGAGGTTGAATTTCTTAATTTTAAACTTAAGTTACTTTCTTTAATTATTTAATTTTTTCATATTAGTTAAAATGCTCAATAATATAATACAGTCATTAAAATTTTAATAAATTGGGATTAGATTACAAAATGCTCCTGTTCATATTATAATGTTAAATTTTGATCATCATATATTTATTTGTTTTGATAAATTTTTATATAATTCCTTAATTTGAATATATAATTATCATACATGAATTGTGTTAAATTGGATTCACTTAAAATATCAAAAATTTTTAGAAAGTCAAAATTTGATGTTAATTTACTTACTCAAACTAGTTTGAATAATAATAACAGATTGAATATATTTAAAATGAAAAAGAATAAGTTTTGTTATATGAAAAGTAATTCTATTGATTGATGAATTCTAAATAATTATAATATAAATATTAAAATTATATTTTTTTATAATTAGCATAACTATTATTATAATTAAGCTCAGTCTTTTAATTTGTCTTTGAATAGTTTTATTATTTTTTCTAATTTTGGTTTGATCACTACTTTACAATATCCTTCATTTTTATTATTATCATAATAGTTTTGATGATAATGTTCAGCTTTATAGAAATCTTAAAATTCAACGATTTCTGTAACTATAGGATTTTTATAAGATTTTGATAGTTCTTTGATCAAATCTAGAGCAATAATTCTTTATTGTTCATTATGATAAAAAATAATGGATCTGTATTAATGTCCTTAATCATTACCTTATCTATTTAAAGTTGTTGGATCATGAGAATTAAAGAATACAGTAAGAAGATCATAATATTTAAGTTTTGATTCATCATAAATGATTTAGACAACTTCTGCATGGCCACTATCTCCTCTACATACATCTTTGTAATTTGCAGTATTTTTATTAGCTCCACCAGCATATCCAGAATATACTTCATTAACTCCTTTAATTCTTTTGAATACAGCTTCAATACACCAAAAACATCCTCCACCAAGGGTAGCTTTATTAATAGTTGTCATTTTTAAGAAAATTAATAATCCGAAAATATATATATATATAAACAATATTAATATTTCAAGCCCAATCATTAATAGCAATTATACTATTAACGAAAGAATTAAATCTTTAACTATAAAATTAAGGATCTACACATGAGATTTATCCACCCTTTCTTTTAACATAAAACTTATAAAAATATTCTAATTTCTTTTTGAATGTGAACCTCTAAGTATAATCAATAAGCCCAAAGCAATAACATTTACTAGAATTACAATAAATACGTTATTTATCTTAATATTGTTAGCTGTTATTTAATGCCTAAAGGTTTTCTGCATTCTCTGATTTATTTTCACTAACAGCAATTAGTAAAGAATAATCCATAATGTTATTTTTAAGAAGAAAATCAATATCATCTTTTAAAATGGTAAATAGATTATCTCTATATTACTATTTTAATTATATAAATATATCTGTGGATTTGATGAAATTTTAATCTTTAAATACACCTTCTTGTGGTAAATACTAGGTAAAAGAACTATTGAGATCTACAACTTAACTTTGCTTAACAATCTGTTTTCTATTCGTAAGACTTCCTTTTAAATCATAAATCACTCTTTCCTTCGGCATATTTTAAAAAACATTCTCCATTAATAATAGATGAATCTATGAAAAACCTTCTATACTAATCGAATATAATCCATAAAACTTTGCCAAGAAAGTTTACTCTTTTGTAATATATTTATAATATTCTTCCAAAACTATTAAAATTATAATGGAAATTACAATCACAAATTAGCCTTAATTCAGATTAAGCTATTGTCTTCAAAACAAAAGTATTGTCATATGTGTAGAAAAAGAAGGAACCACTTTTCCCTAAAGATTCTTATGTTTTTTTAATTTGATCATAGTTCTAATCTAATCTTAATGAACTTTTAAATTTTTCATAACATATTCCATTTTTTTCTCTAATTTCTTAAAATACAGCTGGAGCATATTCTTTAATCTAAAATGTCAAAGTTAATTCTAATGAATAATTTATTGAATTTAATAATGGAGATTCTTAACTCACTTGAGATTCATTTCTATCTGATGAAAATCTAAAATTCTTCTTATATCTACATTATTTATGTAAATCAAGTAGTCTTTCATCATAACTTACTATTTTAAGGATTGAACTTAAAATGTTTGACACTGTTTCTTAGTTAGTTTAATTTTATACTAACTAATTGAGAGGGAGCTAACATTATTCCATAATGCTATCATCGACATCTTTACTAAGAAATCTTAAATTTATCTATACTCTTTATTTTCTTTCCATCTTCTTTTGCAAATGATAGTTGCGAATAGTAACAAAGCTCTACTTTTAAAATAAGGCTCACGTAGTCTTATCATTAATAATATTGTTGCTAATTAAAACATTATATTGAATACGATGAAGAAGCATAAAAATAAAGTAAATATTTCTTCCTAGCTCCACTCCTTTATCACTCAAAAGATCCATAATACCTGGTAAACTCCACATTACTAGTATTGTTACGATTAAGAACTATTTTATGTTTTTTATATAACATACTGTATGATTGTAGAACAATTTTTTTCTATTTTCTCTTACAACTCTATTGATTTTACTCATCTTACTTAAATCTTTGATTCCAACATAACATGAGATAATTAGTAATAGGAATATAACCAACAATTGAAAATTAAAAACTTAAGATGCTCTGCTAGCTTCTATAGATATGCAATTAGATTTGAAAGAATCCTTCTCAATATAAAACATAATCATTGTAACTAAAAAAGCCCCAAAATTGTATGACAATTGCTTCATCTTTGTATTCAAGAAGGGTTTAGTCAATGTTAAGAAAAAATCTATCGTCAAAATAGCATAATAATTTAATTGGGCAAATAAACCAAAAAATATCAAAGCCTGGTTTACTTAACATAAAGTATCATCTGATATAGTTTCCTATCCAAAAAAATAGTATTTTCTAATTTTTTAATAGCCAATCAAATAGTTTAAGAAAGAGATCAATTCTGTAAATTTAACACTGTCTAAAAATAGTTAATAACATGTTATCATCTCCAATATACCTAAAATAGTAAAAATTCTACATAATATTAACACTATTTATGCTGGATGATGTCTACATTTAGGTGAGTATGCATATATTATTGGTATAACAGATCCAGAGCACAATGAGAAAAAGAGTAGTACCACATAAATATATTTCCAATAGTTCTCCACGGAATATTGTGAATCTAAATTCGTAAAATACATGCAAGAAATATTATTATTATTATTATATTTATCATAAATTTATTCTTACTAAACTTTAGATGTAATTCTAATCTTTCTCTATTATTTTTAACAGATTAAGTTGGTTATCAATTACAAATTTTTATATAATATATTTATGGAAGAATACTTAAACTCAAAAATTGAATTCACATATCTCTCAAAATCATATTTTCATTCTATTTTATTTCTGAAACAATTTCAATATAAATTTTTAAAAATAATTAATATTTACACACGTAAATGAGTCAAGAAAGAAAGGAATTTGAAAAATAGTTTTACCCACTATATTAACATTATCATAAACAACATAGCGGATTTAAACTAAAGGAGGCAAATTTAAATTATCAAAGAAAGATTCAATTCTTTAAAGGAGAAGATTTCATTAAATTTACAACAGCTAATTTTGAAGAAATTAAAGAATTAGTACCTTTAACTGACAAAAAGAAAGATGCTTAATAAATAGCAAAATATCTGATAGATAACAAAATTATTATTAGAGTTGAAAGACATAGAGATGATCCCAAAAAAAAATGGCCAAGAAAGTTGACTTTGATAAGAGTTTTAATATTTCAATATGCGATAGGATTAAACATTTATAGATGATGGCTTCTACACATGGAGTATAGATGTAAAAAATAAGATGAATTCGATAAAGTTAGCAGCCATTTTGATTGGGGTGTTTTTAATCTGTCTTTTCCCAATTTGGCCATTTTCATTTAAATATGGAATATTCAAATTTACAATCTATTTACTTACATTTTTAATTGGACTTTAAGTTATGAGAATGTTGATGTATTCATTTGGCAGATTATTTGGATATGAATTTTGGATTTTACCTAATTTAAATGAAGATGTAATTATAATTAATATAATATAGTCTAACGGATTTTTAGGATCATTTCTTCCTCTTTATTCTATTTCCAAATACACTGATGGAAAACTGGAGATAGTTCTTAGATTCATAGGATTGATTTCATTTTTCGCATTAATTATTTTGATCATTCAGCAGCCTCATCATCTGACCAATATAACTGATGCAACAGGATAAACTTTAGATGACGTATTCCAATGGGGAAAAGAAAAGATGGAAGGAAAATAGGTTATTTATATGTAAAATCAAATTAGGAACCTTTACATCGAAGGGCTATACCAGATTTAAGTGAATTGATAAAATAGGCAGAGGAGGATGCTAGAAACGGTTTAAATTCTTAATAAAATGAAAATTTGGATTTAAAAGAAAGTTAGACTGATTTGTGAATATTTTTTAAATTTTGATAATAGACTAGGAAACATAATATTTTTAGTTTATTTTTATAAAATTGAAATCATATCTAAAAAATGATCTTTGAATCAATAATTGTTTAGTATTAAGTAAAATAAAATTACAACATAATACTTTAATAAAAGGGATATAAAATTATTTGATAGTGAATATTTATATTTAATAAATAAATAAATTAACAGATTAATGCCATAAGAAGACATAATTTAGAAATTATTGTTAAGGATATAAATTCTTGTAGATGAAGTTGAAACATTGACTGCGTTAGTCGATAGCAATTCGTTAGAATAGTAGGAGATGAGTTAGAAATATTAAAATTTAATGGAACTTTATCGTCAAAAAGAATTAGAATGCTCTGAATTGTAGAATAAATTTAATCAGCAATTTAGTAGTTTATGTAAATTAAGATAGGATTAAATGTTAAGGACCATTTGCATTAGATTAGTGAAGAGAGATAACATATTACATCTTTATTAGCATAAAAAAGAAACGATTTACCTGAAAAAGATAATCATTCGTTATATTAATTATGTTAATAGAAAATTACTGAAAACTAATTGTTGAGAAATAGGTAAGATTAATTTGAATAAGAAAATGCATTTTTATTTTAAGAAAACATAAGACTAAGAACATACATTTAACATGAAAAGATGTTTAGATAATTGGAATATTTTAATAGAAGTTATACTCCATAAACAGTTGCACCTGGATAAAATGTTGAGATTCCCAATATAGTTTTGGATCCTATGTACGAATAGAAACACTTATAGGAATATTTATAGTCTAGACAAGTAGTTTAGTGATAAATATTTTTGTAATAATTTTATATTAATAATAATCATATGTTTCTGTAAGCCATGAAAATGAAAGACAATAGGTATGAAGTACAATAATAAAGATTGGAGCCTATTTAATTAAAGTACAGTCCAAAAGAACCTCGATAGCAAACTCCTGAAGGTTTGGCTAAGATTGGATTGTTCAACAGTACTCAATTTCAAAGGAAATAATCAGTTGAGAAACGTAAACTAAGTAGTCAAGCGGAAGGAAAAAGACCTTAATCATCAGTTTAGAGAATACCAAGAACTGCGTTTTTGAAAAATACATTTGCAGCATAATTTGTTGTAATGATAATTATAAAAAAAGGTAGTTCTTTTGCGAAAATGGAAATAACGGTGCTTTGGTTAGGAAGATTTTATAAGGAAGAGGTTGGTTTGCAGAATAGTAGACAAGTTTTAAGTAAGTTATAAGATAAATTAATATTAGTGTAAATTTTATTTGGAAACAGTCTAATAAGGGTTTTAATTATTCTAGTCTGACTTAAAAGAAAGTTTGCATAAATCATTTGGAACATCATCATGAGATTTCAAATAAAAATAAATTACATGATAATCTCAAAATGCATTGTTAAAGGATTAATAAAAATATGGATGATTTTGTACCAATCACATTTTCAATTAATCTTGATTCTATGACACTTCAATGGGATCTAAAGAAATTTGTTGATTTCTTCATTTAAATAAAGAAAGAGGGAAATTAGAAAAATGTTTGGCTGTTGAAGCCTCCAGATCTCAATAGGGGAAGAGGAATATAATTATTTTCTGATCTTAGGGTGTTTATAAATTAAGTAGAGGAATTCTGTAAAATTAGAAGTTTGAATTCAAAAAGTAAAGGATCATCAAAAGGAGCTAGAGGAGTAACAATAACATATCCTGACTCTAATGAAAGTAAACTATATAGTTCATTTAGAAAGAGTCAGGTTAAGCATAAATTAGTTTTACGATAGATTAATCTACTAGTAACGATCGAATAATAGTTTTATAAAAATATTTAGAAACGCCTCTTTTATATAATGGTAGAAAATTCGATTTTCGAGTTTGGGTTTTAATTGATCATACATAAAAATATTATTTTTTCAAAGAAGGGTAGATTATATTTAATATTTTTAGATATCTCCGTTTGGCCTGCGAGCATTTTGATATTAATAATTTGAAATCTTTATACATCCATTTAACAAATAATGCAGTGTAAAAGAATCATCCTAATTATGGTAAATATGAATTGGGAAATTAATTGAGTCTCTAAGATTTACAACATTATTTAAATTAATAGAGGAACACTAAAGTATCATCCGCTGGTATAATTTTGAAAATGAAGGAATTAATTCACTAAACGATTTATTGTGCTGGGTCTAAATTGCGTGACAGTTGATATAGTATCTTTATTTTTAGATCGCAAGGATTTCTAGTTTGAAATATTTGGGTACGATTTCATGGTTGATAAGAATGGTCATATTTGGTTAATTGAGATTAATACTAATCCTTGTATTGAAGAGAGTAGTCCTCTTTTATAAAAGTTAATTCCAAGAATGTTAAGTAAAATTATGAATAAATTTTAGATGACGCATTTAGATTAACAATTGATAAAATATTTTCTCCATTTAAATCTACACAAGAGAACTTTCTTGCAAATTTACATGAATATTCTATTCCTGGATATAGTGATAAAGATAATCTTTGGGATTACATGGGATAAATTTGATTTAAAAGTCATTAAATAATATCAATACTATATAAAATGGGATTTTCATGTTCCAAATAAAAAGAAAGCCATATAGACAAAAAAAATGAAAAATAAAAACAAGAAGATATTCGTCAAAGTTAGAGCACCACTAAAGAGGCAATTGACTTTGTAGAAAGCACTTCTTTGGCTAATGTAATGAGAACAAAGCCTATGAAATCTTTTTTGGCTGAGCAAATTGAAAAATAATCAATTTAAGTGGATTCATGTGAAATTTTAGCAGAAAGAATAGAGGCAAAAGCTTAGTTAATTATACGAAGTTATAATCATTTTACAGAAAAAGCTTTGAAAATAAAGTCAAAAGTGTTAGAGTATTACAGAAATGAATATGTGAATTATATAAATTCAAATCTTGATACAATAACAAATAAAGAATTTATATAAAAAGAAACCACTTAAGTAAATTTTAATATGATTTCAATTTATAGTTATTAGTAGAAACTACAATAATACTAAATTGTTTGATGGATAAGAATTTTGATGATGAAATTGAACTTTGGTGGGGAGATAATTACTTTAGTGATCGAATTAAATTTCTAGCTCTTACTGCTACAGACTGTTCCGATAACACAGATAATATCACTGTTCCTATAATATAATATATAAATGCTTTAAAAAACAAAATTATTTAGGTTATACCATTGTAAATTAATCAACCTAAATCAATTTCGAATAGTGTTGCCATCACTAATGTTCATCTAACTCAATTCTATAAGGATCTTAAGATGGAATTTGCTAAAAAAGTTGATGAAGAAGAGGTCAACTGATGAGTAAAGAATATTAATTATTTAATTATTTAAAGTCTTCATATAATTAATTCATTGTGTTTGTTAGTGATCATGATTCTCATGCTATTCCGAACCAAGAATCACTTCTATATTACAGACTGGACATTTTTTGTGATTTAACAGCCATGCCTTGATACATTTTGAATGATATATATGATTGCATGGTAGTTATCTATATACATTTCCATTTTATATTTAATCATAACAAATAGTGCAACTATTCATATATAGAATTAATAGATTTACATTTCTTCCACATTGTCATTAGCTTCTTTGGTTCTTTTAGGAATCTCTTTTATTTATTGTTTCGTCAACCCTACATTTTAATTGCTTAGTATATTCAATAAATTATTATTACCCTATTCTCTCTTGCAGATTTAAAATTTATTCATAAGTCATATTGTCAATATTGACATTTAACTAATTTTAAGCTTATTAATTGAGATATTGCATTTCTTATACTATAGATTCATGCATTCCTAATTGTAATAATATTTATCTTAGTTCTTCTAACTATAAAAATGGAGCATTCTATTCTATTTTTCATTATTTTCATATACATTAAGCATCTGTATATCGACCATAAAAGTAATTCAACGCATCAATAATTCTTCTTTTATACATTTTTTTCTTATCTCTACTGCTTCTAAATTTATTTGAAACCTATTGAAGTTTGGTTTATGTATCTTTAACTTTTATCCAATAATCAGAAACAGTCTAAAATTAATTTTATAATTACCGAATTTGCCTTTCTTAATCTTTGTTCTAATAACTCATTTTACTTCTTTAACTCTGCAATTTAATTTTAAAGTAATTTTATCTCCGAAGTCTGGTCTGCTAATCGTTATTCCAAAGCTAAAATTAATTATTAATATACTATCCTAATTTGTAGGCATTTGACTTAGATTATTCTTGAAATTTGGGCTTAATTTAAATGTCTAGACTTTTATAGTTGAAATAATTTAATACTTCTAAAAACCTGTCTATTATTTCCTTTTGTATTTTTAGGTTGTTATTAATCTTTCGCAAACTAAGGAGTTTATACTTTATGACATGACGGTGGTCTGAAAATATTACTATTGTTATTCATTTATTATAAAAATTATTTAAAAGCAAATTAATAATCATTACTTCTACTCCCCTTATAAAACACCTACAACCTCTACTAAACTTTCCCTATTTTCAACTCCTTGATATATAAGAGTATGTGTGACAGGTTTTCTACACAATAAGCACAGATTACTCTTGGATAATAATTATTACGAGCATTCCTAACAAAATCCCCCATGACCACAAGGCTAATTTATCATATTACTTTCTTTTTCATAACAAATTAAACACAATTATGGTTATTTAGGTAAACCTCTACTGGATAATTCTGCACCCATACTTTCACTAACTTCTAATTTCAATCTTGGAGATGATAATAAATGATCAAATCTTTTAGTGAGTTCTTCATCAAAATCTGAAGATGGTTATTTCTTAACATCTTTATTTTTTTTTATTTGTGAAAAATTGATCGATTTAAATTTCTTATCTTAATTCAACACTGATACAATTTATTGATTTTTCTCTTCAATTTATTCTTTTTTCTTAAAATAGGTAGCCGATAATTTAACCATAAATTAAGGTATAATACTTACACTTAATCTATGAATTTATTATATCTTCTATTTTAGACTTGTTTATTAATTATTTTGTTCTTAATTTTAGACTTATGTCGAACTTTATGATAAATTAAGGAATGAACTATTTTTAGTTTTATTCTTACATCAATTCTTCTTTATTCTTTTTGTAATAACCAATTTCAAATATATAGTAAATTATTGTTAATATAAATCCACTTAAATTGATTGAAGTGATTTAATAATCTAATAATAATCCAATTCCCAAAAATGTCAACAAAGATGTTGAAATAAAACCAATGAAAACTATGTTAATCCAGAGACTACCATAAACTTACATTACTATACTCTTACTTATTTACTTTTTATTTTCTAATTATTTATTAAAGCATTTCAGCAAGAAGTCTATAAATAGACATATTTCTATCAACATAATTGTACCAATTATGAACCAAATTATAACAAAGGTTTGCATCCAACACCAATTGATTTAATTACTCCATTTCAAGCTTACAAAAACAATTTATAATGATGCAATACTCTTGATTGCTGAAACTAACTATCATCATATTTTATAATACTATTTCTTATATTTGTTTTGATTAATCATGTGCATCACTTTCAAGACTTTATCGACTGATTAAAACAGTAATTGCTAGTATTATAAATTATAATATCAGAAGAGTATAACTGATAAAGTTTATATTTATAGGTGAAACTTCTTTATTATATACTATTCCCAATAAAAATGTAATTAATAAAGTACTTTCCATTATAGCGAAACAACAATAGGAATTTATTCTAATATTATATAATTTATAATACCCTTTACTAGAGAGAAGTCTTTAAATCAAAAAGCCGAATTATGTTGTGCATGCATAGACTATTACTATTTTGTAATCCCATCCAAAACTAATATTTGAATTAATTAAAAAGCAAAACCCCATAAAAAGAGAAACTAATAAAAATATCTTATTCAACCCAAATATGTTACAGATTATAAATCCTATTTCGCTTTCACCTTCGATATATCCAAATCTGTGGACTATTGCATAACACAATTTTAATTTAATCAATAAATTTTATAATACATAAATTCTTCATCACTAAAATATTGTAAATATATTTTAATTTTAAATAGTTTAATTCCAATCCATTTAAATTTATATGGAACTTTCAAAATTATAGATTAGTTTAAATTTGTAATATTCTAATTTCCACTATAATAACAAAGTTAGATCTCTAAATCAAAATAAGTTTTAAATTTGGATTGTCAATAAAAATTATAAATCTACACTTACAACATACATAAATATATAAAATCATTCTAAATCATCCTCATTTTCATCATTTTCTTCAAATTAATCAATATCCTATAATTCGTTTTCATTCAAATTAACAAATTGATTCATAATAAATTCAAATGACTTATTTTGATTAACTAAGTCTAGAAAGTCTAAAAACCTTTATTTTATTCTATTAAAGACTTTCTTATAAGTTTTCTCATCCTTCAATTCTTTAACTAGACTTAAATATTATTAAATAATTTACAATTCTCCAAAATTTAAAAGTTTATTACACAATTCCTGATAATAAGCTTTCTAAAATTCTGGATTATTAAAATAAGGGAATTGATGACATTCTTAAATAAACTTTTTCAAACATTCTTAAACTTTTCCTTTTTTATAAACTAAATTTTTCAGTTTTTCTCTTATCTTTCTAATTATTCGATCTGGATATATGATAATTTATACATTCAATTGTTTTCAATTTAGCTAATGATAAACATTAGTCTGTTTGTGAATCACAAAAATATAATACTGATCCTTCTCCCATTTCTTTTAAACTCTATTATGATATTTCATCTTGTAATTAAAGTAATTTCATATTTAAATCTTCAATTCCATTTGAAATAATTTCTCTAAATTTAACTGTCTTCAATTATAAATTGTTAAATATTTATTAAGATATTTTTGGAGACAAACAAGTTTCTATTCCATTTTTTTTTACAATAGAAAAAAATCTAATTTGTACTTCATCATATCTAATCAGATGTTATAATTTCACATGTCCACAGAATTCACCAATAAATGTATGATCTTATAATATATTTTTCAACTCATTTATGTTTTATTGCATTTATTTTAATTCCCTAAACCATTACTATGAAATCATTAATGCAACAGAATAAGAGTTATTTTAATAACATTAAGCACTTAAATCATTTTCATTATTAGCTACAAGAGTTTTATTTTTTGATGATATACTCCAGCAATCTATTTCTTTACAATATGAAATTTAACAATTTTCACCATTAGCTTTTTCTGAAATGTAGATTGTAATTTATTTATTTTAATTTGCTAATTCTTAAGCTTTTCCTATATTGTAATAATTTATCTTTTAGCAAAACACATTACCCTTTCCCTCTAAATCCTAAAAGTATAAATCGAAGAATTTCTTTTATCCTTTTCTTAATATTTTCCAATCCTAACCATAATTTATATAAGCCAAACCCCTTCTAAAATTTTAATGTATTTAATTATTTATTGCAAATAAAGTGTCTTCTTCATAATGAACTTTCAATCTTATATCTCTAATTTTAAATTCTTAACCTTAAATTTTACAATCAATTATTTAGTTATTTGTTAACTTATCATAGGTTTGCATAAAATTATTTAACTATTCATATGATAATTATGTTTCAGGTTCCTTTTTATAAATACATCTAATACATTTGCTCTAAATTATTATAATTCTTATAATATAGGCTATATATTTTTAGACAATCTGAGTCTCTTTTATTTAGGTTACTGCTTTTGATTGTTTTACTTCATTAAATATATGGTATAAATAATAAATAATAAACAATATAAACTCGAAATATTAAATTCTTTCATTATTTATATTATTTTATAAAATTGCATAATTAATGCGCATATTAGTCAATTAATATTTCTCTATATTATTTGATTTCCTCTATCATTCTTGAATCAACAATAATTTATTATTGGAATATTTTATACTTATTATTTTAATATTATATTTCATTAATCAACATTTTAGATTTCTTTCCAAACTATTTCTCTTTATAAATTCTTATCTGGAAATCCTAAATTATATTTTTCACAAACTCCTATAAATTTCTACAAAGCTTCATTGGAATTGTTTTGAATATCTTCTGGATTTCTTTCTTTTTAAATAGTTTTTAAATAGTCAAGAGCTTCTTTTCTAAGTAATTCATCTAATTATTCATCTTCATTTGTAAATGGAACATAAAAAACCTTATTGAAAGGTAATTTATCTATCTAATTATTATTGATATATTTTACTTAAACTTTATTAAAGAATGAAAAAAAGAATAAAACTACTGATGCTACTTTTTCTTTATTTCCAACTAAAGTTTCATGATTTTCTCTTTTAATAGCTCTCTGAACACAAGACACCAAATATGTAATGGAAAAAATATTATTACCAAGCGGTTTACCAATTTTAGGAATCAATCCAATAGAAGTGAATTTATTGAAATACTCTTTAACAATATCTAAAGGTCCTTTTAATGCATTTTCAGGATGGTTTTTATCAAAAATAATGACAATGAATTATTATTCACAAGCTACAATAGAAATAATAAAATCACTTTTTGCTTATTAACATACAGCTCTAATTTCACCATCATATCTTGCTCTATACTTTTTTCGTGTTTCTTAATAAGCATCTTCTTTAGACACATTTGGATGAGCAGCAATATGTTCATTCATCAATTATAATGAAACCTAATCACTTGATACAATAAACAATTTTGTTTTCCCTTCATGTTTTTCTTTATAATATGATTCAATGCTTTCAAATAAAACTGTTTTTCCGGAAGCTGGAATAGCCATAGGAAAGAAAATCAGAACTTTCTTAAATTTCTAAAATGAAATACCTTTTAATCCATGAATAATAATAAAAAAAGAATAAATTAATAAAAATTAACTAAAAAACTTAGTAAAAATATTATTTGAACCAATATTTTGAAATCCATTATTATCAATAAAACTACCTCATGGAACACTATTTAAAAGATTAATTTGCTGTATAAGGAACCTTTTTATCAACTAATTGCTTTTTAATTCTAACAGAAGGAACTTTATATATTTATGAAAATGAAAGAGCATATAATAATGGGGAAATACCAACAGAAATACTCAATCTAAAAATGTACAAAATCTAAATTGCCTAAAAAGAAGGTAAAGTTCTAACATTAGTTAATATAAAAAATTAAGAAAAATAATATGTCTTTTATAGTAATAGGAGAGAATAAATAGATGTATGAAAATTATAATATTATTTAGTTTTGGTATAACATGATGAAAAAATGGAAAGAATAATATGAATAGTTTATAAAAGAAGTTAATGAACATAAGATTTATGTTGTTCCTTTCGAGATGATGGATTTAAAATATTCGATTGATTTAAAAAATGTTTCATTTGATTCCGCATTAATTTAATAATGAATCTATTTCATCAAAATCTTTATCAAGATCATTTAATTCTTATTTAATATGTTAATTAAATTCTTATTACTTTAATTATTCTTTTGAAATCTTTTCTTCATCTTTTTAAAATTAATCTAATTCTTATTATATTTTTAGTTTCAAATTGTCTGAAACCTATTCATTCTATTAATCTTATTAAGTTAATTCTTGCTCTTAAGAAATTTGATCTATTTCTGTTAATTAAGCTTTCCATTCTGTTAGCTTTAGTAATAAATCATCATCAAGTTTATTAAGATTAAGTTAATTAATTGGATAATTTTCTAAATTTTCTAATCTTTGAGAACTTTCTTATAACTTTTATGTTACTTCTTAAGTTTTTTATTCACTTGCCATATATTTTGGAATTTTTAGATACTCTTTCATATATTCTTGTCTAATTTTTTATAATTTCTTATTTAAATCTGCTTATTACTGTAATAATTCTTCTTATCTAGTATCTTCTTCTTCTTCTTCATCTATTTCATATCCACTTTTATAGATGATCTTCTTAGATTGTTAATTTTCCATTAGTTATTTTTTCAATTCAAGATTTTCATTTTTTTTCCATTCTCTCAAGTCTTCAATAGCAGAATCTATTTCTTCCATCAAAAGTTTATTTTGATTAGAACGTTAAGAAGATGCACTCATTGTTCTTAAAGTCTTTATGCAGTTAGGGTTGAACATTTTGATTAAAGTAAAATTAATAAATCAAATAAAATAATAAAATTATGGATGTCTTGGAGCAGGTCCTTTTTTCATAGTAACATATCTATCAATATAAGATTCAAGTTCTTTTTTAATTTTTTTATCATTGGCTTTTTCTTCTGGAACATATTCTAAAAGATTGGCATATTTATTATCATCTTAAAATCGTTATTTAGTTAAAATTAAAGCTTGTTGGATCTTGAATGTATTCATTCTAAATGGGTAGGAAATTATAAAGATACTTTTCAAGAAATAGATCATATTATTCATTTGCTTTTATGGCTTCATGAAAATAATTGTCTTCCTTGCTTCTTGGTAATTATCTTATATGTTTAATAACCTGAATTGATTATAAAATATTAATACTTTCTATTGTTTTTCTGCTACTATCTTTTTTGTACCGATTCTATGGCCAAATATCATATCATTATTGGGCTAGTTTGTTTAACATTAATGTAGTTTCATTTTTTTATTTATTAAATTAGTTTATGGACTAAGATCACATAATTCTCATTTTAATTGGATTAGTTACCATTATTCTACTAACTATCTTATACTTTATTGTCAGAAAAAAACAATAATAAATACCAAAGACATAACTCGATAATTCAACTCATATAGAAATAACTTAGATGGAATAAAAACCTCAAAAAAGTTATTAGAAAATGGCCAAAAAGCAATTAAAAATAAAAATACCCAAAAGCTCATTTGATCCTTGATCAATTTTTTATAATATTATAAATATATATTTAACGAATACATGTCTTTTACTTATCTGCCATTTCATAATCTTGCTTACTGTCCAAAGTAAGTCATAGAATTTGTGCAAAATCCAAATCTCAATCTCTCAGATTTGAATCATATGATAGAATAATTAAGGATGCCCAAAAATCATCTGAAATCAATTTAGAAAATGCAAATATTAGCATCACGGTAAGAATAATTCTTATAGGATGAAAATACTATGCAAAATTAAGAGGAAGAAATCCATTCTCCCAAACAACTCCTAAGTTAAATTCCATACTGAAAACTTATATATATATATATTTTATAATAAATTTTAATCATAAAACTTTATATTCTCTTGCTTCGTTAACTTCTATAACTAAATCACAAATTAATTCATTGTAAATTTATGGATGTAAACAATTCCAAAAGTATGATACAAAATCAATAATCTACTCATCAGTCATTCCACTTCCAGTTTTTAATTTCATTTCTTTCTCAGCTTCTAATCTCCACTTTAAACTCAAATCATATGGATTAGGTTTTAATTAGATGAATAAATCAAATTATTCCCAAATAGGTTCATAAAGTTTCAATTATTCATTAATAAATGTCTCCAAATCCTCATCATACTCTACTCCATTTAATTACAATTTTTGTATCTACTTTTGTTTATAGTCTTGTAATTATTAACTCTTATAACCAATAAACCATCCTTCAAATAATAAAACTTAACAATTGACCTTTTATTAACCAATTCTATCTCCCTATCCTTAATGCAAACTTTTATCAAAAATTGGAACTTCTATACTTTAACCCTCTTTAAACTATTTAAGCGTATTAAATATCATTTTAAAATCATGTGTTCCTGGTGGTCCTCTATATTTGTACTTTTTTTTATCAAGTTTTTCTCGATCAACATAACTCAAATAAAAATCATCAATGCTTATACTATGAAATTAGATATTTAATTCTGAGAATAACTTTTTCATCTGAATTCCAAGAGTTGTTTTACCTACTCCTTACATACCTTATAAACCAATCAAAAGAGGTCCTCCCTTATATTTACCTTAAATCAGAGATTAGATTTATTCCATTAATTATTAAATATAAACTTAAAATATTTCAAACTAATTTTATTATAACCTTTACACTAAACGTAGAAATCACATTATTACTTATCACTAAAGACAAGAGAATTTAATATATATGAAAATCAATTAAAACTCCTTATTTTTAATTGAATATAAAGAATTAATTGTTCTACTTATATCTTAATTTCTATTTAATTTAGAAATCATTTATAATTAAAATATTAGTATTTTGATAGGGTTTTTTAATTATTTCAGCTAGATCCAACTGGATTTTGTTTATTTTCATTTTTACAGATAATTACAGTTTATTCTTAAAATTTCTCATAAACAGTAATATGATTTAGATAGTTAAAGCTTAATTTATTTAGATTTTCTTTTTGCTTTTATTTGAGATATTAAATTGGATCTATAACATGTTTGTTTAATACTTACAAGTCCATTATTTCATAAAATTACAAAATTGACAACAGATAAATAATTTGAGAAATTAATTATAAAAAATGTAAAAATATATTATTTCTTTACTGTTTCATAATTGATAAATACTTAATATTTGATAAACTCATATTTCATTTCATGATGAACTAAAAAAGTTAATAATTTAACTTAAGACCCAAGCCCCTACTAAAATTACCCAAAATTCAAACTTAAATAACACATTCTCAAGTGATGATGGTTATTATTATTATTATGATTGCTATTCTAAAAAGTCCAACTACTCTTGAGTGACTGTGCTACCTTCACTTTATTAAATATCTTTAATTTTAGCAATAACATTGTCTCTCTATTATGTAACAAAATTTAAAGAAGTCTTCAAATCCTATATTTCTTTTTATTATCTATTTAAATTCTCTTATTGATAATTATATTAGTCTTTTAATTTTTGTAGTTAATTTTCCGTTTCTGTAACTTTATTTTTCAAATTTTAGATTGTTTTATTATATTCCTACTCCTTTTGTTCAGCCTATTATTTTTATTAAAACTAAGCTTTAGCAAACTCTAATGCTAATTCTTCTTTAAGCTTTTCTTTCTACAAATCTAGTTATTATTAATTAACTTAATAGTTTTATTATTATTATTACTATTATTATTATTATTATTATTATTATTATTATTATTATTATTACTATTATTATACTTAGTTTTATTATTATTAATCATATTTTAATTATTCTTATCTTAATTATTCTTGTCTCTTTTGCTCTAATTTTATTTATTCTTATTTTTATTATTCTTATTAAAGTAATTCTTTTTGTTCCTTCTCTCTTTACTATAGCTATTATATAGATGTAATATTTTACTAATCTTTATTATTCAACTTGATACTTGGCTTCAGCTAATAACTTTTATTATAAATCTTATTCTTTTTGTTAGGCCTCTTCTCTCTCCTTCTATTATTTCTTTTTTTATTCCTCTTATTGTTTTAAAAATTCCTATTATTATTACAACATTCTTTATCTGTTATCCTCTTATTGCTTTTTAGCTATTTCTTAGAGCTTTTCTTATTCAAGTCTCTTTCTCTAAATATCATCTTAATCATTTAAATAAAAAAGGGATGTAAATTTTTGAATGTCTTAGGCTGACATATGTGTACCAATAAGATATTACAATTATGTGTAACTGCTTTACAAAAATTCAAGCTATTAAATAAATTTAATTATAGATACACTATCTTCATCTACTTCATCTTCAAAAACAATGTACCAAACATTATTAACTTATTTATTTTTAATCACTTATCCAATGACCTTAAGCTTTTGTAAAACTTCTTAATCACTTATCCCCTCAGGTAATCCCCAAATTTTAAGATAATTAGGATTTTGATCCATAAATTAATTAATATGCATAGAGATACTTTTAAATCAATCTGGTCTAATTTGGATTAAGCCTTAGGAGACTCCTCCTTCTCCTCTTATTATGCTTCTTATCAAAGGAGAAATATTCCTAATAGACAAAAGTCGTCATCTAAAAGTGAGCTACTCTCTTTAACTGCCACAAGAGTTAAGTTCATCTGCCCAATGAAAAAAAGACATAAATTCGTAGATTTACTCTTAGAGGCTCGAGGCGAAGACAATGAACTCGACAAAATAACTATTGAAAATATAGAACGTCATTTTGGAGTTGATTTTTTGAAATTAGAATCTATGCATTTGAAACTGAATTCGGCAAAAGTTATTGGAGCTTAATTAAAAAACGACCAGAGATACATAAATGTGTTCTTGGGAAACAATTAATTTGGAGATTAGGGTTTTAAGATTCTCGCTTCTTATCTTGAATACAATAGATGCATCATCCATTTGGATATAAGCAAATCAGTAACTAAAACTCAAAAACCATATAGTCTATAACTCCGAAGGGATTTTGTGATGCCCTGCCACACTTGAAATCAATTTATACTCTTGTATCATTAAATTTGTCTGGGAATAGATTAAGTACGAGTGGAAGCAAAGCTCTACAAAATTTAGTTGAATAGCATAAAAATATTTAATTTTTAAATATCTATTCTACTTTTTCCGACATTATATCTTGGAAGTTTGTAAGTTATAATTAAGGATTTAATTCATTAAAAAAGACAAATTAAATTTGTGAATCATTATTATTAAATTTATAAGAGAATGAACTTAGAGATTCTGGAATAGAAGGAATTAATGATTAAATTAGTAATTGGAATATTTAGGTTCTTAATTTAAGCGATTGCAAAATAACCTCACATGGATTAAGTAGATTGGTAGATAGAATTGTCAATCATTATTACTTAGAATCTTTAATATTATCAAAGAATAATTTTGGTTTATCTGTGAGTTGTTTATTTAAACTGTTATCGTAAAACAATTGGTTGTAAAGATTAAATCTTAGTTATTGTTAAATTGTTGAATTTACATCGATAAGTGAAGGTTTAAAGGAAAATAAGGGATTGAGATATTTAGATCTTAGTGGTAATAAAATTAGGGAAAATGCTGTAATTTTAGGATTGTATATGTAAAGATTAACGCATATTAAACTTAATGATTGCGATCTAAGATAAAATGTAAATGATATTCTAAAGAGATTGCATTACTCCAAAATTTAAAATTTAGAAATAAATTAAAATAAAATTGAGGATTTAAAAGAATTAAAGACTTTGTTGACAAAAAATAAAGAAATTGAAAATATTTCTTATGCTTTAAATGTGATTAACTTTAAATAGCATTAAGAAATCTAAAAAATATTTAATTTGAATGTTAGATTTTAACAAACCTAAATTATACCTAAATATAAAAAAGAATTATATAAATTAAGTTAGTTTGAATAAGAACGTGTTATGATATCTAGAAAAATGGAAGAATAATAAAAAAGAAAGAAAGAAAAAGAATTAGAATTCTCTCAATAACTTTAAAAATTAGAGAAGATAAAATTTGAATAAGAATTATTCGGAGAAGTAACTGCAAGAGAAATTAAGAATAAAGAAAAAGAATTTAAATCTCTTTAATAATAATTTAACAATTTAACAAAACAAGAATCAGAAGTTAATAATGATAAATAAGAGTCAAGATAATTATTAATAAATACTATTTAAGAATAGAAATTATGTAAATAGTAGATTAGTCTTATCGAAAAATTATAAGATAAACTTGATTAATTCTTAATGAGAAAATAGTATGTCATCAAAGATTTAGAACATAAATTGCATAAACAAAATATAATATATAGTAGATAAGTTGAAGAAATGGAAAGATATGAAAAATTATGAATAAATATAATTAACTATGACTTTTTTTATAATAAGAAATAAGTTAAAATATTAAATTTAAATTCATCAATGAGATCCTCAATAGGAAAAAAAGTCAAATAAGATGATTCAGATAATAAATTTAAAGAAAAAATCTATCGATCTTTGTATCCATCTCCATGTTAATCATAGTAAAAATTTAATGAATAAATTTTTAGTGATCCTAACAAATGGCTTTAAAATAATGATATGTCATGGTTATCCCATTCATTAGAATAAGATATTGATAAGATTTTATAAATTGCAGCACCTTAACCACTTAAACCACAAAATAATAGAAGAGCTAGTGCAAATGATATTAGAGAGGAGTTGGATGAAAATTAAGGCAAATAAAAAAGAAAAACATGGTATGTTGACAAACAGCAAGAAGACTAACCGAAAAATAGTAAACTCAAAATAAACATGAGTTCTATTATATGTGAATTTCCTATTTAAAAAGTTTCGTAGTAATAGATCCCAGAATAACCTAAAACACCTAATGGCTAAAAGTCATTTATGGAAGCTATAATTTAAAGATATTAATAGTAAGATGATTAATTTGAAAGAGAAAAATAATATTTATTTTAAAGTGATAAAAAAGATTAAATAATTCTCAGCAGTTAAAAATAGGATCATGAAGTAAATTAAGAATTATTGAATGAAGAATAGTAAAGTGTACATACAAAATAAATTAATTAAAAGACATAAAAACAGACTTAATATAAAAAGGTAGGAAGGAAGAAGAAATCTTATATACCAGCAAGCAAAAGATAATTAAGATAAAGAAAAAATTAAGAAAGAATCTAACCATTACCTGAATTACCATAAACTGAATTATATTAAGAAAAAACCAAATAAATTAGACCAGCATAAAATTTAGACAAATATTTATTCAATACAAATTAAAGTTGGTTAAGAATGCCTTTTAGAAAAGAAGCAAAAAAGTACGACAAATATTAAACCTAAGAATTTAAAGACTTATTACGTTCTTTACCTGGATGTTATATTCATAAAAGTGAAGGTGATTTAAAAATAGATAAGATTAGACCAATGTAAAATGTAAGAGGAAAATATTTGCAATCTTTTGAAATGTGGATAAATCCTTAAGTATTAATAGGTCCAATAAATATGAATAATTCAGTTAAATTAGTAATTAAAATTTATAGTCATAGCATGTAAGATTCAAAAAAGGTTATTCAGGACAGGTATTTTGTGACAGTACTCTTTTAGAAACTCTTCCTTAAAATTAAATAGATGGGAAGACATTTCAAAAATAAAAATTAATTCTTGCTAATAATACTGATCATGTTATCAAATTAGTTTGTTGCTTAGTAAATATTTCAATTCGATATCCATAAAGAAAACGTAAATGAAAGTTTCCTATATAAATTATTATGTTTTTTTTTTGCATTATTATCATCTTTTATTATTATTAAGTATAATTCTCAAGTAAAAGTTAATTTTTACATTATAAATTGATTAGTATTTTCAATTAATAAAATATAAGATATATGTTTACAAATTATAGATCTAATAAATTTTAAGGTTTAATCAAATCAGATGTATTTAATTATTAAATAGTAATTTGAAGTTATATAATATGATTGAACTCAAATTAAGTATCATTTGTAATTATTAATTTATTGTAATAATTTTGAAGTGCATGAGTCTAAGATTAGAATTATTAAGATGGGTTAATGAAAAATGCCCGTTAATGAAAGCAACCAATATTGAAAGCCTTTCAGATGGAAGGCATTTCTTATGTTTATTAAGAAAATACTTTCCAGAAATAGAAATTCCTTAATTTAAAAAAAGTTCTTCAATTGTTTAAAAAATTGAAACTATAAATAGTGTTAATTTTTATTGTCAAAAATTAGATGGATCATTTAAAATTGATGTTCTCAAAATTGCTAATAAAGAATCAAACGCAATTTTAAATTTGTTAAAATTTCTAAAATCAATTCTAGATAAAACACCAATAAAAAATTCGTTTATCTAAGAAGAATGTTAAACTATATTTAAATAAAAAGAAAAAGATAATTAATAAATTAGTGAAGAAATTCTAGTTCCTTAAGTTTTATAAGCAAAAGATGATGAAACTTAGACGTCTGAAAATAATGAGGATTTGGATCCATTACAGAAATTTTAATTTTAACTAAAAAGACTAATGTCTCTAAAATTATAACATCCATTTTTAGAATTAGAGTTACTTAGATTATTAGAATTTGATTAAGAAGTCGCTGAAATGATGTAACATTATTAATTTGCTGCTTAAAAAAGAAGTAAGAATTCAAAGCGTACTGAATATCATTCTATTCACAGCAGCGAATTTTATTATAGAGGTGAGCCAAATTAAATTGATGTAGACTATTCATTTGATTAATAATAAGCTAGCAAAAGAAGCATAGAATTTGATAATTTATTTTAAGTAAGTGATGAAAAATTTAATACTTGATTTAATCAATTTATGTAGTGCTAAATTTTTATAATTCTCATAATTTGAATGTATAATATAAAAAATAACCTAATTTTTATAAGGAATTTACAAGAATTTATATTTCATTTCTATCTAATTTTCTATTAATCTCTTGTTTTTATACCGTACAATTTAACATTTTATTAAATTTATTCTGAAGATGCCTAAAATCTAGTTCTAATCATCTCTCTTTATTAAGGTTTATCTTTCTCATAATCTTAAGGATTTTTTTATTTAATATTTGTTAATATTTCATTGTTGGATTTGCTTTAAATCAATTTTTCGTTTCTTTTTTATCTTTTTTTAGGTTCTTTAATGGAAGAGTTTTCAATTGATTAATGAATTTTTGGATTAATTTTCTCTGAGCTTTTCGAAAATTTAGGAGGATTTTTTTTTGGATTATTATTATTGCTTATTTACTTAATTTCTG
Organism: Paramecium sexaurelia; assembly: GCA_000733375.1. NCBI lineage: Eukaryota > Ciliophora > Oligohymenophorea > Peniculida > Parameciidae > Paramecium > Paramecium sexaurelia. The sequence continues at coordinate 339,811 of JPFM01000001.1, read as the reverse complement.
TTGCTATTTCTTCTTATTACGTAATAGTTTTATTTGTTTCTCTTTTAGATTCAAAATCTTTTGAGTCTGATTTAATTTTTCTACTTTTAGATCTAGTTTGAGTTTATTTTTTATTTTGAATTTTTGAGATATCTTGTTTAAATTCTTTTTGTGTTTTTTATTCTACTTTTTTTTGAAGTAGTTTAAATAAAATATTTTCTTTTTATTCTTCATTACTTTATGGAGTAGCATTATCAATTCCTTAATTACTATCTTCTTAGCTTTATTGTAAAATAGGTTCTTATTTAAATGGTATTTAAACTAGTTAATCCTATGAATTATCATATTATTAATGAATATTTACGATGTTATGAATCTCTAATTAATAACTGCTCATTTCATCTTGTTAATTGTAATGTACTTAATTATTATTGTGGTTATCATCTTCATTTAAAAATTAGTTAGTTAAATACATAGGTTAGACTTCTAAATTACCTGAATAATTGTTGGTAATGTAATTATATTCAGGCTCAATTTGATTTTGAAATGATTATAAGAATTATGATTTCTATGAAATTTCTTAGCTTTCTATGCATACTTTTTTTGATATCATTTCAATGTCAGACTCTAAACCAACAGACAAATCATTTGGATTAATTACAATATATTATTACTCTTTTTATCTTTTAATAAAAGCTTCATAGACTTTAGGTTTGAATCGTGACATAAAATATTCTCTTAAACTACGCTTCTCAATTAAATATTAATCCTTTGTAATTAATCTAGTTAGTTTGGCTTATTTTAATTTATCTAAAGACTTGCTGTATAGATATTCAAGACATACTGCTTTATGAAAAAGCATTCCAAAAATGCCTAATTCTTTTAGACACCACAAACACTTTACCATATTTTTTTATTAAATTTCTTAAATGATACATGTATTATAAAATGAATTAGGTCTTGAATTATTTTGTCAAACTTGAAATGATAAAATTTTCTTTTAAAAAATTATATAATAATAATAATTATTTTTAGTAGAAATAAATTGGTAATTGAAATAGGATTGAAGTGCTTAAATAAAGGTTATGATTGATAATCAGTATAAAAATACATTCATTAATTTAATAATATTAGCATAGCAGTCATGTTATCACAACCATATCCAGTAGAAGTGTCAGCAGCTAAAGAAGTATCAAGTAATTATTCCAAAATAATGGAGGGTTCTTGTTTCTCAGCTACATGTGCAGAGATAAACTCCATCACTTTATAACTGTTTTAGGTTTCGAATACACCATCGCATCCCAAAAAGAGAAAACTAAAATAATTAAATTCAACTAAATTACCGGTCATCTTTATTTAATTTAATTTTCCTAATTTCCGGCTCTGCTATAACCATTTATTAATTAGCAGGTAATTGTTCTTATTTGAATTCAAAATCACCAAAAGCTCTGGAAACGGATAAGGTACCATTTAAACGACCCTATTCATCTACAAAACCACCAGCATATCTAATTCGTGCTAATTCATTGCTTGGAAGATGATCTTTAGTTAGTTCAATTGTTTCATCATCTCTCATTAATAAACATCGAGAATCTCCTAAATTGGCAACATAAAGCATTTTATCTACTATTAAAGCAACAACAGCAGTAGAACCTATAAATGTATCTTTGAGTATTATTATAAATATATACTTTTGATTTCATTATTTTTAATCATATCGTCCAGCTATAAAAATGTGTCATGAAGTGATTGAATAAAATCCATTTTTTCAAATGTAGGTTAAGTAATCAGTACTTTCACAAAATTATCAGCTAGAAATTATGAAATCCCAGAACCACCATGTCCATCAAATACTGCAAAAAGAGAAATATTTTCCATAAAATTTGGTTTCATCAAATGAGCATCTTCCATTTACAATCGCCATCCTATCGATCTATATTATTAATATACCTTGCATGGCAGTAGTATAACATGATAAGAAACCACTGAATTAATATTCATGGGATTTCTAAGTATTAGGTTGGGATAAAAAAGATCCCATATATATTATTTATATATAATAATAAAGTGCTCACTTATCTGATTATGCATTTAAGTTGTATAATATCAAGTAATATTTAATTTGATATCATCTGTTTATGACAATTTATAATATGAAATATTATATTTTAATAATTGTCGTATTATTATACAATTGTCTAAAATTATTGTTTTCTTATTATCATTTCTTATACATGAAATTTACATTATTATTTACCTTTTCCCAAAATTATTTTCAATAGTTTATTTGTTTTTTAATATTAATTTTAATTAATACTTAACTAATAAATTACAAAACTTATATAACTATAATCAATTGTTTCATATAATCTAATCTGAAATTATAATAAAAGATTAGTAGAATAATTAAATATAACTTCATAACGAATTTCCTTTCTGAAAAATTTATATTTAATTATAATATCAATATATCATCATTTAACAGTTACTTATTTTGATAAATAAGGTTATAATTTGTTCAATATATTTGGTCTTCTTTTCATAAAAGTTCTATCTGACCAAGATTAATTATATACAATTTTCTCATGAATTGTTGGTGATTTTTTTTAAATCAATTCAGTTAATGGCTTAAACATTTACGATTAATGTTCTGAGTTTAATGTTATTGCTTTATTTGATATATAAGAGGTGATGATACTATGTGATTGTTTTTTAAGCATCTCTTAGACAAAACTCTTCTTTTTTTTTTGCTGAATTATTTTTAATGATTATTTCCTATCTGTAAAATTCACTCTTCTTTGATATGCTCTAATTTAATCTGAAGCAGGAGAAAATTCAACTAGGTTTTCAATTTCTTATTATGTTTTGACTAATTGTTCAGATATCTATTTTTAGTAATTAAATAATTTTTCCTTTGAAACTAATACACTTTTTTTAGGCATTTAAAAGCAAGTATGTCTTCTCATAGCACTTTTCCTTTACATAATTAATAGAGCTATCTTTCTATTTAATGAGTCTTCCAAATTTAAAATTGGACCTTAATGTTATTCTTCGGCAATTGTTTTAGCTCTTGTATGTCTCATTCTAATGAATGGAGCCAAAGGAAGCGTTTTACTACGAAGCTTCTTAATCTTATTTTTTTGTAGTCTACTAATAAATTCTTAATTTATGAAAATAATTACTATATTGCATTCTTAAACGATTAAGCTTTTACTTTTTAGCTTTTTCTGCGGTTAAATAATGGTGTTTTATAGTAGTTTTTGGTGCTTTACTATTAAGATGCTTTTATTTTTCACTTAATATCTCATGATAGCTCCATCTTCTTACAATTTTTGGCATAGGAGCACTACTTCTTCTTTAAGTACTGGTAATTGATTTATCACTTTTACCCAATGCTTCATATGGATTAGGTTTAGAAGGGAGTCTCTTTAAAGCATTCTTTTCAATAGGTGGTTTCAAAAGCATAGGACTTTTAGTAGGTTTTGTTTTAGGGGTTGATAATAAAAGTGCATGTTGTTCAGTCTTGAAACTAGTTGATCTAAATTATCTTTTAGGTTTAATTTTTTTATCATTTCTTTCATGGGGAGATTTGAGTAATATTTTCTATTGTTTTACGAGCCTTTCCAATTGATTAGAAGTTATAAGATTACCAAAGGCTAGATTTTGATGAATCATTTAATTTTATATTGAAGTTAAATCAATTAAAAAAATAACATCAATAAATATTTAAGTATCAGACTGCCAAATATATACAATAATAAAATAATATAAAATATCTCATTCTTCTTATTCATTATTTTAAACTGATGATTCTGGATGGCTTGTTGTTGAGATGGTCTAAGGAATTTAATTTTCTTATGTTATTATAGAAATTTACAAGAAGCGCTAAATTTATTTGATTTTAAATTTAAAGGCAATGTGGGGATTTGTTGTATTTGATCTGGACTGGAAAATAATTTAATGTTTGATTATATTACGACTTTGTTCTAAAAATTAGGAGTCTAAGGTTAAGTATTATGACCAGAATTGTCAGTTTGATTTGATATTTTTTATTCTTAATCTTAAGCGAATAATAACTCATCATCATTATCAAATTAAGCTGGAGGATGTTAAACTTTTACTATTTTTCTGATATGATCCTCCACATCAGATTATCTTTTGTTTTAGTAAGGGAATTGTTTTTATTGAAAAGCTTTTTTCATATCAGGAGTAGAGGGCAATAATTTCTTGGTAGCTTGATTCTATTATGGATTCTTATTCTACTTATTTTTGCCGAAGTTATTCATAACAACTTAAGATCCGATGAATCCTATTCCCATACCTAGAAAAGTGTAAAATATTGGGTCCATAATATATTTATATATAAATTAAATTATTGGTTAAAGAGAGAAAACAAATGAATAATCGAAATATTGTATACTTTTTTATATTGTAAAATCATTTTTTGCCTTTGTTGGCTTTAGCTGCACCTTTTTAAGCTTTTTATTAAGCTTTGACTTCTGCTTTTTATGCAACTTTCTGAGCTGCAGCAGGTTTCTTCTTTTAAGCTTCAACTTGCTTTTACTTTCTCTCCTTAATTTCTCTAGCAGCTTATTCAGCTTATGCCTTTCTAGTTTCTAGAGTTCATTAGAAATATTTATTACTATCATCCTCCTTTCTTCTTCTTCTTATTTCTTCCAATGAAATACCAACAATTGCTCTTTGTACTTTAAGATTTCTAATTCTTCTTTTCTTGGCTCCTTCGTCTGTTTTAATTTTTTTATTTAATCTTCTCCAAGCCACAGTCCATTGAATTTCTTATGATTTAATCTTAATATTCGTGATTGAAAAATACTTTTCTTGCGCTAAAAGCTCTACTCTTTTAATTCAAGTAGTAGAAGAGTCTGCCATCCTTGGCAACGAATCTTCTTCCATGTCCAGGATAGATTCTCCATTCACTAAAGGAGCACAAATCTGTTTTGATAACCATTATTTAAAAAATATTTAAATCTTAATATTCATTCCATTACAGAGTGTTTCAATGTTTTATCTTCAGGATCTTCAATCTCTCCAGCCCATTTTTTTATTTTTAATTTCCCTTATAACTCATTCACTACATCTTATCTCTCTTCTTAAGGTTCATTAAGTTTTTCTAACTCTCCTAATTTCTCTTCTATTTCTTCTAATTTCGCTAATTCGATCATCTTTTTCACTTATTTCTATTCATCTACTTCTTCTGTCTCTTCCTTATGCTCTATCTATTCCGTTAATTTATCAATCAATTCATTCTATTTTAGCAAAGCATTCAAATCTTCAACTAAATCTACTTCTTCAATCTCATTATCCTATAATCCAACATATGTTAAACCAATATCTTCTCTCTCCAGAACATTGATAAACTCATATATGGCTTTATCTGTTAAATGATTATTCCATAATTGTAGTTTCTTTAAATACTTTAAACTTGGCCACAATATTGATGCAGCACTATCTGAAAATCCTGTATTTCCCAAATTAAGATCCTCAAGTGTTTTATTTTTCTTTAAACAAATAGCCAATTATTTTATTGTTGTCAATTCCATTCCGATATCATTTAAATATAAGATTTTTATAGTCTTATTTTTTTTTAATGCTTAAAAAAAAGGAACCAAAGATTTTGATGTTAATGGATTATTTCCAAAATGAACTACTGTTAAATTTGAAAGACTATTAGTTGCCAACAACGTGGAAAAACATATCAATCCTAACAAAAACATATTAATATCCAATTACCATAATCAGATATGTTATTTGCTGGTACTTATAACTACTATAAATTCTTCAATTCTGGTAAAGCATAACAAAGCTAAATGAAAGTTGAATCATCAATTAAACAAGAACTCATACTCAAAATTTTCAACTATTTGAAGCAACTTGAAATCTCAATCAAACCTTAAATACCAATCTAATGATATAGGTCATAATTTTGCTACTTCAGTAATTTCATTATTTCCGATATAGATTTCCTTAATTTTATCATGCCATTATAATCCAGTCAACATGTCAATAAAACCTCTATCACTTATTGAATTTGCTCCTATATGAAACACAGCTAATTCTGCCTAACATTCATGTAAATACAATGCTATCTTATTTATTAAATAACTATTTTACAGTCAATGCATCTAGATCATCTAATTTCTTTGCACTTACATCCAAAAACTTTCCACAACTCTTTAATTCTTCCAACAGCCATTATTTGCGTAATTCTACTCTTTCTTCAAATTCCTTCTTAAACTATTCCTCATCTATTTCCTTGTCATTTTGATCCATTTTTTAAATATAATATATTATTTTTTTGTAACCTAAATACTTTCAATGATGTGATCAATACATATTTTTTGAGTTTACTAAAACTTATTTGTAAACCTAAGTAATTGATTGATTGTTTAAGAAATCACATCATTTGTTTAAAATAAACATAAATATTTTTAAAAATGTAAGGTCACGAAGATATTACCAAAGTTTATACATTTGAGAAGGTTTTAGGAGAGTAAATTCTCGATTATATAATTTAGAGGTGCTTTTGGAGTTGTAAAGAGAGCTAAAAAGAAGTCAAATGGGGATATGTATGCTGTAAAAATCATCAATAAGTATTTCATAAGGCAATAATTTATTAGAGATAATTTATCAAATGAAGACTTGTAAGCTTTACAAACAGAAGTTGAAATTCTGACTTAAGTATATTCTAATTATAAGTTCTAGATTGACCATCCGAATGTTGTTAAACTTTATGAAATTTATGAAGATGATACCAATTTTTATATGGTTTTGGAGTTGATGACTGGAGGCGAAGTAATAATTTAAGCTAAAATTTACAGTTGTTTGAGAGGATAGTCGAGAAAGATCATTTTAGTGAAAAAGAAGCAGCTGCTACTTTGAGACCAATAATAGATGCTCTTTCCTATTGTCATAAGATGGGTATTGCACACAGAGATCTTAAACCTGAAAATCTTCTATTTTCAAGCAGAGAACCAGGAGCATTATTAAAAGTAAGTGATTTTGGACTTGCCCGTTTTGTTGGTAATGATGATGTTATGATGACATAATGTGGTACTCCAGGATATGTGGCTCCAGAAATTCTATCTGGACATGGATATTCTGAAGCAATAGACTTTTGGTCAGTTGGTGTTATTCTTTATATTATGTACTTGATTTTAGTGTTATAATTCAATAGGTTATGTGGATTTCCACCTTTTTATGATGAAGATAATGATAAATTGTTTAAAATTATCAAAACTGGATAGTTCTCCTTCCCATCTCCCTATTGGGATAGTATTAGTAATGAAGGTAACTTTAATACATATTAATTATTAAAGCTAAGGATTTAATTAAAGGGCTTTTAACCGTGGATCCATCAAAGAGATTTGGAACTGAAAAGGTTCTTAAGCATCCTTGGTTAGTTAACAATACAGCTAAATCAATTCCAAACATTTAAAATAAGATGAAGGAATTTTATGGAAGTGCAACAATGAAGGTACAAAATCATATATATAAATTTATAATAGAAAATGGGTAACTTTGTTAAGCTAGCTTAAAGATGGGGTAAATTATCATAGATTAAAAAGAAATGATTAATAATATCATCAATATTATTATAGATTATTTAATATAAAAAAGTTCTGATTAAGCCTGGCGACTTTGGATTTTTAAAGTAAAAGAATAAGTAATATCAAAATAATTATAATAAATGATTACAGCTAAAGCATTTTAATTATTGCCTGTGTCTCTTAATAAAACAGAAGAAGCTTTTACAGGATTACTATATACATCAAAGAATACACACTCATAAATTGTTCAAAGATATAATATTTAAGGAGAACTATTCATATAGATTAATGGCTATGTATTTAGATTATAAGGAGTAAGTATATGTATAGATGGTTTAGGAAAGTGGGTACAAAGATGATTCAATTGCAGGAAGCAAATATATAAGATAATTGTTGAGAATGTCATTTACAGATAAGATTGACGTGTCAATATTTACAATTCCAAAAGATAAAGAATATAGATTAGGAGTTTTAGATGTTGAATTGGATGTAGTGTAATAATAAGGAAGTATAGATAAAATTGAATTGAATTCGGAAGATTTAGCACCATTTTTGAAAAGAGCCTATAATGGTTAATTTTTTAGAGCTGGTTAATTTCAACTCTTTTTATATGAGGGAAACACTTATTTGTTTAAAGTATGAGAGTTATATATAATTAATAGGTTACTCGTACAGATGTTTTGAATGTTGGAGTAGATGCACAATAAGTGAAATTTATGGGCGGCGGTATGTTAGTTGATGAGACAGAGATTGAATTCAGCATTAGACAAGGAGTTAATTAATTGAAAATGAAGAATGCATCAACATAAACAGCCAGCATATTTAGAGATGATTTTTCATTTGATAAATTGGGAGTAGGGGGTTTGGACAAAGAATTAGCAAATATATTTAGAAGAGCATTTTCATCAAGAAGATTTCCATAAGCTTTTCTTGAAAAATATGGGATTAAGCATATAAAGGGTCTATTACTTTATGGACCACCAGGAACAGGTAAGACTCTGATTGCTAGACAATTGGCTAAAGTATTGAAAGCTAGGGCTCCTAAAATTGTGAATGGACCAGAAATATTTAGTAAATTCGTAGGAGAAGCTGAGGAAAATATTAGAAAGCTTTTCGCAGAAGCAATAGCTGATTAAGAATCTAAAGGAGATTAAAGTGATTTGCATATAATAGTTTTTGATGAAATGGATGCAATTTGTAAATAGAGAGGATCTATAAATTCTGGATCAGGAGCTTATGATAATGTTGTAAATTAATTGTTATCTATGATTGATGGAGTAAACTCACTCAATAATATATTGGTTATTGGTATGACAAACAGAAAAGATTTGATTGATGAAGCTGTACTTAGACCTGGAAGATTTGAAGTACATATCGAAGTTGGATTGCCAGATGAATCAGGTAGATAATAGATTTTAAATATTCATACTGAAAATCTAAGAAAAAGTGAAGCATTAGACAAAGATGTTAATCTTGAAGAATTAGCTACAATTACTAAAAATTACACTGGAGCAGAAATTGAAGCAGTTGTTAAATCTGCATCTTCTTTTGCATTCCAAAGAATGTAGAATATTTTTGACTTCTAAAAGAAATTAAATAAATAAGATGAACTCAGAGTTAAGAGAAGTGATTTCATGAGTGCATTAGATGAAGTAAAGCCATAATTTGGTGTTGATTCAAATAAATTTGACTTACTACTTAAAAATAAATTAATTGATTTTGGAGATGAATTCCGAAAACTTCAAAAAATCTTAAGAAACACAATTGATTAAACTAGATTTGGAAAAAACTCACAATTAAATTCTGTCCTATTGGAAGGAGAATAAGGATCTGGTAAAACAAGTATCGCAGCTTGGCTTGCTGTAGAATGCGGATTCCCATATGTGAAATTAATATCCCCTGAAACATTTATTGGTTTAACAGAAGGAGCTATAATAAACTAAATGGTTAAAATTTTTAATGATGCATATAAATCAACACTTTCTTGTATCGTAATCGATAATATTGAAAGATTGATTGAGTATGTTGATATTGGTCCGAGATTCTCTAATGCAATCTTACAGGCTCTTTTAGTTTTAATTAAGAGATTGCCAGATAAAGTAATATATAATTTATTAATCATTTTAGTCTTGTAGACTTCTTCTTATCGGTACTACTTCATAATATCAAATTATGAAACAATTAGAAGTAGTTTCTTGTTTCAATGTTGCCTTCAAAGTACCCAATCTGGTTAAACCTGATGAAATAAGATTAGTAATTCAAGATTACATGACAACATCTCCATAATCATAAAACAAAATTCAATTATCTTAATTGTAAGAGTAGTAAGTCAAAACTATTGCAACATAAATTAAAGATATTCCTATTAAAAGGTTATTAATGCTTCTTGATATGGTGGGAGCACAAGAAAAGGGCTTGAATATTGAGGAGTTCATGGATTGTTATACAACTGTTATGATGAATCACCTTTGAGAGTAGTTTATTCATTAATAAAATATATATAGACATACATTATTTTAATATTCTTTAATTATAAATTAGAACAACAATACTCAATAGTCATTCAACAAAATCACTAAATAAGATTTTAGGGCTTTATTTCTTTTTAAAATCATGTTATATTTGTAATAGCTTTATTAAGTTTGGATCCATAAGAGAAATAAGTTTATTATTGATAGGATCTTCCAAATTCTCTAGTAGTTAATCTAAAACTTATTATGCTTCTAATGCTTTTTCTTTCAAGCCTTTATATGGCTTTAGTAAAGATGAGTATTGTTATAGTTCACTTTATTATTAATGTGTTGGATCAAGACTAATTAATGGTTTAGGAAGGAAGTCAAACATTTACATTTATTCTTTGGAAAGCAAAACCATTTTTAATTTGTCAATTTCTTGTAATTTGTCAATTATAAAAAGTATATCGAGGCACTTTTCCAATTTTTGGATAGAATAATTTAATTGTTTGTACTTTCCTTCTTTCTTTCTTTAATATATTGAATATTTAATACCCACACTTCAAATATTTTAAATAATCAAATGGATTGAATTTCAATTTTAAAGTTGCTACATTAAAAAATTTTCTGAATGCAGCATTGATTCCTTTTTGTAGCACTTTATCATTTTCAGGAGAATTAGAAAAAATTTATGAAGATTTTTCAGTCTGAACAGAATTAATTACATCTGCTTTTTAAGTTTTTTACTTAATTCTTCCTCTTGGAAATCGAGAACTTTATTTTGATTTTAAGGAGTTTAACATTATTGATACATCATTCTCATTAGTTTAAACATTCTCTTAAAAACCATTTGACTTTCCGAACACTTTATTTTCAATTTCATCTGAGTCGGTTTATTTTTAACCTTCAAAATTGAATAAACTATTTATTATTTCCATTTTAAATGCCATTTAAGAAAAGGGCTTAACAATAATTGAGAAAGCAAGCATCAACAATTCCCATAAGCCTCCTGCTTAAGCTAAGATATCTTATAACTTAGGGTATATTCTATAACTCACATTCTCAGTATTCGATAATCTTATCTATACCGTTGCCAGAGATTCATCACTATTAAAATCAATTATCTCTTAATTCTTTTAATACCTTATTGTAGAATCTTTCCTAACCAATTCATCTAATAATCCTTCCTCTGTCAATGTAGTTATTGGTTGCATAAATATAGTAATGTCTTTCATAACTTAACTTGATATAGTTGTTTGAATTTCTTCAACCTTTGCCACATTTGGATTTTGGTAATTCCTTAAGTCTATATTATAAGATGATATTTAAAATTGTATGTAATTCCTTCTTAATTTTTCTTACATCTCTTCCTTTGTTTTACATATCACACTCTCACCTATTCTAAATAATAATAACTACTATTCTATGTGTCATTCGTACATAATTGGAAATTTATGAAAATATATGTGTAGTTATCTTAATCAGGTGAGCCAGTCAAACTCAACTCCGAAATTTTCTCCCAATTTACACAATAAGTATTATTGAAATCAACATTATCTAATTACTCCTCGATCTCCTGGAAAGTTATCCCTACCTTTGCGCATTTCGTTAGGGGAATCTCTGTTTTTCTGATACTTTATATTGTTTTATTATCAACACTACTATTCAATTCTTATTTTACTTAGTTTAAGCTCTATTAACCAACATAGCATTCACTTTATAGATAGATTCATCAATATAATTTGTCTAATTATCACTCTGGAAAGCAAATTACAAAGTGAAGTTTTCTGAAAATAATGGATACATAGGTATCTCATCATAATAAATCTCTGAATATAGAGTCTGGAATTCTTTTCTCCTTCCCAACTAAACAAATTTGTTCACAATATAAGTAATAATGCATCCAATCATTAATAGTGTCATCAACGCTCCAAATAAAGAATGATGCAAACGCTACTTTTAAATCATTAATTCCACAGGCGATGCAAAAATATCTATCTTTTTTATTTAACGTTGGATTTGGTTTATCTTATTTTTTTTCATCAAAGAAAATTTAAATTTATATTATATATCTAATACAACATTTTGATTCGTTGATTTTATTTGATAACTTATTTCTTAATAATTTAAATATCATTCAAAATACTTAAGAAGTTATTATGAAACTATTTTTATTTTCAATAAGAAGACTGTTTAATTCAAAATATAAATATTATATACTATTATTCAATATTATTGTTATTAAATTTAATAATTCCAATTAAAATTTTCAAACTAATAAAATTTCTATATATTCACATATGACTTTTGAGTATATAAATTTAGGACAAATCATAAAAGTTCAGATGGAGTAATGTATTATGAATTTTCAAGAAAGGAGATAATAAATTTCATTTTTCAGAATAATGAATATAAAAATATTAGAAGAAGGTATATAACAAATCTAGGAGAATTATACAATAAAAAAGATATAAAGTTATAATTCTTCTGTATGATTTACTTTCGCTACTTTTTCTTTTAAATGAAAAAATTAATAAAAATCTCTATTAGAAATATTAAAAATATTAATTAGATGATTCATAATTATTTTATTTATTAATCACAATTTAACTTTTTTCACAGATTCTGAACCATCTTAAATTTCATCATCTTCATTTTTCATTTTCTTTTTTTATGATTCTTACTACTGAACTTTAGGTTTATCTACATAGGTATTTTTTGCAGGAGAACGTCCCATTGAATTATTTTCTTTTTCTTTATCGAGTACTTTAACAAGAGAAATAACTCTATTTTTTAATTCATTTTCACTTTTGCATTTAAATGCATGGTCAAATCTGAACATAGGTTCTTTTCGAATTTATTATTTAAGTAAGGTCCAATTTCCATAACCAACTTCATTGGTCATATAGATAAGATACTTATCATTTTCTAGACTAAAATATTTACTTTTGAATTTATTGTAGAGTTGTGGAGTGAAAACAAGTTCATATTTTGGTTAATGAAAATGTTTGCATTTTTCTTCAATTAATTTTTAGCCATTAGTTTTCTATTCAATTAGTTTTTATCCTCTTTCAATCTATTTAACAATTTTATCTTTTTCACTTAGGCCATCAATCCTCTCCCAAAAAGCTTGAGCATAAGCTTTCACTTCATCGAGAGTTTTAGTTTTAACAAATTCTTAAATTTTCTCAAATGCATCTTTACCATACTTTTCATTTGCAGTAATGAAATCAGAAAATTCTTATTTATTCCAATTTTTAAATCCAGTTTCAAGTAATTATTTTTATTCTTATCTTTCTTCTTAAGTAAGTCCACCAAAATCAACATTTTCTTCATTATCATTTCCTTTCTTTTGAGTTTTCTATTAGGCTAAATAATCTTCCTCTTTTTATAATAAATATTACAATCTATCTTTATTCTCATATATATGATGTTCTTATAATTTGATTTATTTTCCTTATATTTTTTTTGAATTAGCCCCTAGAATTATACCTCTTTTGTCTCTATTTCTAGTTTTATTGTCATCTAAAAGACGAAAAGCTAACGCATCTTCATCTTCTTTATTCTGTTTTTCTTCATTAAAATAATCAAAAATATTAATTTAACCCAATCCAAGATCAAGCGATTACATTTTATCTTTGAAATTTTCAAACTTCTTTTCAATTCTCTCATTCATTTACTATGTTAATTGCTCACCCCTTTTTAGTAAGATATCGATATCTTCATCTTTAATATCATCTCCATCTAATTTAAATATTTATGAGGCTCCGTGGGTTGTTAACTCTTTTAAATCCTCTTTTGACAATAATTTGCCACTTTATTTCTATGACAAACGACCTTATTAAATCATGAGAGAATCCCAACGTAATTTAATCTATTATCTTTCTATAATTTTCTCTTCAATTGTATGTTCACAAGCCATTCTATAAACCATCACTCTATTTTTTTATCCTATTCTATGTGCTCTATCCATGGCTTACATATCCATTTAAGGATTAAAATCAGAATCATATATAATAACAGTATCAGCAGTAGCCAAATTTATACCTAGACCGCCAGCTCTAGTTGAAAGTAGGAAAATGAACTTTTTACTGTCCGGTTAAGTAAATTCAGCAATTTGATCATCTCTTTATTAAATCTCAGTTTCTCCATCTATTCTACAATATTCATATTTTCTGTAATTGCAATAGTCTTCAAGAATGTTAAGCATCATAGTAAATTGTGAGAATATTAAGACCTGATGAGTTCCATCACTTAATTTTTTTAGAAAAATGTCTAGTACTCTCATTTTACCAGAAACTTCTATCAAATGTTCACCAAGTGGAGGTAATGATTTATCCTCAACTTCAGGGAATAAGTAAGGATGAAGACAGATTTTACGTAATTACATTAATTTATTCATATAAAATCCTTTATCATCTCCTTCATGAGGATTATTATGCAAAAGAATATTCTAATACATTTGTTTTTAAAGATTAGTAATTTTTATGAAAAGATGAATTTCCTATTTAGGTGGAAGTATTCTTTCAACTTCAGCCTTTGTTCTTCTAAGCATAAAGGGTCTTAGAATCTTTTAAAATTTTTGAACCATTTCAAGATTTCTTTAATCCAATTCATCTTGTTTAATAGTTTCATTTCCTTCCTTCAACTTAGCTTCAGTATTAACTTCAAACCATTTATCAAAAACCTCAGAAGAATCAAATAAGTCTGGCAATAAGTAATTTAGCAAACTCCACAATTCGTGTGGAGTATTTTATAGTGGAGTTCCAGTTAATAATAATTTATAATTAGTTCTAATTTTACGTAAATTTTAACTAATAATGGCATCTTCATTCTTAATTTTATGAGCTTCATCAATAATTATATATTTGTATTAAAATCTTCTAATGTGTTTCAAACAAATGTTAATTCCTTCATAGCTTGTTAAACATACATCGAATTTACCAGGTTAGAATTATTTATTAATTATTTCTTCTCTTTCTTATTTAACAGCAATTAGCTTGACTATTCTAGCACATGGTAACCATTTCTTAAATTCTCTCGACCAGTTACCTAAGGTTGATTTAGGAGCCACAATTAAATGTGGGCCACTAAACTTTTTATATTCTTTTAGAAATGCTATAAATCCTATTGTTTATATAGTTTTTCCTAAACCCATTTCATCCGCCAAAATACCATTAATGCCTTCTTCAAATAATGAAATCATCCAATTTACACCAGTCATTTAATATTGCTTTAATTATCCTCCTTTCAATATTGTGGGTTGCTTATCTAGCACAGTTGGTGCATCATCAAGATCTTCTTCTTCACTTGATTCATTGATGACTTATCTATGTTTACCTCTCTATTATGTTAGAGCCTTCTATTTTTACTCCTAAGTTCGCTTATGACGATGAAGCAAGAACATCGCATACTTCTCTGCATTTTCAAGTAATGTATTTATCTTTGACTCAATATTATCAAATTTTATCTATTATTAAATCATAACCTCATTTAAATACATTAGTATTCAATTTGCTTGTCTGCTTTATCGAACTCATAAATGTTTTCTTATCCTATTCTTATTTCTTTATTCTATCTTCTTCCTCTTTTATTTTTTAATCATCATCACTTCCCTTTTCTTCTTATATCACATCATCTTCATTTTCACTTGAAATACTCATTAAATTAAATTATGATTTTAAGAGGCATCAATTAACCATTTAATCATCAAATTTTTTGATCCTAAATTTAATGAAAAAATATAAAAAACTACTTAAACCATTGCGATCTCTTGATCTCTTCACAAAACCTGTTTCCCTACTAATCAAAGATCAAGAGCGTCACAAAACCTATTTTGGTGCATTTCTCACCATTTTAATAATATCTATGATGAGTGTCCTTTTGTGCATGAATTTTATTAACTTAGATAAAAATCCTCATTCCTATCAATATTAGATCTATCATCAAACATTAAACTGCACTCAATTCATAAATTTTACTATCTAAATATCTGGGTTAGATGAATAAAACTTGAATGTCAGTACTTAGGATGGACCACTTTACTTAAACTAGAATCTCTACTAATACAATAAATAAGCGACTCTATATGAATCAGATTAAATAATACAATACGTTATTGTAGAGGTTTATCTCAAGAATGTTAGTCAAGTACAACAATTAAAGAAAAGTCTTGATATTTAGTTGGAAATACCAACTTTTTATTATGATTTAAAAGATATGGAGAATCCTGTAAAACCAAATACAATAAAGATTGATACAACTTTAATCCCTAATATATCAAAAAGAATAGATATTTATATGAGTCCACTTACTTTAATTTCAGATAGAGGCATGGTATTCAAAGATGAAAAATAGCAAAGTGTATTAACATATCAAAGTCATTAAGAAACGTATGAAATTGGTGAAAGTTCGAAATTACTACAGTTAAGAATACGTTTAAACAAAACAGAAATTATTCAATATAGATCGTATCCAAAATTATAATAAATTCTCGGAGAAGCTGGTGGGTTATGGAATGTAATATTCACATTAGCCATGTTCTTATAATATCCATTCAGCAATTTATCCTATAGATTGTAAATTGTAAATTCTTTGTTTAATTTTTCAAATGATAATGATGCAACGGTAGAAAATGATAGGATCTAAGTGGTTAAAGATAAATTGATTGAAAAAGCTACATCTCCTTAATAGATAGAAAAGCAAATTCCTCTCTGTTATAGTGAAGTAAATATTCCTATAGCATCGGTATTGAAGAAGTAGAAGTCTTAGAGTCAGCTTAATTAATTAAATATTAAGAAACGATTATATAGTATATAGAGAAAAAGTCAAATGATCACAGAAGCTGATAGTGATAATTAGAAAGCTCATATAACAAATGAAATTTCAGCATCAATCAAAAGATTCTTCAGAGTAGTTACATAAAAATTGAATTTGAATCTCTTGTAATATTTCACTTTTCAATTTCCAACAGGGAAAAATAATAACAATATAAAATATTAGTAATTCGATTATGCAGTTAGTCGTATTTAAAAATCACTTGACATTCTATATATTATCAATAAATTACATGAAATTGACAAATTAAAATTCATCCTTCTAAATAAAGCTCAAATTAAGATGTTTGATTATCTGCCAAAACCATTTATAGGAGCAGATCCCTAAGATATATCAGATGACAATTTCTGTTCACTTTTGAAACCTGCAAAGACTCCTTATCAGAAAGCCTTAGAAGCTTAGCAAGCATTCAAAGAAATTATAACAAATTATTAAGATCCTATAAACCAGAAATTGATAAATGGTATGGATGAACCTATTATTGATTTAATGAAACTATAGTTAAATTAGGATATTTAAATTTTAGACACATCAGTGATTAATTAATTAGCTTAGAGTTCAGAATGCAAATTAGACACAGCAAGATAATGATAATAGTGAGTGAATACATTAAAATCTATTAATTTGATTTCCAAAATTAATTTTTCCTCCATCTTATTTTTAGTTTTATAATTATTCCAACTAAATGTTGAAATTTAATATGAATCTGATTTTTTTTAAATAAAAATGTAATTATTATAAAAAATGATCTTTTTATAGCTTATTTATTAATTTAGTTTTAAAGAAACCAGATTTTCAATTTCCAAGTTTTACAATAGAAACAATCTCTTATTGATTAATCATTTTTTAATTAAGTAAAATTAAATAAGAGTTATCAAATGGTTCTATTTGAACTTATACATCATATAATAAACTAAATTTAGCTGAATATTCTAGTTTAAATAATCTAAGATATTAGCAAATATTGTTTATTTAAGGACTTCTTCTTATCGAATCAATTTTTTTGAAGTTCAATCATAATTTTAAAATTAATAACTATTTTTTATTTTAAACAAGATACTTAAATCTCAAAATTTATTATACAATATAAGATTTAGAAAGGTTTCTTTTATTAGTTATATAATAAAATCATCTTTTAATAAATAAGATCATTAATAGTAAGATAGAATGTAACTTTTTGAAAACGAAAGATATGTATAAGAAAGTATTAGAATGCTAATTATTGATGTTCATTATTATTTATTGATTATATCTTTTCAAGAGTCCTAATCATCTTTAGGAAATCCTTTCCATTTAAAATTGTCTGCATATTTTCTCTTAGAAGAGTAACGAAAGTGTGGATATTAAACAATATATCCGTATCCATCTTATTAGCAAAATTCTAGTGCTGCTTCCAAACTGACAAACTTATAAACTTCTCTACTCTTTTAATCTCTTGAAAAAGTCCAACCACTCCAAGGCATTCTATGAATTGGTCCTCTCTCAAATTAAACATTCCAATGATATCCTTACTTCATTGTTGGATCTATGGTTAAATATAAAAAGATTCATTACTTTAATGCATACGATTATCATCCATAATGTAAACACGGGCAATTTTCGTTTCAGGAGCAGGTTATGGGTTCATATCATAATATCTATGATCAGATCTATTATCAAGGCGAGAAGCTTAAAAAGTATATTATGAATATTTACATCTGAAGAATCCAAATTTACTTTTGCTTGCATCTACAGGCACAACTTGATTGTAGACTGATATTCCGTGTGCTAAGACTTCTTAGTTTTTACTCTCAATCTCTTTACGAATCACTATCAAAGAATTGAATGCCTTTTTGGCTATCTCTTGAATCCCTACAAATTGTCGAATTGACATTTATATTAAAATAATAATAATTTAAGTCATCCCAATCGATATTTGCTTATACTTTCTATCGTATCTGTATGCATTCTCTATCCTTTCTTTTAAGTAGACTACTAAATCATCACTTAAGAAGATTGCAATTTCGTTTGCTTTTGTTTAATACTACGTACTTAATTCATTAAGAAAAATCTCTAAGAATTAAGCTTAGCTTTCGTGACTGCCATTTGATCTATTTTTATAGGAGAAAGTGTATTCAATTTATTCTCTTTTGATTTCCCTTTTTAAATAACAATTTATGATAGAACTCTACGATGAATACGTCTTTATTGACTGTTGAGGTCATAAATATCTCCTTATAAGGAACTATAAGATCTATCTGGCGAATATTCGAATTGATCAGCTCCTCTTGGAAAATTATATTATTATTATGGACGTTTGCTTTCAAGTGTTTATGTCAATTTTTTAAGTCTCAGTCCCATGTGTAAATTAAATTAAAACTATTTTTGCAATTTTATTATTATGTAAGATTAATAAAAGATTATATTACTTTCAAATTAACTAGAGGAACTCAAAAAACTAAATAAAGACTAGAAAGAATTGATATTTCAATACGAAGAATAGAATGGTGCTGCAGAAAGTATATATATCAAATAACATGATTAGAGAAAATTAATGCTTTAAATTAAATACATCAAGATAAGGTGCGCAATTTAATGAATTCCATAACACTTTTGAAAAAGGAGAATGCATAATTAAAAAACATGAATAAGGAACATAAAAGATCACAATTAATTGAGTAACTTAATTAAGAAATTGCTGATTAAGATTTAGTTATTTAAACATTGCGTTCTATTGTCAATAATGATTAAAGATGTGATAATTAAATTATTGAGGCTTTAAACAAAGGACCTCCCAAAATTAAGGCTTTGACAAGAGAAGAATTGAAAATTGAAAATAAGAAGTTAGAGAATTCAATAAGATCTCTAAAAGAATAAATGGCTAAGAAACAATAAGAATTAATGTAAACCGATCAAAGTGAGAATGCAAGTACATTTTCTATGGATGCTTAATTCGAAAGTCATACTAAGAAAATTGCTTAATTAACTGAAGATAAATCTACTTTAGAGGCTGATATAGCTGCTTATAAAGACTGCATTTAAAAATTGGAAGAATCTTTAAATGAAAAAAGTAGATAAATCACTGTTTTAAATGAATAAAAAGGTTAATATGTAATTCTAACTAAAAAATATGAATAACTTTAAAAATTAATGGAGGATTATAAAAAAAGAGAAAATCAATAGGAATTTCATGATATCACAAAAGAAGTTGATATTGAAGAATAGAAAATGCTTAACAAAGTATAAGAGACTAAATTAGAAAGTGTAGAAAAACAATTAAGAGCAGAAATTGATATAATAAAATTAGAGAAGTAAGGAGTATAAAGAGATTTAGAAAATAAATCAACAGAATTAGGGAAAGCAATAAAAAAGAATTAATAATTAGAAAAAAGATTGATGGAATAAGAAAAAGAATTAAATGCTAAATCGTAATATTTATATTTTAGTTTTTAGAAAAGAATTACGTGAAAGAATAGAAGAATTCACAAGAAAAGAGGCTGATTATTTAAACTAAATTAGTTAATTAAAATAAACTATATCTTAAAGAGAAAGTGAAATTGAAAATCATAAATTAGAATAAATATAATTGAAAGCAACAATTAACAAATTAGAGCAAGATGTTGAATAATTATAAGCAAAATTATAAAGAGCAGGTGCCCTATCTAAATAAATCGATGATATTTCTTATGATGTAAAGATCAATAAAGAAATTTAAAATAAATTAAAGTAATAATAGATTTCTGATGATCCTAAAGTATTGAAACAAGCTCTCAAACAATAGTAATAATATTATGAGTCGGTGATATAAATCTTATAATAGAGAATTATGTAATAGAAATAAGATAACCTTTCAGAAGTAAGTTCAAATATATCTAAATTAATAAGACATGAAGATAATTAAGAATTTGATATGTTAAGTTCAGATATTTCTTAATTTGAAAAGAAACAGTAAGATTATGAAGTTGATTCTAATATTGAAGAATAAAATATTCCTTCAGATATTCATTCTTCAGTTACATCAATTTTGAATGCTCCTAAACCGAGCAAAAAATAGATTGATATAAACTATTCTAGATTAGAATCAATGAAATCTTCTGACATAGACAAAATATCATCTAATTTATCAGAATAATAAAATGCTTCACTTTCCAAAGTTAGTTCTAATTTGTCAAAAATATCCTTTACTTCATCCATGCAGAGAGCTGTAAAAAGATATTGAATATCATAAAATAAATATCAATATATATAATAACATTTAAATTAATGATAACAAATATTTATTTTATTTTTAAATAATTATATTTTAAGTAGATATACATTTTAACAACACTTATAATCAATTTCATAGATAATCATTAAATGCAATTAAGTTGGTTTATATTGATAACCTTCATTCAACTTAATCAAGGTTTTTAATTACTCAACTAATTAAATTTTTATTAAAAATATAAATTAAATTTCTCCATATAATATATCTTTATTAAAATAAAATTTTCGTTTTTTTATATCTTTTTTACTTTTTTTTTCTAAAGATGATTTAATGTGAGTATATGTATGTAGTATTATATTATTTATATTTAAAAGATGATAATATTATTTAGGAGTATTTTAAATTCATTGAAAAAATTCATATATAAATAAATGCTTTTATAATTAATATTTTTATTATATTGAACTAAATTTATAAAAATTATAGTTTATTGGGATCTAATGATTATTATTTAATCCTTAATATAAATATTAACAATAATTAGTTTGACAGAATTAATTAATTAATTTTATCCTAGATTAGATTGAATATATAAATTGACATTATTTTAATAATCATTTATGTTGATATATTTAAAATACTTACATTTATATATATAGCAGCAATTTTAATGAAAAATAAAATGAGTAAATATTCATATATTAAATAGGTTATCTATAAACAGAAAATAAATGTAAAAAGCTACAATTTTCTATTTTATTTAGATTCATAATAATTTTATTATAATATTTATATTCATATAAGATTAGTAAAAAAAGCATGATTTCTCTATGGAATGATTTAGAAACTAATAACTATTACTTAATTAATAATGAAACAGGAGAGAAATAGAAAGTGTATAAAACTGCAGACTATATCAAAGAATTTGATGCTTCTTTAACAGGATCAGTTGGTTACAATGATAGAATTAAACTAGCAAAGAAGCCTAGTTACATGCCTTTAAAAGCTAGATCTCTTTAAAAAAACTTTAATTGCTACACACCATCTATTAATAAATTAGTTTGGTATTCTCAACTGCCTCGACCTACAAAATTACCTAATTTAGAATATTTCAAAACCGAAAAGAAATAAAAATAAAGCCATTAGAATCAATTATAGAAACCAGTATTATAATCATAGAGCTATTAAACTTTACCAAATATTCCATAATCTACAGTTGCATCTTAATATTAAAGTTTATTAGATCCTTAATAAGCAAGATCAATTTCAACGATTTAACATTATGATCTTAATGATTAAGATCATTTTAAGGAAATGAGTCATTTATTTGAATCAAAATCATATGATTATAAAAGTTATAATCTTCCTCCTAAGTAAAATTTGAATTGTAGATCAATTAAAGACTTTTAACAAGTTTTAAAGGAAGAAAAGCAATAATTAGAAATGTTTAAAGTAAATAATTGATAATTGATAAAGTTACCTGAATAAAAACCATAATTAGTCAATACTAAGGGAAGATTTCCAGGACCATTGAAAACAACCAAAGACTTCATGTCAGAAGATAAATCTATTGCAAAATTATGTTAGACCAAATACTAATATTTTTAGTGTATCCTGATCTTTTTAAGGAGAAAATTATCGATTAAAAGTAAGAAGAATTAAGAAGAAAAATTAACAAATTAAAAGAATAAGAAATGCTTTAAAGAAATCTCAAGAATAAGACATGAATAGTATATATCATTTAAATAAATTTATGGTTATATACTTTATTATTATATTTATAAATTTAGACTCTTTTCAATAAATGATAGAGTTAAACAATTATGATCCTTGCATAAAAGGTATATGATTTAATTTTAAATAAGTATGGATAATCTAAGATTAATTAAAAGTAATAAAAGATCTAAATGATATATTTGATATAAAATAATTTCAACTAATCACTAATCTATTAGCACCTTGCTTCATTTATTGATTTTGACCTTGTTCCTTTTATACAGATTATAGTTTGCCGATCAAAATTTTCTTTAAATCACTGAAATAATTCATCTAGGGGATATTATTTTTAATACTTATCTTAAAGAAGGTTCATAATTTTCTTTAACTTATTCTCTTTATTGTTTAAGATTTTTAATATTTTCTTCTAATTTCAATATTTTTTATTATAACATTTCTGCATTAGATGAAAATTAAGATGATAATTGTTTTGAACTTTTTTAGTATTCAACCTAAATAAATATAATTATAAAAAATACTTCATCATTTAATCTTTATATTTTTATGTCTAGAATGTCACTATTATATTTGTTTAATCTGATTTTTCTATCCAAAGCATAAACTTCATCTCTTAATTTTTTAACTTCGCTTACTAAAGAACTTTAATCACTTTCAACTCCTAAAAGAATTCTATCAAATTCTTGTTTTTTTTATTTATGTTCTTATTCCAACTCCTAATATAATTAAATTATATATTTATACTGAGTATTTTTATCTAACTGTTTTAATTTCAGCTAATGTTTCTGAAATTAATGGTTTTTTTATGTTTATTTAAGTTTAAATTTCTTTTACAATTTTAGAAATTTCTTCTAAGGATTAACCTTTTTTCAAATTTATTTATTCATTTTCTTCTGAAAGTTTTTCTAAGCCTTCTCTTTTTTTACTATACCCAACAATTCCATGTGTTTACTCTAGTTCTTATTATTATTTTAATAATTCATTTTTTTATTTTCTTAAAATTGATTCTGTTCTTTCCAGAATTGCTCTTTCTGCTTATAAACCTTTTAATTCATCTTTTAGTTTTAAATATTATTATTTTTTATCTTTTAAGTGATTTGCATATTCTTTAAATTCTCCTTTGGTTTTATAGTTTGGACCTCTTTCTTTTGCTATTTACTCTTCTTTTTTACGTACTTCTTTGTCAATTAATTATTGTTCTTCTTCTGCCTTTTTAATATCTTCAACTG
Source organism: Paramecium sexaurelia (assembly GCA_000733375.1). Lineage (NCBI taxonomy): Eukaryota > Ciliophora > Oligohymenophorea > Peniculida > Parameciidae > Paramecium > Paramecium sexaurelia. The sequence goes on along the minus strand of JPFM01000001.1, from coordinate 315,822 downwards.
CTCTCTCTTTTTTTTTAGCTACCAATTATGCTTACTATTTATAAATAGTTAATTTATCATCTTCAGGTTTAGCTTCTCTTTTTAATTTATCTTCCATTTAATTAACAATTCTTCTAAGTGCCATTAAAGCATTTTCTAAATTATTCAATTCATTTAAAGTAATTGGAGGTTCTGCTAATAATTTTTCAATTTAATCTAATTTTCTTTTTCTTTCCTTTAAATCAAATCCTAATCTATCTTTGCTTATTTCTCTATTTCTTTTTACTTCATTTCTTAATGCCATTAACATTTACTCTGGAGAATTATCTGGAGCTAAAGATTTTTATGTATCAATCAATCTTTATTAAGCCTGTAAAAGCATTTAATCTGTTTATTCTAATTACATTCTTTAATATCTTAATTTATCTTATAATCGAGCTTCTTCCTCTTATTCTCTTCTTAACATATTTGTAACTTCTAATAATTCAGTGAAATTTTATTTCTATGATACTTTACTTCTAAAATTGCTTATTTTATTCATTAATTGCTCTCTCTCTTATTCAAATTATGTAATTTCTTTCTTTAATTCTTCTGGATTCATAGATTATGATTGTACTTACTCAAGTGATTGATGATGAACCTAAAATTAAGCCTATAAATCCTTAATTTAATCAACACAATTCTTAATATCATTATCCATTTGAAATTCATCTGGGATAAAGACTGGTACTAGATATTTAGCTAAATAGGCTCTTTTCTCTAAATCAGGCAACCTTGTTAAAAGATAATAAAAAATTGGATAGATAACTTTCTTGTCTGCCTATAAAACAGATTAAGACCATTTCTCATCAAATTATCCTGGGTAATTTAGTATTCTTAAAAACTCAGTTATTTTATAAATTATTGATTCTTAATTATCTACTTTTACATCTATTGTCCATCTGGAATCTAAGTAAGAAAAAATCTTATTTAAAAGTTCTAAGAATTCAAATCTGTATTATTAAAATAGGATTACTAATTTTATTCATCAAAAGAGACAAGGCTGAAATTTTCATTAAATCTATTGTTTAGTATCCCAACAATCTCTTTGATGTCATCTGTTGTAATAAATGTCTTAACTTATTGGTCACCAGAATAAGATGCCATTTTAATTATATAAATTAAATATTGAATTTAAACAAAATTGAAATTTCGAGAATTACATTACTATAAACAATTGAAAGATTAAAAAAGTGATTATTTTTGTTAATCAGCAAATTATAGTGATTATAAAAAATTAAGGATAGTTAACGAAATGTAAAATAGAATTAATAATGAAAGTAAAATTTTTCATAAATAATTTACTTTTAACTTTTTTAAATTTGATAAAATCGATATCGATTCATAAAATGATGTTTAATTATTTATAACAAATGAATTAAATGAATTATTACACCTTTTTAAAGCTCTGATAAAATATTATTAAGTAGGTTTTCTCTTCTCAGATAATAATTTATTTTTTTAAAGAAATATGTTTATCATAATTAAAATAAAACTAGAAGATATAAACTCAAAAATCTTAAATTCCAATTATTAATTATTTGAGTTTGCAATTTACTACAGTTATTAATTAGTTTAATTTATTCTCAAACTAGATTTTAGGATGTAGTAAAAACATTCTTGATGATATAACTTCTTTGAAATTATGATAAAAATAAAATGAATAATAGAGATATCTTTAATTACACTATTGATAATTTTACAGAATTGTGGATTTCATATAAAAATTGACTAATAAAATAAATAATAATATTAATTAAATATAATTTCTATGCCAAACGAATTCATTTTACAATAAACTTCACATCCAGAAAAGAAATATAACTCTAAAACTTTGATCGGGAACTGGTACGAAGAAAGATGTGAACCAAAATCAAAATACTCCACATTTTACAAAGAATAAAAATTTGAGAAAAACTAATATAATGTAAGCAAACTTACATAAGTATTGTTTTATATTAGTTTAGGAATCCTTTATGAAGTCTTCTTAAAATTGGTTAAACTTCCAAAAAAATTAACATAATCATTTTTAAACAACAAATTAGTAAATAAAACAGTTATATATTTTCTAGACAAGAATTCAAGAGTCCAAAAGATTAATATAGAACCTCTGAAATCAAGAAATTTATCATTAAAAAGGGAGTATTTGAAAAAAATCCTTAATAAATGTCAGACTATAGAAGCAAATGGACTTCAGCACCTCATTTTTTTGATAGAACTTATCTTGGGCAATAAAAATGATAATTATAATTATTAATCAAAGTAAAAATTATTTTTTAAAGTCTCGCTTTGGCACCTTATTTTACAAACGCAATAAAATCTATAATAAGTAACTTTTCTATCTGATACCATTATTGAGTTGGAATTTAAGAAATTATAAACTTTTTTTTAAAGCTATTCATTAATTAAACTAATATGAATAATTATTATTAATCATTTTATTAATAAAATATTAGGTTTAAATAAAACATACCAATCAATAGTACTATTTCAATCTAAAGCGTTAAATATTTTATTTTCATATCGCTATTATCCTTATTAATTTGCATAATATTTATGAGAATAGTTGATTTAATTAAATTGATTAAATTATCACATAATTGACGTGTATTAATATAAATATTAATTATTTATTAATGTATTTTCTAGATGACTCTAAAAGTAAATCATCAATTGTGATATTAGGAACACAGGAATCGGAATGGGTTTTCTCACTGTCAGTCTGTTGCTTTTTATTTTAGGGATTATGTTTTTCCTTGACAGAGCTTTATTATTGATGGGAAATTTATCATTTTTGATTGGGCTATGCTTATTAATAGGAGTTAAAAGCACTTTATCATTCTTTTTGAAGAAAGGTATATAAAGTGTAATAAAATCATAGGCAAAATTAAGGGTAGCATTTTCTTTTTTTTGGGATTCTTTGTTATTGTTATTTTTAGATTATCAATAGTCGGATTTCCATTATAAATATATGGTCTATTTTAAATGTTCAAATCATTCCTCCCATTTTTATATGATAGTGCAACCAAATTACCCATAATTGGAAGATATCTAAGTAAAAATTATTAATATTTTTTAAGGAAATCCGCAATTAAAGAAGATGGTTGATGAAGTGTCAGCTAAAGGTCCATCAGTTTGAGATAGATAAATTTTATATTATTTTTAATTGATAATTTAGAAAACTTATTAAAATTCCAGTTCTATCTAAAATAAAAATTATTAAATTTATTTTAACTATTAGAAACTCCTTAAAATTTAGATGGAAACATAAAGAATATTTAAAGTTTAAAGATATTTTGATATCGGCTTTCCATCTATTTGATATTAAATTATTTATATACTTTATTCATAAATTAGATATTATAGAATCAATATTATAAGAATATTTAATAAGAACCTTTTTAAATTTTGAAGTAAAGGATACTAATGAGATCTTAGAAAGTTATAAGATAAGACAATGATATATGGTCTACACATATGATATTAATGTAGATATAATTAATATTGAAAGAAACAAATATAAGTTAATTCATTCAAAAAGATAAATCAACTCCTTAACTTTTTCTAATTTATGCTATAAATTTTCAATAGCAGTCAACTGTGAGAGATATTCTAAGATTTTGAGATCTGAAGAAGTCTGACAAAAAAATTACTTCTTTTTTACGTCTTTATGTGTTTTGGGTGGTTTTGTCTAACTGTCTTTCTATTTCTTAAAGTATATTGAATTCTTTTTAATTTTTTTAACTTATATCTTTGGATATGGTATTTGACAAGTTAGAGTACAAATATTTTTTAATTTGTTACAAATAGTATTGATAAGATAGTTAGAATTTTCTTTGCTAGTATCCGAAAGGATTTCGTCGGACGATTATTCAGCGTTAATCTGCATTAGGAAAGTTATAAAAAGTGGATATAAGAAAAATATGATTTGAAATAATATTAATTATGAATTTTTGTGTGCATTACCCGTTTTATAAATTTTAGCTAATTAATTACATTAGAAGAAAATATTGAAAAATGTTATTTAATAGGCAATTGACGCAATTAAGCTAATAATTACATAAAGTTTGTCAATTAATGACCAATCATTTGGGTTAATAATTCTTAATATAAAAGTATGTAATAGTAACTATTGAGAAAGAAAATAACTCTGTATTTGGATTTCAATAATTATTTTAATCATTTTGAATAATTAAAATATTTACAAAATGAAATAGTAAACTACATTCTACAAGATTATAATTCTTATTAATCATAACAAGGTAAGGTTGGTTTCAAAAGACTTAATTAATTCTAGACTTTGATATTCTGATAAGTTATTTGAAATGATGTTATTATTTTTGCCACAATTTCTTATATTGAATTTTCCTTATTTTGTAAGAAGTAACATGTTATTCATTTTTAGAATTTATTTATAAACAATAATAAATAAGAATAATGCCACCAAAAGCTCCTCCACCTAAAAAGTTAACAAAGAAAGAATTAAAAGAAAAGGCAGAACAAGAGAAAAGGGAAAGAGAAGAGTAAGAAAGGTTGAGAAAAGAAGAAGAAGAAAAATAAAGATAAGAATAAGAAAGATTAAGAAAACTAGAGGAGGAAAGATTAGCAGCAGAAGAAAAAGCAAGATTGTAAGAAGAAGAAATTGAAAATGAAGTTTAGAAAAGTGTCTTTAAAGAAAATTTAGAGAATGCAAAAAAAGTAATTAATAATCTAATTTAAGGTTGCTAGAGCCAATGACGATTGGGATAAATTTTTGAATTGCTCCATTAAACCAGACATTACTTAAGAATCTTAGTTGACAACTTTCATTACTATGTTAAAAGAATCAAAGCCTTTATCAGATCTTAAAATTCCAGAAGAATTACAAAAATTATAATAAGCAGAAAATATTGTTAGAGATATTTATAGATTCTTAACATAATTGAAAGCCGAAAGAAAACCATTTTCGAATAATTAGAATCAATAATAAAACATAACTTAAAATGATGTAGTAACTAGAAATTAAACATATATAAATTAAATAAGAGAAGTTATTAATAAAAAATTAGAAGAAATTAATACTTAAATGGTATTATAAGCTGAGTTTTTTATTGATGTAAAATATTTTAATATATTTTGCTTAGGAGAAATTTGCAGAATTAACAAAGAAAGCTAATGAAGGAGCAAAAGGAACATTTAAAATAGATGATAAAACAAAATAAGAAGTAATAAAAACTTTTACACCTACTGAAGATTTTAAATATGGAATCTTCATATATCCGTCAAATAAACCATCTGGTTATAGACATAAACCAAATGATTATCCTGAATTATAATTAGCAGTTGATGTTCCAAGATCAATCTCAATATTTATACAAAAAATCTTATATACATCTTTTGATAGTTATAGTCCTAATTAATATAGCAAATACAGAGTAGTTGGAGGTATATTAGATATTGAATATTTATAAATGCTTCCGCCTCCTAAAAAAGTGAATAACTGGACTCTAAAATAAAATTATGAATTGAAAGAATAAGTGAAACGCTTAACTTTTGAATTAAATGCCACTTTTAAAGTTTCTTATTAATTACCATCATATTTATGGATTCCAAATAAGGAAAATTAGAAGATTTGGAGAGTTGCATTTTTTGATAGGAATAGCGAATAATGGATAACAGATGGAGTAGAAGATGTTAAATTAGACAAAGGAATAAATATTGTAGCAAGTGTTCCTAAACTTGGACCTATAGGATTATTATAAGAAAGATGTTTAGATTATCCATATAGAAGCTTTAAATTAAGATGTGTTGGAAATGAGAAAGCAATCTTAGATATTTAAGGTGTTCGAGATTTATTTAAATTTGAAATAGGTCCAGGTTATATATCTCTTCTTAAAAATGATTCTGTAACAATTTTAAATTAAAAAAAATCAGGAATTTTCTCATTTTGCAAACAAAAAATTACCAGTAGGAGCATTGTTTTATGAACTATACAGAAGTGGAGTTAATTTTATTCCTGTTTAAGAAGATTGTCAAGCAGCAAATATTATATAAAAAGATGAAGCAGCAGAGGAACTTGCTTTAGTAGATTTGTCTGAAGCAGTTAGAGGTTTCTTTATAGAATCAAGTAGATGGAATAACAATGATACAGGATAATAGATAATTGCAAAGATAAAAGAGAATCCTGAGTTTGATGAGGTAAAATTTAAATATAAAATTGAGGAATTTGCAGAAAATTAAGAAAAGGATTGGAAAACAATAAAATGGTGGAACAATAAATGTGCCATAATTTAAGCTAGGGATTCACATTAAAAATGCAATTAAAACCTATTACCTGAGACAGAAACTCATTGTAATTTAGAAGTATTATTAAAAATGCATTAATTAACAACATAAGATATCTTAACTAAAATGAAAGTAATAATAATCTAATTCATCATTAGGATCTTCATTATGTTATTTTTATAGAAACTATTTAATAAGTTTTAAGAATAACTAAATTATTATCATTTACAATAAGAGATTGAATAATTGAATTTATTTATTATTATCATTAAGTCATTATATATTTTAAAATGTCATTATGATTATTTAAAACTTATTCTATTGCTTCTTTTACATCGTTTGACATTGAAGTTCTTCTTAATTTACTTAAATCATTTATTAATCCCATAACTTTTGTAAGCATTATACTTCTAGTTTCTTATAATTTTACACTATGATCAGATTCATTTTTATTTTAATGAGCCATTAAATTTATAGCTCTATCCTCTGCTAATTCTAAATCTTAATATCTATTTTTCCAATATTCAGCTTCATCCAAAGCTCTTTCCTTCTCTTATTTTAAATATAATAAATCCTCCCTCAATTTAACAACATCATTATCTTATTGTGGAGGGTATACAGGTACTTCTCTTGGAATTTCATATCCAATAGGATGAACTATTTTTTCAACAATATGAGTTCCTCTCATTCTTTTAACTCTATCTAATTCTACTTCTAATTCAATTATTTCTCTATCTCTTGCTCCTAATTTATGCTCTAATCTATCCAAATCTTAGACTCTCACTAATAACCTTTCTCTCTCAAATTCTAAATCTTTGATTCTATTACTCTTTTAATCCAATAATCTTTTGAATTCAGATTACCCTAATTTCTATTCATTTAATTCTCTTTAATAAAGCAAAACTTATTCATTTAAATCACTATACTTTAGAGTATGTTTTTAGTTAATTTATTACATCTCATCTAACAATCTTTCTTTATCTTTTCTAAAATTATCACATTCTCTTTTTAATTAATTAATTTCATTAACTAAAACCATACATCTTTCTTATGTTTTTTTATGCTATTCTTCTTCTTTTTTTAATCTATCTTCAATCCATTTAATTTTTTCTTCTCTTTCATTTACAACATCTTTATTTGCCTTTATTTTTGCTTCAGCATCTGCAGCAGATTTAACTAAATCATTGTATTTATCCTACCATATTTTCATTTCTTATTTAACTTTTCTATTTTCTTTTATCATTGCATTTTTCTCATTTTCAATGTCATCTTTTTGTTTTTATAAAGTATTTGCTTCGCTTTTACTTTTAATAGCTTATTCTTTTAACTAAACATTATCAGCTCTAATTGATTCTTTTAATTAATCAAATTAATTTTAAAGAGCCTTTTTTTCTTTTTCTAAAAATGCTATTTTAGATGTCATTTCTTTTTTTTCATTTTCTATTCTTTCAGCTTCTTTCATTTATGCTAAAGTTGAAGATGATTATTGTTATTATTAAGGCATTTGTTTAATTTTTTAACCTTTTCCTTTTTTTGAATCTTGGGGTTATTACATTTTAAAAATAGTATTTTCTTAATTATCTTATTAATCTTATTTTTGACCTTACTTCATTTCTAATTCTTTCTATTTTAATTTTAGTTCCAATTCTAATTTTTTTTACTTCAATGTCATAAGTTCATCCTATTCAATTATAGCTAAAGGTTTTAATTGAGGAATTCTAGGAGGTGAATATTCTTCTGCATAATACATTTTCAATTTATTTATTTTTTTTTTCTGTTAAAATAATATTTCCTTTTTATTTCAAAAAGAAATAATATTATGTAAAAAAAGAAAGAATAAATAAATAAATATAAATTGGATATTCATCCATTAGCGGCTGTTTGCACTCTTTATTTTTTAATTTTTCCTCCTTTTAATTTCTTAAAACCATAACGCTCTCTAAATAGTTAATATTGTAGATTACAGCATTTTACTCCAATTACTATCAAGCGCATCAGGTTATACTAACTTTTTAATTTCATTATTACTATCAAGTATTCTTTAATAATCTAATATATATAAAAATAAACATATACTTAGTTTTCCATATTTTTATTATTAATATAACAAGTACTCTATCTCCCTGTCAATTTTTTATTCATCATAAGGTTCTTCTTTTTAAAGTTTCTTCACTATAAACCTATTTCAAATACCATGTTCTCTTTCTTTTGAATCTCTATCTAAGCAAAAATACTTCTTTAATAAGCCTTATCCCTACTTATGGTTCGTTAGAAATCTGGGGTATTATCATTTCTTTTTAGGAATTAAAAGTCATAAAAATCTCTTTGACAAATTGGAGAAGGCGACTTTGTCATTTATGGACTTTTATTAAATTCAATCGATTGACCTGGTTCAGTTATTAATAATTAATCTGAGTAGACTCCAGGCCCAGGAGTTCGAGTCTTATAAAATACTTTACAAAATCAAATTGTACATCTCTGTAAAAATGTTCTCTTCTAGGTGTTAAGAATGCTCTGCTTAATTGAGTTTTTGGGACATACTATTTTTTATATTCTCTAAATTATTTTATGAAACCTTAGTCAGCCTAAAGATTTATTTTAAAATTCCTTAAGCGCTATCTCAAAGAGACTGCTTAATCAGTAGGAGTTATATCTCTTTTTTTCAGACCTAACAAATAAGTAGTGCTCCATTTGTAAGCGTGATTTATTTGTGGGACAATCTCTTTTCCTCTTGCATGTAAGACTACTTATTAACTCTTTAGAAAATGAAACCTCGATGTAGTCTCATTACTTTTTGTTCTTTAAATTAATTTTCCAATAGAGTTTCTTTCATTTTAAAAAGGCTTGAAATTGTTCTTTTGATCGTCCTTACTTAGAAATGATTATGTATCCTATTCTAAATCTAATTAACTTGCTATCGGAGACATATTGCCTTCCAATAATTATTCTAAGCCCCCTTATTCAATTGAACTACGCTTTATTTACATTATTTAAACAATAATAATATAATCCTTAAAATGCATCATCAAAATCGTTTGCCCACAATTAAGAACACAAACAAAGAATAAAGATCTGAAACCTTAGATTTACCTACAAATAGGTTAATGTAAAGAAAAGAGACGTCATAAAGTTCTGATAGAAATCCTTTGACTAATGAAAACAATAGTTTTGCTTACTGTAATACAATAATTTAAATGTAGAGAGAATCGAATAAAAATAACATTCATCTTCAAGAACTTAACATAGAAATAATTTAAATTAAGAAGAAATGAATTCTAATTTAAGGTAGAAAACAGACATAAGTTCTCATAAATTTAAATTATATCCTGTTGTTTAAGAATATCAATATTAAAAAAATCAAAACTAAATCATAACCAATAGAAATTCTAATGAGGTTAGTTAAGATACTATTAAAAATTTATAAAATAAAAATTACGAAACATTAGATCCATATACTGAAAGAGAGTAAAAAATTAAAGTTAAAAGCTAAGCATCGTTATAATAAAACAAAGATAATTCAATTAAACCAGGAAGAAATATTAAAGGGATTAGATAATTTGTTGGTAAGGCTTAGAATTTATTAACAAACTTTTACTTTTAAAATAAATGGTTGAAAAAGTTAAAATCAATATTTTAAGCAGCCAGAGCCTTATGTAGAATTTAAATTTTGATGAGACCTAAAAGAGAATAATGGGATGTAGCAATATCAAAAGAAATTGGTTGTAAATAGGAATTGTCATATAATACAACGGTAAATGGAATAAAAATAAAATAATGGTGTTAGATGGTTTTTACAAAGGCGTTTTCAATAATTGAAAATTAAACTCTGGATGATCACAATATAAATTTTATAGTAATTTATTTAAATTATATAGGAACATAAATTATAGCCTTTATAATTGGATCATGCCATAAATATAACAACCTAAGTATTCTGGTATTTTATGACATCTTTTGAATTATTTACTAATTAGAAATTATTTATTCGAGAATTTGGTTTAATAATGTACAAAGATCTTTTCTACGATCAAAGAAGATTCTTTAGTAAATTTGTCACTAAACGAACTTACTATTTATCAGAAAGAAATAAGATAGTAAGTGATGAATAAAAAGTGATGATTTATTCAGAATCTATAATTTATAATTTACTTCAAGGACTAATATTATCAGTAAATAATCCAAATGTTATAAATATGAATAAACCGAATAGTATCTTTCTAATTAGAGTTTTAATTACATTACTTTAATACTTATTTATGAATTCTTTCATGGAGCTACCTATCATAAATGATTTAACAGGTAATTATAAATTTGTTTAATTCAAATTGGCATAAATAAACAAAAAAGATTATACTTTGTAAGAGTGTATATAAATTGAAAAAGAAGAATTAATAATTGGTACTTATAGAATTGAAGAACTAAATCCATTATTCTCCAAATTATCATGGCATTAATCAATTAAAAAATGTTTTAGAAGAATAATCAAAAATTTATTTCTTTATAAATTTTGATTATTTTTGATCATATTTTTGTGTATAAAATCTAAATTAATATATATATGATTTTTTCGGATGAATTCAAAGATTTAATTAAGCAACCAGTACAGCTTAATTCTAGCAGATCAAATTATTCTAAAAATGAAAATATGTCTACTGTTAGAGAATCTCCAAAAAAAGTAGTTCTAAATTTGCCTAAAGAGCAATAGACATTATTTTATAATGCTAGCTATTTGTTGAAATAGTCAAATATAATAGGATTAAGGAAAAGATTACGAATATTTGTTATCGGTCTAAAATTTATCAGAAGATTATAAAAAGTTATTTATGAATCACCTTATCAACATAGCTTAGCAAATTTGAAAAAGGTGAAAAAAACTACTTTGAAGCTTCCCCAAACAATTAATGAGAAATTTAAAACTTGGTGTTTAGGGATATTTTAAAAATCATTTTCAACAATTCCAATTGATCTCTTTAACTATTTAAGATCATCAAGTAATAAAATAAAAGAAGATAAATCTCAATTAATACTAATAAATGCTATAAAATTTTTCTGTGAAAACATGGCATATTTTACACATCCAGATATTATTTGTATTGAAATAAAACATTATTTATTTTCTTAACTATTTTTAAATGAGAAGACCCAATTTACATCTTTTGTATCTTCAAGAACACCTTATATATCTCATTTAAACAATGAAATAACTTTGGATTAATAGTCAATGATTATTATGGAAGTATTATTATTTTTTAGGTTTGCTTTTATTCTTTTTGAATGCTCAAATACAAACTAATTTGCCATTATTATGCTAATTAGTACACTTCAATATTTATTTTTCAAAAAATATACCAGTTTAAAGTCTTAATATTAACCTCAACAAAATTTGATACAATTAATAATTGAAGAATCAAAGAATCAAAAATATATTATTAAAGCAGAACCTAGTTAGAATTCATTTCCTAACAATTAAATAATTTAAGGAACTTATTCATTTGAAGAAGTTGAAAAACTACTTAATATAAGGCCAAATTTTGATGATAAAATAACATAGTATTTTAATAAAACAATAGAGCATTTATAATTATTTCTTATAGACTTCTATTAATGATTATTTTTACATATACTCTACTTTAAATATAGATTTAACTTATTATCTTATTTATTATAAATATAATTATATATTTAATTTATTATAAAAATTAGTGATAAAAACAATAAATATTAAGAATATAATTTATTTATTATTTTTCTATATATACTATAATTATATTTAATATAATTTGAATGTAATCTTAAGAAAAATAAATGTATTCTGATTAATATCATTTTTAAGTAAGCATCTTATATATATTATTTACTAAAAATAAAAATTTACTATATAATCATTTAAATGGAAGTTTATAACATTATTGGTATCATATTTAATTATAATAAATCAAATATGAAAACAAAGTCGTTCTTCTCAACTGATAATTAACAGTCTTAAATACAGTTCTCGAATAGGTAAAATAGAAATCTCTTTATATCCGATTTTTATTTTGAGACCAGCCCATCAAGAAAATCAGGAAAATCTATGTCTCCCAGAAAATAATGGATCAAAGTGTCCACAGCAACTGACAGTCTTTAATTTATTATGGCTCCAAACCTGCTCTAATTATAAAATTTTAATTCTCTAAAGAAAATTTTCAAAAGATGTGTATTAGTTGTAAGAGCGTGTATAAGATTAAAAAAATTATCACACAAAGAACAAAAGAAGCCAATTACAACTTTAAGAACGCCTTTGAATGGAAAAGATTCATTGAGAAATATCGTTTTAAATGAGACAGTGTTTAATTGGTGTAAGGGTATATGCAAGAAATCATTATCTTCAATAAAAATGCCTGTATTTGATTATTTAAAAAATCCTAATTTCACTACAAAAGCAGATACATCTAAGATGTAGCTAATTAATGCAATTAAATTCTTAGTTGAGAGTCTTGCTTATTATACACATCCTCATTATATACATTATGATTTAAAAGGTTTCTTATGTTCTCAATTGTATTAAGATTATAAATTATATTTCACTTAATATGTATCAGAAAGGACCAAATACAAAATAGCCATATTAGATGAGTTGTAAGAGAAAGAAGCAGCTCTAATTAGTATGGAAATAATAATATATAATCTTACAGAAGCAATAATTTAAGATTAATTGTCTTGTAATTTTAGTAAACTGATTTTGATCAGCGTCCTTTAATTACTATTTAAATAATATTTTGATGAAATGAATTGCGCCATCAGTAATTATGAATTTATTCAGGGTGTTATAAAAATCACAAATAAGAAACTTTATCTTACATTTAAGACACAACATTCTGGTTCATTTAATTTAATGGATGGAGTCTATAGCGATGAATAGATTTTAAATTTATTAGATTTCAATAGAACATAATAAGGAAAGATTTAAGAATATTTTAAAATCGCAGTAAAGCATTTAGAAAAATAAATCATATGATTATAGTATATGTTCATGCCAATTTGAAATTTATTTTTTTATTCTCAATTTTAATATGATTCTTATTACTGAAAGATATTTATATATATATAAGTTATATTTAGGTTGAAAATAGTGATTCTTCTTAGATACATTAATTAACTCTATTGATTAATAAAGCATTTTCTATTAATTTATAAAGAATTAGGTAGATACATTTTTAATCAAGTAATTTAAAAATTTATTTCAAATTTTGCTAAAATGAACAACTTTTCAGAGTATTCTCAATCTAATAGTATCTTCATAAATTAGTTTTCTGAATATCAAAAATCTAGTAAAAACTCCAATAGATATATTTCTCTTTCTAAAGAACTCAATATTCCTATAACTTCCCTAAATAGCCAAATAAACACAACTAAAAAGAAAACTGTGAATTTATACGACTCTCATGTCTTTACTGAGGATCTTTTTCATAATTAAAGTTTCAGTACTGCAAGAAATGAGGAGGATATTCTTTCAAAGTTAATGAAGCTAGATAATATGTAAATAAATACTAAGGATTATGAAAAATCCTTCAACAAAAGGTATAATCAGAACCATTAAAAAGAGTATATTAGAGATAAAAATGCAAAAATGATGTAATTGAAATCCGAACCTCAAAAATTTTTCTTATAAAGTAAAACCAAAACATTAGACCTAAAACAGATAGGATTGAGTAATATTAATTGCTAAGAAACTAAGAGAGATGACTTTAATCCATTTTAATATGAATTTGTTGATCCTTAAACATTTAAAAAGAATGACTAAGAGTTAGAAAAATACATAATTAAAGAAAGAGAAAAACCTCATAGAATTCTACCAAGTATATATTTCTATTAAAAAATAGAAATAAAGACACAAGAAAATAATAAGAAAGTAAATAATGAGTTGAATACTGTAAATAGATAAAGAAGATATTATAGTTTAATAGACAAATCATACCTTCCAAATTTTGAAGATTAAGAAGAAAAAATAGAAGAAAATATTTAATATTAAGTATTTAGGAAGAGAAAAGCATACTATAAAAAGAGTAAACTTAGAATATGGCTGTTTTTTGTTTTGGCTATTATTAGAATTTCAAAAAAATATATGTATAATTAATTTAATAACAGTAGAACATAATTAAAAGAAAGAGCATCAGGAATCAATAATTTAGATTAAAAAAAAATTATCCATTAAAAATATGTGGATTAATATGGAATTAAAAATCTATAATATTAGTAAAAAGCATTTGTAGATGGAATATTTTCAAAATTAAATTCAATATTTTAAGATCGAAAATATGTTAAGGAATGTGAAGAAATATAAAGATTAGACGAAAGTAAATAGAAAGATTTAAAAAAATAAAGATTTTGTCAAATCGTTTCTTTTTTTTTTTAAACATTAGAAATTGTAACAAGGGCGCATGTTATACCAAAATTAATAGTACATTTACTTAATTTAAATTTCTTTAAAACAAGTGAAACAAAATCAAGTTTATTTGTCATAAATAGAGCTCGTTATTATACTAAATTTTAGTATTAAATGAACAAAGATTAATAATTGATAATAGCCTCAGAATATCTCCTATTTTCATTAATGATTCCATAAATTTTTGAAACTTATTAGAGTTAAAAAAGTAAGGATTAATATCATCATAATGCTTCTTTAAGTTATTTAAGTGCTCTTACGGAATTGATTTAATTATATTTCGTTAATTAATTTAAAGGAATAGATAAAATAAAAGATGGAAATGTAAGACCGGTCTAAAGATTATATAAATTAGAAGTTGATGAAAATTCTGGCTTAGCAAAGACTGAAGTGATTTTAAATTCTACAATAAACTAAGATGAAACTAGAATCATCGAAAATGGTTTTGATCGACAAACTATTATTGATTTAATAGCATCGAAACCTTATTGGGATGAAAAGATGAAATCCAAATTTGCAAAAATTATTTCAAATATTGAAAAGCTAATCATGATTAATCATGATTGATTATTTATTACTACTTATATTAAATTGTATAAAATTATAAAATATTTCTCTAAATTTATAAAGGTTGAAACATTGAAAGTTTATCTCTTATTTGGTTTTAATAATTATATAATTGAATTATTTTCAATATAATAACTTTTTAATATGAATATATATGAATTTTCATAATTATAATAAATTTCTTTGTCATTATAAATAAAATGAATTAAGAATTTTAAACTCATGATATAATTCTTGCTCCAGATTTATCAATTAAAATAAGAAACACAATATAATTCAAACATGGATAAGATGGATTCCATTTATGGGAAGTAAATTAGATTTTATTTATATTATTCAAGGCAGGCATTGTATTGACTAGATACGTGTATTATAATATTATGCCATCAAAATTAGTATTTATGGATTTAGGAACTGGGGTAGGGATTACGGGCATTTTGATCTCTAAATATACTAGAGTTATTATGACAGATTATAATTAAGATGTTTTAGACAATGCATGGATGAATGTTAAATTAAATCAATCACCATGTATTTTAATGTAGTTGGATTGGAGAAATCATAGCAAAATAAGTTTTTAAGTAGATTTAATTGTTGGAAGCGATTTAGTTTACTCTGGAGCGCCTTTGTTCGACTTATATTAAACAATAGTTAAGTTATTAAGTATGTTTTATAAGAGTATTTTAGAATAAAATGGAAAATTTTATTTAATAATACCAAGCAATAGAATGTGCACATAAGAATTTATAGATATTATGAATTCTGAGGGAATTTTTTCAATTTAAAAGGAACTATTGGAAGATGATAAATATTATCAACCTTGTTTATTTGATTAAGAATAATCACATATATTTTATCCTGGTTTGAAAGAACTTAAATTTTATATGTATATATTTATTAAGAAATGAATTTATAACATTTTTCAATTATATATATAAAAATATAAAAGATAAATGGATGTAGAATAAGTAGAACTAAACATGGCACCTTAAATACCTGATCATAATTAAGGGAATGAATAAGTATAAAGTTCCTAGCTAGCTCTTCATACAGTGATGCAAGATGCTAGACAATCTTATTTATTAAAAAAAGGAAGACTTTAACTTCTTACCTTAAAAAAATTCACTTAGGCTCTTTTATTTTATAGAATTCTTTATATACTAATTTGTTTGATTCCTTTTTACTAATGTCCATTTGAATGCAATAATAATTTACTTAATATTTTATTGCTAATCTGTATTGGATTAGAATTGTATTTAAATAATATATTCCTAGATTTAAGATAATGGAAGCTGTATATTCGTTAAAAAAGGTGTTATTTTACATAAGTCGTTTTTATTCATAGAATGCTTAATTAGTTATTCCGTTTTCACTGAATGACTTTTAAACAATTTTTACCTTAAAATAGGCGCTTGATAAACTTCACAAAAAAGCACTTTACTTTAGAATCATTATTAATATGTATTTTCTTAAGCTATTTTCAGAATTTGGTTCATATATTACATAGTTTACGTTGCCTTATTTTTTAATTTTTCTCAAAATTATACAAGTATTTCAATTAATTATATAAGGTGATTAAAAAGTGATTGTGAGTTTTATGTTAATCATAATATCTTTGGATTCTGCATTCTTTATATTTCCATATCTATTTCATATTATCGGATATATATGCTTTTAATTATATGATGCTGTTAAGAGATTATCATCTAAAAATAGTGTAAATATAATATAAATATCTAGAAACTTATTAGATAATTGAAAAAAGAGAAATATGTTGAAGGACAATAATTGACTGACGAAAATATATGTATAATATGTTGGGATTCGTTTAAAAAAGATGAATATTATTCGAGATTAAGATGTAATAAAAACCACATATTTCACACTACATGTATTAAATTTTGGATAAAAACTAATATAACTTGTCCAGTTTGTAGATCTTAGTTAGTTTGAACGATTATATATTTATTTGAATTAACTCTATAAATTTAATATTTTACTAACTCTTATAACATCAAAAGAATATGATTTTTAATAAAGTCTATTTTAACATTGTTAAAATATTTAATTAAAAAAAAATACAGATTGATTTGTATACTTTTGTACAAATGATGTTTACAATAAGTAATTTGATTAAAAAATGTAAATTGTAGACATTCAACAATAATTTAATAAAGTTGAATTTTAAATTGTGATATTTTTATAATTTACTATTAATCTACCAGATAGAAATATCAAAAATAATAAAATCATTAGAATTACTTTTAATAATTTATAATCAGTAAAATTTATGAATAATAAATTTGTTGAAAGATAATTGCTTAAATTGAATAAGATTTACGTTTAGATAGGTCAATAGAATAGATTTTTTTTTTAATTGCATAAATTCAACTATTAACATATTGGAATAATATATTTATAAAATTAAGGTACCTGATGATTTAATTGTTTTTGTTAATAGGAATTTCCATAGCTAAATTAGATATAAATTCTGTAGATTGCAAAATATATTTATCAAAATTTGGACCAATCAATAACGATTTAAATTCTGGGATTACGAAAATAGGATTAACTGGTAATGTTGCCTTTACAACTAATAATGGTGATGTTTAAGTTAATTTAAGATATTCGGATTCGGATTATTATGATGATCCAAATTACTTTGGCCTGGTCGAATAGGATGGAAAAGCACCAGAAGAAACTTGTTTAGATCTTAAGTTAATGAAGTATCCATCAAAAACGTATGCAAATCCCTAGGAAATTACAGAGTTAAAAATTACAAGTTCATTTGAAAGTTCTAATAAGTTCAGATATTACACTTTCATAATTCCTCATAGTTAATTTAGCTAGTATCTTATAGAAGGAGGAAATTCTAAAGAAGTTATTTATACTGGTTATTATGCTTTATAATTTTTTGCTTCTAGTACAGGTAAATTATAGTACTCTTACTATTTTGAATTTTCAATAACCATAAGCAAATTAACTGCAAATATTATTGATACATCTTTTCAAACTCAAACTTAAACTTCATAAATTGATTGTAAAGCAGGTGAAGTTTGTGTTATGTAGGCTTAAACATAAATCAAATTCTGTACTGATTTATAATGTAATGAATTTTTTGTTCCAGACCTTCATTTAAATGATTAATTTGTATTGATAATGTAAATTACTACTCCTGAAATGGATGAATATTACTTTTCTGAAGTTTATGCAACATATGTAGGTAATGGTCTCAGTAAAAGGGCGAATATAATAAGTATAGATAATACTGTTAGAGGAAGAGTTATTCTATCTTTGAAAGCGGAGATAGCTTGGCGAAATATAACAATCAGAATTAATGGATTAATTTCCAATAACTTAATAAATAGAAGATTTTTAAGTTATTCTAATAATGAAGTTACAATTAATGGAGAGTCTTATGAGATTGAATGCATTAAACCTCGAGGATAATAAACTTGTGCAACATGCGAATAAGAAAAGATATTGAATGGATTTAATAGAAGTGAATGCAGTTTCTCTTAAGTCATATTTCATTTGATGTTCCTTTTTATTTTAATATTATGAGGTAAAAATAATATCATGTTTATTTGTTTATGATTTCTTACTATTATTAATTTAGACAACTGTTATCAAAATTTTTGTTCTGTTTTTTTAATTAACAATCTTAAACATATATAATGATTATTTTAATATAAGAAGATTGATTTTAACTATTGAATAGCTTTTATTCATTTATAATAGAAAATTACAATTTATGATCATTTGAAGCAATAAACATAACTTTTATCAGTTGATTCTTCTTCAAGAAAGAGAGTTCCCCATCCGATTCTTATGTTTCTGGAATTAAATCACAATCTCCATTATTTTTCTAATTTTTTACTAATCTATGATTTAAGTTGATCGTTTATTCATTTAAAGTTTCATTAGTTGTTTCTAGAGATAGTTATGCCGATTTTATTTCCACATTTCTAGTTAATATTTAATAACTTGTATTTCCACTGCTTTTTTTATTCTATTTATTAAATCACTCTATACTCAATAAAATTAAATTAGTTACCCAGTCAAATTCTAAATTTTTATATCCTTCAAGTTGTCATAATTTATTGCCAAATCCATAGGATTTAAGAATTTTATTTTTTTTGCAAAATCAGTAAAACATGTTGGATAATTCTTTAAAGCTTTTTCTGGTAAAAATGAATGCTTAATTGGAAAATACCGTTGCAGTTTTTCAGCTCTAGTTTTAAATTTTTTAGATTAATCAAAATATTCTCCATCTGTCAATAATTATATTAATTTGTAAAGTAAACTTTCTAAATCATCTTTAGGAGGAACTTCTAATCAATTTATTTTGTTATTTTTTACATATTCCTAAATGTTGTCCCAAACTGGAATATTTATTTAAATATTAGCACTTTTATCCTATTTTTGATTTTGGCTTGAATGTTATAGTGTTTTATAGATTGCCAATTGACAGAATCCTTTGATTTTCTAAGCTTGTCAATATACTTTACATATTAAGGTTAGCATGAATAAAGTTAACAGAATGCAATACTTTTAATGCATCTATCTAAAACTACTAAGATTATTACAGTTCTTAAAGTTATTAAAATAATGCATTCAAATGAAAATCTTGATTTCTAACAATTAAACCAAAACTTTAAACAAGAACCAGTTTTATTTAAAATTTAGTATTTGTATTGATAATTTTTAATTAATTTTGAGTTTTCATACATATTAAAACAAAACCATAAGTATAAAAGGTATATTGTAAATATTATGCTGATTGCAATTCTTTGAGATAATGCTCTATTAATTGATATTATCTCCTAATACATTAGTACGATTACAAGTAATGTTGATTTAACAGACTAAAGGCTAAGCACTTACAAATTTTTAAATCCATTGTGTTTATTTTTAAATAGATAATACTGACTCATGAAAATTCCATAATCAATTAATCTAACTAAATATTCTTAAGGGTTCTAAAATATTTTTCCATTTTAACGTTTCTCTTCTTATTAATTCTCAAATTATGTTTTAAAGTACTAAAGTACTTTAGTGCTATTATCACTTTTTGTAAGCAGAGTCATGCGAACAACACATGCTTATTGTTATTATAAATTGATAGCTTCAATTATGATAGAGAAATTACCTTCAAAGATAGTAGAAGACCTTCCTTAATGAATGACATTAAGTAAAATGTATTTATTACCAATAATCAAGGGATTTTCTTTACGATTATACTTCATTTTCTATAAATTGTAATAATATAATTAGCTTACTATTTGAGAGTTTGATGATTTGTATTACTCTGTTCTGTTGGGGAATTTGGGAAAATCAAATTGTTCATCTCATTATTATCCATATCTTATTATGTTAAGAGAGAGATCTAATATATTAAAATAATTTATAATTTCTATTTTAACTTGAAAGCTTAAACACTTCCTAATTTTATAAAAATTTTTAGTATTTTCTATTTTTATGTGATTCTTTAATAAAATTTTATTTTATTTTTGATGTGTTAATAATAAAACAAAAAAATTATAAATTAAGATAATCAACATTCTGAAAAATTGTGTAATTTTCAAATTCTTTTTTAAAGAAAATTGTTAAAGTCATTTGGATAATTATGATTCTCACTAAATTGCAAATCTTCTTGAAGCTATTGTTCAATAGGTCCAAAGCTTTTTACAAGTAGATTCTTGGATTCTGCTGCAGTTGAATTTATAGTTTTATTTTTAACAGATTCATTTTTATTTTGTCTTTCTAATTTTATTGAAGGATCAATAGAATTCTTTCTTGAAACATTATAAGATTTTTGATAGATTGAATCGACCAAACTGAATTTTAATAAATCATCTAAATAATTATTTTCTAGATTTTCTCGAAAAAAGTCTTATTCTAAACATTCCTTTAAAGTAAATCTATATTTGGGTTGAGTTCGAGTCATTTAGATTAAAAGATTTTTTAATGATTATGGTAATTTAATCTTATCATTAAAACTAAGACTACCTGTATTGGATGATTTAAAAGGATGAATTCCATAGAATCTAAAATTAATAACTCAAAATACATTTCATAAATGATGATACCCAAACTGTAAACATCACATTTAGTAGTATACATTTTTTATTTTTCTTTATATTCTTAAACTTCGGGTGCAGCATAAGCAGGTGTACCACAATTATAGAGGATGTGTTCCTAATATTTCTAATTGGTTGAAAATCCAAAATCAATTATGGCTATATCAGTGCTAAAAGGATCTCTGTCTTTGTACATGATATTTTAAGGCTTTAAATCTCGATGCATAATTGATTATGAATGAACATAATTCATAGTTTCTAGAATATCTCTTACTAATTGTTATTTCTATAAGAGTGAGAAATTCTACAGCTTTTCATATAAATGACCTCCTTCATAATATGTCATGATTAATTCCACAGAATCTAATCCTTAATAATAAAAGATACCATCGTTTTCATAAACTTCATATAATTTTGGTATATTTGGATTGTCAAGACTACGCATAATAAATATTTCTTCAGCTAGACTCTTAGCTTGTTTCTCTCTCATTTTGTGACCTAGAGATGCCTTTGTCACCTTTTTAATCGCAAATTTTTAATTATTTTGATGATTTATCACAAATACCTAAAATGTATAATCTTGATAATATTACTTCAGAAGTGATTCCTTCTCCTATTTTTTACCTTAAACATTATATATTTGAAGGTATTGATTCTTAAATACAATTCTGTTTCAAATCAACAATAAAGTTATCAACTTCTTCTGTTCTATTTCCAGATTGAAGCACTACTTATGAGAAATTATGTGATAAAGTAATAAGAATGGTATTTTCTTTGTTTCGAAAAGAACAATAAACATTTTTAAGAAGGAGAAAGCCTCCAATTTCACCACTCTTTATTAAATCACTTATAAAATAAATTCCTTACCTTTCGAAAATAGAATAAGTGTTGTCTATAAATCTTGTATCTCCGAGGAGTTATTATCTTTAGTATTTGTCCTTATTTAAACAATACAATAGTCTTCTGATCTTCAGACAATTTATGAAAATCATAATTAACTAAGGCACTTAAGTCTCTATTCCAAAAGGTTTGTTATTTAGAGGATACGAAGTATAAAGAATTTTTCATTAATAAATTATAATTAATAAAAATCATACTCAATTTTGATGATATCCAAACCAAAAATACGAATATAGTATGCAATTAATAGATAGAAGTTAGCACAAAAATAACTTTTTTCTAATTTGTAAATTAAATTCATTCATAAACATTATACAAAGGACTTAATTGAAGGAAATTAGACAAACTTAAAAATTAATCAGTTTTAATTATTTTTTTTGCAATTATAGTAATAATTTATTTTCAATTTTATATCATTGAATTTTATATTTAAATCATATCATAATCCATAACAGATAATCATGCATTTAATTTTCTATTAAGCTTTTCAATCGCAGCCTTATTCTCAGCTTCATAATTTGGAGCTTCTTTTACAAAAAAGTCGATAGTCTTGTCTAAAGCTGTAATCAAAGAAGTGAATTGAAAACCCAAATCTTTGATTTTTTTATTACTAATAACTCCACAATCAACAGAAGGATAAAATTTGCTAGCCTCCACAACATGTTTAATATTCAATTGTTTATTTGATATTTTATCAAGCTAAAATTAGTATTAAAGTATTACAATAACCTAAGCTAATTCAATGTATGAAATTGTCTCGTCAAAACAAACATTATAAATTTAATTTTATTATGGAATATTTTAAATGAAATATTTAATGCAATTCACAACATCTGTGCTATATACAAGACTAATTTGTTCTGATTGCACAGCTTAGTCCTAAAATCATACTAAATATACTTACCACTTAAATTGGATTTTTGTCAATTTATTGAAGCCATTTCACTAAGGCAAAAAATCTTCCAGAATCATCAAAAGGTCCTATGACATCTGGAAGTCTCAAAATGACATATCGAAATGAACCTTCTACTACATAATTTTATAAAAACTCTTCGCATTTCAATTTATTCTTAATTTTATACAATATTAATTATTACATGGCCATAACTTTCTCCTTTCTTTTATGAATCGGTTAATTCTCTTCTTTGATCCTAATCCTCTGTTATTGGATTTTACCTTATCTTACAAACATCATAAATTGAATCTGTCGATATAAATATATATAAATTGCATAATCCTCTTAAAGCAGCATATACAGATTTAACTTAATTACTATAAAAAGCAGAGAAGTCTACGACAACTTCCCAATTTCTACCGTTAACACCCACTCCAAGTTTCTTAGAGAGGTATCTAATCAGTACTGTAAAATCATTTGTGTCTTCTCTATTTCCATATGTATAATAAACATTCTTTATTGAATTTACAGCATTATTCCAATAATTTTTCCCTCTATTTATATAATGAACTTCATAAGATTCATTTTAAGAAAGATCTTGAATTAATTCTTTACCCATAAAAGTCGAACCACCAAGTACAAGTATTAATTTTTTCATGATACTCTCTTATTTTAATAATTAATAAAATGGAAATATGTGAGTAGTTTAAAGAGACTGTAAAAATGTACCATTAAATTGTAGCTTCAAGAAGAAGATGACAATAGAAGATAAACAATGATGTTTAGTGTTTGTAGAAAATTGAGTAGAATATTGCCCTTTCCATCTGTTATCTCGATGTTGTAGGAAAAGCCAAATATTTTGAAATATTTACTAATAGCTAGTCAAATGTTTGAAAATAGTGTATCAATAATTTAATTTTAGGCTTTGTTATTATTTTATGCTTTACAAGATAGGTATTGGGAAGAATAGGATTACGTCAAACTATATTTTGATTGTGTTATCAAGTGTCTGATAAACTAGGAGAGTAATGTACTGATTATTGACATTTTTAGTATATTGTCAAACTGTGACTAATTATGAAACTAAGCTAAGATGGTTTCTTCTAGAAAACTCAAAAAATTTTATCAACAAAATCTAACTGAACTTTTACGATAATGAAAATATTTGTTAAAAGGTTAATAATTTCTTTAAGAGTTATATAAAATATAATTCTAATTTTGATATGCTAAATTCATGTTTTCAATTTGCATTAGAAAAAAGAAATGTTTGGGTTTTATTAAGAGAATTAGACTAATAATTTGAAATTGATGTTGAAGATTGTATCAAATATAATTTTATTAAGAATTGGTTGCTTTAAGTTAGGTGATGAGTACAAAAAATTTAGATTTTATAAGTGAAAAAATAGAATAAAAAAGAGAAGAAGCATCAAATTATGGATTAACAAAAAAAGAAATGAAATAATAGATGTTAGAAGAATGGTTATTTCAACCAAGTGAAGTGCCTTTATTAGTAGCTAATCATGCTACTGTTGATTAATTAAGTAGCGAAGTTTTTAAATCAAACATGCTCTTAGATTTATTTCTATCTTTTATTTTATTTCCTACTAGAAATCCATAAGTTGTCCCGAATGTAATAATATTATTCTAAATTTTAGAAATTATATAATATATATGTAGATCTCAATCCTCCAGAACCTCCTTCATTTAGATAATTAAATGTGAATGTTTCATAAGAAAGAAGACCTCTCATCTAATTTAGAGCTTTTAGAACTATGTAAGTCATCACTGACAATAGAAATCATTTTTTTTTAACTAGGGCAAACAAAGAATATTATTTGAGAGCCTATTCAATGTTATATGAATGTTTGAAATAAGATTTAGTCGCAATCACTATTTGCCCAGAGATAATTTTATAATATCTAACATTTCTATTATATTAAGAACCTGAAATTTCAACATTCTTCTTAATTTTTTATAATATTCCTTTTAGATTGATGCTTTTCCTAGATATTCCAGAAATTTCATAATTTTTTACTTAACTTATGAATATTATATAAACTCCTTATTATAAACTTAATATGGAATAAAATCATTTGATTTGGAAATATTTTGAAGTTTCTAACTTCTTTTCTGATTTACTTAATATGACAGTATTTGATTTTAAAACAATTGATGAAATTATCACTTAAAAATCAAATGAATTTTATAGACCTAAAAATTTAGATTAACTGCTAAAGAGACCAGATTTTACTCCTTTACAAATTGAAAAGTAATTTCCTTTACCAGAATAAAAAAAAGTTGCAGAAGAAATAGATGAATTGGAAGAAGATATTGATTAAATCTTTAGTTATCTTCCTAATAAAGGTTAGAAGACACTTAAAATATTTGAAAGAATGCTTGAATAAGCATCCAAGAGAAAAGAAAGCAAAGCAAAATAAAGAATGTCTTTAACAGCAACTCCACCATAATTTTTGTAAACCAAAAACCTTAAAACAGAAGAATAAGTTCCTATAACATTCAGTCCTACAAGAAGAAGAACAATACTAGCTCCTAAATTAGCATCGATGCTGGATGGAAGTCTCAAAAAGTCTTTAGTTGTTAATCCTGTAGAGTTTGACACTATACCTTAAACTACTACAAATAGTACAACTAGAAGTCAATTACAAGCTCTTACAAATCCAAATAATTTGTTTGGAGTATTGAATGAATAAATATAGTTGGTAAATAAAAAGAATTCTTAAGAACTGATTTAAAAACCTATGTATCAAAGAATGTTAGTAAAAAGACCTACTTAAATGATAATGCTTCATAGTAGATCTATGTCAAACTAAAAAAGATTAAGTTAATAATCATCTCAAATAAATATTACTGAATCTCTAAACAAATCTAGAATTTAAAACTCTATAATTTTAAATAAATTTAATCATTTAGTTGGATCTATTAAAGGTTATGATGTAGAAAAAGAATTCTGTATTTATCCACCAGAACTTAAGGATTAATAGATAGATGATTTTGAAAAATTGGCTTTCGATGAAGAATTTTAGAAACTCTCCCAAAAAAATGAGAATTATACCAAAGGTGTTTTGTAATGTATATATGATATTTTGCATATCATTTTTACAAAAAGGAAGTTTATTTTATAAAATAATAATCATTTTGAAAATCCAGAATTCTATTTGAATATATTAATGGGATAAAATAGATCTTAATTTATAAATATAATAGCCAAAAATTATTTATTGAAATAGAAATCAGAAGAAGACATTCTTTGTACCTTTATAATTGCGGGTAGAATTTATAATTTAATTTTGTCTCAGTACAATATTAAAAGTTTATAAACTAATTTTAATGAACATTTAATTTTAATATGTAAAATTCTATTAACTTAACTCCTAACATCAAAATTATCAATTAGAGCAATAACATTATTGGAAAGTGTAACTTTGATTTTGGAAAATACAAAATAATAATTACTCGCTCATATTCCAATATCTTTTTGGCATTTATTAATTGAATCTTATTCAATTCATTATTAAAATTAAATCTATGTTAATTATTTTAGAAGAATATTAACCACTAGTTTCATTTATGGAAATCTAGTCATCTATAATAGAATTTTATTAAAAATCAATTTTCTCTCATATTTTAAAGATAATCCTGATTAAATTAAAATGATTTTTCTCATATTATACATGATGTTTAAGTTAAGGCAGGATGGATTGAAACAATTAAAGAAACAAATTACTTTATTATCATCTTGGAATGTATTAACAGATTGGTTTAAAAAGTATTAAAATTTGGTTTAATTATTTTAGAGATATATAACTTCTTGACTAACAGAAGTTTCAAGAGTATATTAAAAGTCTTCGAAACGAAGATATTGCTCACATCTAAATAATGATTGAAAATAGAGATTCATTAAAGAACAAATTTTATAAACCTTGATTACATATAAATTATATATATAAATCTGAAAAAGCTTATTATATCAATCTAAATTGGAGGTTGAATAATTTTATTAAATTAGATATTTTGTATTAAATCTTTATTACTTTTTAAAATTTAAATGAAAACTTATCAGCTCAAAAATAAATATTATTGATCATATATATTAAAAATCATTTTTTTGCCAACAACAACTTCATGGATTATATTGATTATACAGAGATAAGATTTTCATTTATTGGAGTACGAAAGCATTTTTTCTAAGATAAATAATATTATGTTTCTGTTTTTGATGATTGCTTTATTATGGGAACAGTAATAGTAATTCATTAAGGCTTAGACTTCCAATACATAACAGCCAAAGTATACAATTAAGTATGGTTTCGCTACCAAAATTAGATGGAACATTAAAAAAACTAAATAAGGTCTTGTAATCGATTCCTTTAGTTTTCCCTATAAGCAAGAGATGAAGATAATGAGTGCCAATCATGAGAATTTGATTAAGTATATAGCAATTCAAATTTAACTTAGATTCAAAGAATTGATAAGTTTGAAAGTGACATTTGATAATATAAATGATTTGTATTAGCCTCTTTCCTTGATAGGAAAAGGAATTTCAGCCAAAGTTTATAGTGCATCATATAAACTAGATTAAAAAGTTTATGCAATCAAAGCTATAGAGAAGACATTTTTGAAACAACAAAACGAATCTGGTCAAGTATGCAAAATACATTATTATTATTTAGGCAGCTTTCAAAATGGAGGTTTCCATTTTAAAAACTTTGGCTAAATACCCTGATAATTTCCTAACTTTGAGGGAAATATATGAAGGCGATTAAGTTCATTGTTTAGTTACTTCATATTTGGAAGGTTCAAGTTTATCTCAAGAATTCGACAGATTAAAAGTAATTAAAATTCTAAAGTTAGGCAGCAGATATTAATAGATTCCCTATTCATTAAGCAAAACTTATTATGAAAAAATTACTAACTAATTTAGCGATCTTGCATTAAAATAAAGTATATTTCTTTATAATATCAGGTAATACATAGAGATTTAAAGCCTGATAATTTAATGTTCTCAATAAAAAATGACTATTCGACATTAGTCTTGGTTGATTTCGGTTTGGCAACTTCTGAATCCATGGAAAAGTAAATCACAATAATATAAATTAAAAGATATCTATTTCCAAAGTGTGGTACTCCAGGTTATGTTGCCCCTGAAATTTTAGCTTTGAAACCATTTAGCAGATATACAACAAAAGTCGATATTTTTAGTTGTGGATGCATTTTTTACAAATTACTTACTGGTAAAAATTTATTTGGTGGAATCTCTTTCGATGAGACGCTCAAATAAAATAGAAATTGTTAAATAGAATTCAATCTTCCATTAGATTAAGAGTATATAACAGAAAAATCTATTGTAAGACTTATTAATTTATAAACTAGAATTTAATATAACAAATGCTAATGAAAAATCCGAAATATAGGATAAGTGCCAAAGACGCATTATCTCATCCTTTCTTTGAATAAAATCTTGATTAAAATATCTTTTAATAAGTCCTAATTTTGTCCCCAAAAAGGTCAACTTTTTTAAATGTCAAGTAAGAAGAGCAATAATCAGATATGGAGAGTTCTAATTAAGAAGATAAAATAAGTAATGAAAAACAAGTAGAAGAATCTAATTTCATTTAATTACCAAAGAGTAAGCGATGCTCTTTAATGGGAGATTTCTCTTAATTATCTTAATCTCCTTCAAAATTATTACTTGACACTTAATAATTTTACTAAAAAGATCCGCTGTCTGGGATTAAGTGTATAAAGGTCACTTAAAGCCCATAAGTATCTTAAGTATTAGAATGATTTTATTGATAAAATTCTATTTTCCATTTATATATATAATATTTAATAATAATAATAAATGCAAAATTATGAAATTTTAGAGAAGATTTATGAGTCGAAATCTACAATCATTCATAAAGTAAGGAATATAAAAGATAACAATATTTATGCTATGAAAGAATTTGTTGGATTTTACAATTAAGGTATGAGTTTAACAATATTTTAAGCTTTAACTGAGATATAATTGATGAAACAATGTTAAATTCCTTTTGTTATTAAACTAAAGGAAGTATTTAGACTAGATCAAAATGTGATTATTATTATGGAATATGCGGATTAAGGAAATTTAAAATAGTTTATAAGTGAGCATCTTGGAAGTTTCATTTCCGAACGAGTGATTTGTAAAATACTTATTTAAATTGTGTTTGTTTTAATATATATGAGAGAGAATAAGATTTGTTATAAAGGTTTAAATCCTGAAAATATATTGATACATTAGGAATAAGTGAGAATATGTGACTTTGGAATTGATAACTTGATTTAACATTAAAAACCCAGCTATAGACCTCCAGAATTGTTATTTCATAATAAATATTCATATAAATCGATGATGTATCAATTTGGACTTGTATTATATGAATTGACAACTCAGAGACAATTATTTAAGTTAGAGATTATGGAGCAAATCAAAGCAGTTATTCTTAATGGAGGAGCGTAATTCAAATTATCATTTAAGTATTGTAAAGATTCCATAGATATATTCCAAGTAGATTCGATTCATCATCACAACTTGTCTAGATCTCCAAGAAGCAGATAGATTAGATATTCGATAATTAGTACACAATGAAAACTTTAAAGTCTTATTAAAATAAAAGCATTTTACTTTCACTTATGAATAATAAGACACATTTGAGTTTTGGTCTAATAATAAATAGCAAAAGTCAAAAAGGAAGAGTGTTTGTACTGAAAATTTCGAACTTGAAGTGAAGGATTAAACCTAAAAAGAGTAGCAAATTATCTAATAAGACTAATAAAATAACAATAAAACAATTAATCTAGAACCTAAAAATAAAAGCAGATAAACTATTCCTAAGCTGAATTTAAAAAAACCTCAAGACGAAACTGTAACTCTAAGACCAATATCTTAATAAACAAAAGGCACTTATTCTAACACTATTATAAAAAGTAATACTTTTAGTAGATAAAATTTGATTTCTTCAACTCACAGAAAATTGATTTCTCCAATTCCTAAACCCTAATGGATTGATTTCTTATCGAAACCTCAATATCTAGATGCTCCAATCAAACCATAAACTATTATAAATAATTTAATCAAATTAAAAATGGAATAATGTGTTGAAACAATTGGAATTGAAGAAACTAGACAAACTCTAAATCGTTTAAGACAAGGCGGATCAGTAAATGAATTTCTTTCTAAATATCAAGATTCTAAACATCTATGCATAGCCAGGCATATGTAAGATATTATTTCATTTACATAATTATGACAAATATATTATATATCTAAATTTATACATTAAATCTATTCATGATTATTCTTAAATTGCTTTCTCTTCTTGTTAGGCAATTTCTAATCTACCTTCTATAAATTTTTACCAACTTGGTGCTTAAGCTTAGGTATATAATTTAATAATGAGCTTATCTTTTTTGATAATCTTTTATAAATCTACAAGATAACCCTCCATATCATTTATTAATTTATTTTTTAATTTATTTTATTGTCTGTAGCAATCCTCCCATAATTTTTAAACAAATCTTTATTATAGTTTTTAAGAAGGGTCCGATTTTAATTCTACTGATTTCTATTATAAAAATGGTGAATATTGGACTAAAAAATAGTATACACCACCATTTAATGGGTTTTCTGGATTCAATAATTCTTCTTTTAACTAAGGCATTTTTTCACATAATTTTTTAACATTTTAAAATTCTTCATCAGTTTCTTAATGATTTAGAAGCTTATTAAATTAAATATTTATACAATTAATTAGTCTGGTTTTAATTAAGGACCTTAGCACTCTTCTTCTTACTCTTACTCTTACTATTATTATTATTATTACTATTATTATTATTATTATTATTATTATTATTATTAATATTATTATTATTATTATGATTGAGGTTATTATTAATATTATTGAGGTTATTATACTTCCTATTTTTATTCTATTTAAGGTTTTGGTTCATTTGGTATTTCTTTTAATTTTGATTCTAAATATTAATCTAATCCATTATTTTTATCAAATTTTG
Source organism: Paramecium sexaurelia (assembly GCA_000733375.1). NCBI lineage: Eukaryota > Ciliophora > Oligohymenophorea > Peniculida > Parameciidae > Paramecium > Paramecium sexaurelia. The sequence continues at coordinate 284,615 of JPFM01000001.1, read as the reverse complement.
GATAAGATTTTACTATTTATGCTGTAGTTACTGTTTTTTTCTTATTTAATGATTCTCTCAACATGATACAATATTGCAATACGGTTTTATCATTTAATAGAAGATCGCCTTCAATGGTAGACATATCAAGTAAATCATTCAATTGAATTTTTCCTTATCCTTTAAGATCATTAGATAACCATCCTTTTTTGAATGCTTTAATATCAATAACAGATAAATGAATTTCTTTTGTACCATTTTTATATTCTTTTAAATTGACATCTTAAACATAACCTAATTTACCTGAGCTATCTGCTTATTCAGTTTTGCCTTAGAATAATTAACTATATTTATTGAAATATATATTACTTTCCTATTTATATTTCATATTGCAATAAAAGTTTATCTCCATTAACAAAATTTTTAAATTGAATTCTTAACATGCCATTTTGAACATCTTTATTGACTGTTGATATTTCTCTATTTTCTGATTCTAATTTAAATATTGGCAAAGGAGTCCATGCAGCATTTTTTTAATCTTATAAATATTTCAATAATTCTTCATATCTGGAAAAATACTATTTGCATATATCTGCTGGGCAGATTTTCTACATTTGCTTTGTTCCAGGGATCACTTGAATAAATGGTTTTGCAAGTGATGCCACTTTATAATAAAGTTGTTCTTCTTTATATGCTTAATTAACCTAGTCCAACATATTTTATATTTTTGCTTAATATTCAATTTTAGAAATGCCAAGGAATTATTCTTCATTAATTTCTTTGAATTCAGAAATATAAAACTTTGAAAAATCAACATTTTTGCCTTCCTTCAAATCATTTTAAATTGCTTTGCTTTTTTCTAGTTTTCCAATCAAGAATTCTATCAATTCCCTTTTCTCCTCTTTCATATGACTACTAAGATATTAAGTCAAATTTAAATATTCTTTATGCCTTATTAGCAGTTCTTTTGCTTTTTCTTTATATGCTTTTTCTTGGAATTCTTCAATTAAGAATTTCTAAGTTAAGTCCGGACCACATCCAAATTCTTAACAAATTTTATCAAATTTTTTATTTTTTAAATCTTCTACCTCCTTGTTTAATGTCCTGCATCTTTCACAAATCCTCGACTTCATGACTGAAGTAGCAGCTCTAAACTTAAGTTACTCCTCTTAAAATGTTTTATTCACCATTTTAAAATACTCAGCTTCATTGATTTTTTCATCCTTTATGTTTTGTATAATTTTAGAGAGTTATTTTTACATTTCAGAGACCTTAATATTAAAACTTAATACTAGATTTTTGTAAAAGTTAGTCATCTCAGGATTCTTTTTAAAGTTTGGCAAAATATTTTGATTAATGTATCCGATGTCCATCTTTATAACACTCATAGATTAAAAATTGGTTGGAATTGTAAATTGGTTTTCTAATGCCGCAAGATCTTAACCTCCCTTTCTATTACTAGATCCAGCTTATTATTATTATTATGGAATCTGCATTTAACCTGATTATTAAGGCCCCTGTTTCTTTTATGGATTCTCATATTAAGTCAGCATTTGATCAAAGACATTATTTGACTATGCTGCATTCCCAATCTTTTTGTTTGCCTTGGCAAAATCGATATTTCAAGAATAGATAAAAATCTTACAATTGTTATTGAAGTTTTTTCAGTTCAGGATCATCATCAAAAAGATTTTATTGGTTGACATCAGGCTCATCATCATTGAAATCTTCACCCAATTCTTAAGCATATTCAGCGAGAAGATCGTTGACATTTCTTTTTGGCTACATCTTATTAGTATTATTATTATTAAGAATTTATTACATTATACACACTATTAATTCTATAGACAATAAAATATGATACTAAATTTTATGATAAATTGAATTAAAAAATACACCAAACTTCCTGATTTACTTATAATTTTTTGATCTATTATGAGAATAATAGTTCAAAAATAATTATCTAATATATGTAAAAATTATAACTTGGATATTCATAATTATAAATATCGAAATAAAGATATTTTAATATTCAAAATTGATTGTAATCAAAAATATATGGTATTTCTTCTGAGGATTGAGCTCTTGTGGATTTTTAAAGTTATTTATCATCAATATATAATTCTGGATAGCTGCTTTTAGCACTTTTTTATTTTTTTTTTCGATTTTGATATTCTATATCTTCTTTAACTAAATCCTCGAATTTACCTATGATATCTAATTATTCTTTAATATCTAAATCTTTTTATCCTGATTTATTTGATTCTTCACTTTATTCTAACTCAATCAAAATATTTTTTAAATAATCACAGCTTCCTGATGCTTCTCTTTAATCTGAAACTTCACTTAAACTTTCTTCTTGTATAAATTATTTTAAATTTAATTTAGAGGCTTTTTTATTAGATTTTGAAGGAGTTATTGTAAATTTACTTCTCTTTTTTTAATAAAACTAATTTATTAAAATTTATTATGTTCTAGTTTCAGGTTCTGTTTGAGTTTCTTAATTTATCATTGATCTTTTTTTTATGAAATATGATTAATTAGTCTCACTTCTATTTTTTATTCTTAGCAATAGTTAATTTACTCTATAACAACGTTTTAAACTGTCTCAGTTTACGATTTAATTCTTTTGAAAGTATTAAAAACATTTTAAGGTATTGCTAATAATTTTTATAAGAATTGCATTCTATCTTTCTTAATATTTTTAATTATCAAAACAATATACTTATAATTTAAACATATAATTAGGAAATATTATAAAAGATATCAAATCTTAATGTAATAAATTTTAATTCAATTAAATGTGAAAAGTTTTATTTGGATAAAGTTTCTCTATTTAAAAAAATCTGTTTATTTTAAAGTCATTTATTGGATGCTAAAATTAGATAAAAATTAAATAATTTTATTTTGTAAAAAATCTAATAACAATATTATAAACTCCTAATTCCATTTTAGCTATGGATTTACAATTCTTCCAAAATTTAAGAGAGTTTATCTTGTATTTTTTTTTAATTTCAAAATAATTGTTATCATTATTGGTTGTTTATCAATAATCAGTATTAATTTTGTTTATTTTTATTATTTATAGCTATAATTTCTTTTCATATGAAGAAGGGTCAATCTTTAAAAGTCCTCAAGATATGTGATAATTCAAATATATTATGTTTTTCATTTGTCTTATTAAGAAAATCAAAACATACAATTATTTAGGAAATTTTTTTAAAACTTAAAGAAGTCATTATATAAATATAAGTCTTTTTAAACATTATTTTTTTTATCTAATTTTTTGTTTAGAATGGCTAATATAATAATAATAATTCATTTATATTTAGCTTCAGTGAAAACTTAAATTAAGAGTAAATGATGTAAGTTGTCCTTATATCTTATCATTGTTTTAAATAAATAACAAATTATATTTGTTTTGCTTAAGCTATCCTTAATCTATCGATTATATATGATTTAAATATGCTTTATAATTATTATAAAAATTATCTTTTAATTTCCAATAATATAAGCTTTTTATAAGCTCTTAAGCAATAATATTCTGTTTGTAGTTCCTTTATTGTTTGCTTATTTCTATTTTAGCTTAATGAGGTTTTATCCATAAAATAATTTCGTTTATTTTGGCAAATTAGATACTAATAAGCATATGAATTTAGCATGTTTATTCCTTAGATTTTGATTCCTCTTTAATTATTAAAGGTAGGTGATATGATTTGGAGCAAACTCTCTAACAGGATCCATAAGTTCTGGCAGAGATAATGTCAGAATTTGGTCTTTAAACCCTTTATACAATATTTTAATATTTGATTGTTCTCATCTTCTGATGTTAGGTATTATTTAATCCAATAAAATGAGACTACTTCAAACTCCAGTGACTTAAATTTGTATTATAAGGATGTTTTATGTGGTAGCAGATAATAAAAATCTTTAATAAAAAAGGTAATTATAAAGAAAGGTAATATTTTTGATGATATAGGACGAAGAATAACGTTGGTAATATTTAGAATCAAAATAGGGGGGTCAATTTGAATATTATTGAAAATGAAACTCATAAGTCTTCTTGAACAATGATTATTATTATGAATGTATGTATATCATGTGTAACAAATTAAAATACCAAATTTTATATATAAAATAAATCTCTTACTATTATATTAAATGTAATTAAAAATAACTAATAGATGTAAATTTGATATAATATATTATTATTTTCAGCATAATTCATATAATCCAATATCTTTCTGTGAGTCACTTAATAAGTAAAATGAACTACGAACTTTGAAAAATGCTTGAAGAACATTTTTTCCATTCTTTGCAGGACATTCAAGCAATTCGCCAATCATTTCAATTGGAGTTATTTTATTCTCTTAAATGATTATGCCTTTTATTTATTTTATATTTTCAGCTAAAGCTACTAAAATAAATTGCTTGTGTTATTTAACAATTATCATTTCTTATACTTTTGATTTGAATAGCTTGAAAAATAGGAGCAATATTTTACCTAATACTCTCCTATAAAGATGTTTTTAAGTACATTAAACAATTTAACTGATCCATCAAAACACCCATAACAAATGACTATATCATTCAAATATTCTGTAGCAATGCATGTGCTTATATTAGAAATTGGAAGAGCTGATTAAATACAATCTAGCTCGCAATTAACTAAAAGCATCGCTCCTTACAAATTATTACTTATTTTTAGACTATAGATTGAAACAATATTTCCTTGGGAAATAGTTGCAAATTTTTCATATTTGCTAACATATAGAAATTCAATAAGTTAATTTTTAAAATCAAAAGTAAAAGCTATTCTATTATCATGATAATTGATAATTTGGAGATTATTGTCACTCTGACATAGAAGATGAGAAGAATCAGCTATATCCATGATTCTATTCAATTTTGATTTGAATCCAATTAACTTTCTTTCTGGATAGGGTACATAATTATCGCCTAATGTCCAAATAATTGCATAATTTTCATCACTTAAAGATGCCAATCTTGTCCCTCTGTTTTATTTTAAAATTAAGAGTTGACAGACAGGTTTGATATGTTGAATGTAGGTATTAGGATAAAAGCTAACTTTACTAGTGGTCATATCCAATAATTTAACAGTCCCATCAGACAATCCTAAAGCAACAGATGTATTGCTTACTAAAGCCAAGGAAGTAACTTAGAATTCTATGCTTAATTTTTTTTTTATTCTGAAGCGTTAATTTGAATGATTCTACATTTATATATGACAAATATTACTTTTGATTGATTGGTATCTTCAATTATTCTACTATCCAATATTTAAACATTAATATTTGGAATAGTAGTTGGCTATAACTAATTCTAAACAGTAATTTTAGAATCAATTGCAGAAATCACTGTTTTGTTATCATCTAGCATTGTTATTTTATCTGCATTTGAGACATCCATAGATTTGCTTTTTATGGGAGGAGAAGATATGGCTTGTATAGTTGTAGGAATGTTTGGTTATTGTGAAATTTCAATTTGTGTTTAATTTGGAATGCTAACATTCTTAATGTAATAGTCTTTGATTGAATTCATTGAATCAGTTAGCAATTTGGGAAAACTATCATTGTTGTATTACAATTCTTGAGCCTTCTTTACCTTTTCTAATACCTATTTCAATAATTCAGGTTTCTTTATAATAGACATTTATTTTATTGATATTTTTACTTATGATCCTAAATCAGGTTTAGTATGTAATTTTTACTATATTTATAATTATTTTTTACTTTTAAATTGTTTTCATTCGCATAATATTTGCATTTAGTTAAAAGGAAATGAATTGGTTCTAATTATTCTTTCAGTATATAAAAGTTTTATTTGTATATTTTGAGATATTGATCTAACTTGTTCAAAAGTTCTGACTTATGCAAATCAAATAATAATGCAATAGATTCTAAGGCTTAATTGATATCAGATTCAATTTATTGCTTTTAAGATCTAACAAATCCTTCCATATTATTCAAATGTTCATCTGATAGCAAAATTTATTAAACTACCTAAGATTCTTTATTAAAGAGTTCAATAAATTTGTTAGCATCATGAAGTTAATCTTCAATTTATTTACTCATCAAAGTTACGTATTATTGATAGGGTATTAAGAATTGATTATGTTTTGTATGTTAAGAAATGCATTTTTAATCTGTCATGCATTCTTTGCACATAAAAGGAAAAACTGAGCAATCTAAGTCTATACAAGCTTGTATAACCTGCTATTTATGTTAAGGACAGATTAAATTAATATTCATATTAAATTATATATAATTTATTCACAATTCTCTTTCCTCTTTTTATCAATTGATGTAACCACTTCAATAAGTTAAGTTAACTTACATATATATTGCATCAGAGGATCATTATGTAGTCATTTCAATCAAAAATTATTCGTATTTTAATTTCATTTATTTCACTTTTAAATTATTATTGCAGTTAAGTTAAGCCTGAACTTAAATAATACAATTTCTATCTCCTTAAACTTCTAAAATGAAATAAAACCCTAAAAGAAACCCTAAATTACTATAGAAATGATTAACTTAACATAATTATCAATGTAAAATATATATTTCAATAATTACTAAATTCTTGAATAACCTTAATTACAAGATTGGACGATTTAAAAGATATCTAATAAACATCTAAATAATAATCCAAAATTTATCAAATAAAGTATCATAATTATAAAAATAGTAAATTATTAATCGAAATTCTAATCTAAATTAAGAAAAAAACAAGATGAAACATAGAGAATGAATTCATAATTTCATAACTTAAGTTTTATATAAATTTTATTTTTATAATTTATATCCAATATAATTATATAATCAACTATATTGCTAATCAATCATTGACATGAATATTTTAAAAAAATCAGAATTTCAAAAATTAGATTTATTGAATTTCTTATTATATGTTTATTATTACTCATTCACTTTAAGGTAGATTATGCAAAATGTTAATATTTTAGGGATAAGAATTATATTTTATCATTTGTAGGATGTAAATATCATTTATATTCATAATTTTATAATATTTATTTAATATTTTTAAATATTATAACTCATTATCAATTTATTTCAATAAGTTATATGCTACATTTTCATATTTATATTCTGTGGACTTTCACACCTTCTCCTATGTATAGTTAGTTTCCCCTGTTATAAATACATTTAATTTTATGAGAGTAAATTTACTTTTAAACAATTAACCATCTATTGTCTTCTTCTTTTTTCACCCAGAATAACAAATTTCCATTAAAATCATAATTTATTAAATGATCATTAATGTACAATAAATTAGAAATTCTATAATTGTTATGATTAATCTATTCTATACATTAAGAACTATTTATATCAATGAATTAGATAAAATGTTCAAATTAAACAATTATTATTTTTAGGCCATAAAATTAAATTGCCATAATTTATTTGTAATGAACATTAATTATTTAAAACTCTTCCCATTACTATTCATAATACTTCCATAGTATCAATTATTTATCATCTCCTCCACTACATAGTGTTGTGTTGTCACTATTAAAAACTATGGAATAGACTGGTCCTATATGTCGATTAAGTGTTTATATGCATTTTACAAAATTCTCAAATTTAATCCAAATTTTAATTGTTGAATCCTCACTGCATGTTACAATTATATTCTCTTGTTCATTAGTAATTAAGCTCCAAATAACGTTTAGATGCTCTTAATTTAACTTATTTGAAATCCAGCCATTCTATTATTTTCTCCAAAATATTATATTGTTATCCATACTTATAGATATGAACCAATCTTCTTTCTTACTATAATATATATATTGAACTGGAGAAATTTCATGTAGCAAGATTTAATTTAATTTCCAATTTCCTTCCTCATCTTTTAAATAAACAACTAAGTTATCTTAAATTTTTTCTTCTTTATCCTATTAACCAATAATTAATATAGTTTCATTGTGATTAACTCCTAATGACAAGATAGTTTAATTTGTTTATAAAATCTGACATGAATTTTTGTTTAATTTTTTATCATTAACTTCAAACTACTATTAAAGACACTACTGCATTTGGTGCTAAACTTATTTATTACAATTTATATTTCTGAAGAATTGTAATAAGAGCTCTAGATCAGTAAATTTTTATTATATATATTATCTATGATTTTGAGTAACTATTTTATTAAAGTCAAGAATAAATTGATTTTCTTCAATTTGAATATTTTCAGCTAATAATTATCCTAATTCTTGAAAATCCTATAAAGACAAGGTTGATTCAGGTACAAGATAATAATCGAATTTTTCTTTTTAATTTATTATTGGATGAATAAAATTTTCAAGTTCTTTTTTAAAATGTTCTAACTCTTCAATTATAGATTGTTTAAATACACTAAATTATTAATTGATGTGTTGAATAAACTAAGATGTATTTTATAAATGATTTTCATTTATTTGATTTCTTTATGGCAATGTTTCAACTTCTTCAATTTTAATATTTAATCCATCACTTGAACATTTTTTGCAAAGAACTCTCTGATTAAGAGGACAATGTTGCTCAATGTTAAAAGCTACTATTTTTTCCTTATGTAAAGGGCAATTAATCAATTGTTAGTGTAATTTTAACATTTTAATATAATAAGTTGATTAATCGTAAATTTTAATACTTTATTTTCAATATATATTTGAAACCTTTTATACTTGTATTGTAAAATTACCATCATCTCAAACTAAGTAGTTTAAGGACTTTTTGGCAAGCGACCCTACATATGATATCGAGGAAATTGTATTTGATCTAACCCAATTTATTAATAATCCTAATTCTTTAATTAAAACGATAAGAACTATAAAATAATTAGGAAATTATGTAGCATATTATAACTTATTTAAATCATGAAGATAATTTTGTATTATCATATATAGTTTTTCTCATTATTATCAACTGTTAACAATATCAAAGAGTATAATATGGATAAATAAAAACTATATTATTTTTTAAAAAAGATATTATTAAAATTTGATAATTTATTATTAATTTGAGCTCAATCATTTTTTTGTTTTTCCTTTCCAACCTTAATTGATAACTATTGTTTTGTTTATTGTAAATAATTTAAAATTATAATTGAGATTCTCTGTTCCAGTTCACCAATAAATGTTTTAAAAATTTATCTAACTATTGAAATTAACCTACCAATTATGCGGATTAAATTTGCTTAATTTTTGCTGAAAAGTTGTTTGCTTAAACTTGTAATTAGAATCATTCAAGAAATATGGTTCAATTCCTTGAATATAAAATATTGATAAATTGAGTTTATTTTTAATTTTTGCCTTAAGAAAAAAAGGCCGATCATTCCCCTAAGCTTTTTTTATAATATAAATACTTGATCAAGAATTGCCTATTTTAATTTGTATAGAATACCTTGAAGATCTGAATTTTTAATTTTACTTATTTTTCAAAAAAGCATGTTTTTTAAATTAACACTATTATTACTAGTCTTATGAAGTTGTTGATAAGCGATACTTCGAGTTTTTTAATGAAGGTTTGTAAAATAATGATATTTATTAATTACATAGTAACTTGAATTTTAAATGTATAAAATCCTTTTAATTTATATCTCGATTATAATCGTTATTCAAAATTTACTTAACAAATTTAAAGAATTTTAAGGATTTTATAAACATTATACATTTTTCAATAATTTGTTCAAGATTTAAAAGTAACCTCATTTAATCGTATCATAATTGTAGAAACTCTATATAATTTATTTAAAAATCTTTAGACTTAGGATTATCAAGTCTGAACTCTTAAGATCCTGATTAATTATCTTAATCAAAAAAATAGTATTTATTTTGAAATTATTCTTAGCTGTGGAATGACATAAAAATTACACTTATTCCTAATTAGAAAAGGATATTTTTGATTGATTAAAATTGCATTGTCTTTTTTACATTATAATATTAAATTTATTATAATTCTTACATCTTAAATATATAGACTTTAATTTATTGAAGTTAACTGCAAGAAAATTTATAATCATAATAACAATCAATTTATATTAAATTTCGAAAACTTAATAATAATTTAAAAATAAGCTTAATTCAGATTACTTTATGTTTGTTATTTTATTACAATCTTCAAAATTATCAATCATTTTTTTAAACTAAAAGCTGAGAAATAAATATGTTCTCGTTAGTAAGAAAAAAGTTTAAAAAAAAATTGTAATTTACAAATATGTGAAAATTTTTAGATTATAACTTATTGAGTTAAAGTGATTTTATTATTTGTATATATAATATTCATTTAAATCATTTAAACTGGTATCTAAATTCATCTATGATAGTCAAATTATATAAAATGTATATTTAAATGACTTGTTATACATCATGATAAAACTGATAGCCAAAAGAAATTATTATATGAAAACTTTATAAATATTTTTGAAAACTGATAATAATAATAAAATTTTCCAAATAAAAATCATTGGTATTGGTAAAAAGATGACAGAGAAAGTAATTTAGATATTATTGATGATAAATTATGAAGTTTGCATGATACTTTTGCAATATGAAGGTATTTAAGAATGAAAATAATTATTATAGCATTTCAATAAAATATAACACTCATCATAAAAATTGCAGATATAATTTTAATGGTATTGTGTGTTAGAGTTTTATATTATATAAAATAGCATAAAAAAACAAGTTATCCACTAACAATACTTTGTTTATTAAGAATATCAACACAATTGACTTTAAATTATTTTTGTAAACCATAAATATTGTCGGTTATCATAAACTTAAATCTAGTTCACACATTATTTTAGGAATAAATAAAAAGTGATTTTAGTTTAAATAAATTACCTTATTTGTATATAATAGGGAATGTGTTTTTTGAATAATAATTCTCTGATTATTTTATAAATTCTGGAATAGGTTTGACTTGTTTATCAATCATATTTTAATTTGGTCGAAATAATTAGAATGAGAATACAGAAAAGAGTCCTTAAAAAGTATCTAAAGATTTTGATATTTGTATATCAGCTTTGCCTTAAAAAGAATTCGATGGTTATAAATCAGAAGATTTGAATTTATCTAATTGTAAAAGCCCTGTTTATGGAGGCTTTTCCCCATTAAAAGAACTTTCGAAATCGATGGATTCTGTATTAATGGATGAATAGTAAATAAATAGTTATATAAAATAAGTGCTTGGATAAAAGGATAACAATTTATTGTATTAGATGATTAAGATAATGTTATAATACAAACTTTTAATGTGGCTGATTTTTCAAGAAATTCATTTAGCAATTCAATGGATAATGAAAGTGTGGCTTCAATTTTGAATTTAGCTATAGTATAAGGTAATAGAGACTTTTAAGATTTAATTGCAAGCAGTGGAACTATAAATTAAAATAGATTTACATTAAAAGAGTTAATAAATAAATTAGTTGGAGATTATGAGTTATACAAGAATAATATGTTTATAATCAATAAAGTTGATGCATAATGGATGAATGATTGGATGATTAAAATCTTTTTAGTAGGGAAAAATAAAAAAACATTTGTATTTATTTAAATAGAATAAAGAGAAGTAGTGTTTTAACCTTCATTTTAAGCATTTTCTTAATTTACTACTTATATAACTCCTAGTTTGAATTCTATAATGACAATTTCAGTTTTAGCAGAATCTGATACTTAAATAAATGATTATTTATTGGAGAAATATTTTTATCCAATAAGAGTATCGAGTGTAATTGTTTATTTATAATTGGCAAATATGAGGGATTTTAATCTTCATAATTAAAAGAAACTGTTATTAAAAATAAGCAATGTAGATATATCATCGATTTGCGAAGATTTAATAATAATGGTATAAGACTCTACAAAAGCCAAAGGCATTGAAATTAAATTAGAGCATGAAGCAACAGAGAATCTAATTGAAACAGATGCAGAAAGAGTAATGTAAAATTTTCAATATTTTAGTTAAAATAATTGATGTTTCCATTAATTAAATTTTGTATAAAATAAACTAAAGATGATAGTATCATAATATCATGGAAAATGATTACATCTAAAAATTATTAAATCATTATACATACGCCTATAAATATAGATGAAAAAGATTTAAGAATAATGAGATTAAACTTAAAAAAGCCCACGTTGCAATTTTCAGAATTCAGTGTTTGTAATATATTGGCTTAATATTTGTCTGGATCTGCTAAAAAAGGGCTAGATATTGCACAAGTCGAACCTTATGGAACAGCATTTAAATTTACATTGCAATCCTTTAATGTAAATAATGAAGAGATGAAAGCAATAAGATTGATTGGGCAAACTCATTACTAAGAAACTTCATTAAGTTAATTATTAGCATAATAAGACACCTCAAAATAAAATGAAAAAACTTATACTTTATTTAGAGAAGAATCAAATAAAGTATCTATGGATCATTCTCTTCATTTTTCTCAATCCAGAATATCAAAATAACTTAGTTAAAAATATTCAGAGTATCAGAGTAATTACGTTTCTCAAATATCTAAAGCAAAAGCAGATTCAGCTAATATTCCTAATTCTAAATAGAAAGATTCTCATTCTTTTGATTAAATATCTAATATATTTTATTAAGAAGAAGAAACGAAGCAATAAAAACGAGGTAATTTTTAAACTACACCATCATAATCCAAATATCAATTGCCCCATTTTCCTGAAGCAGCCATTAATAATAGTTTAGGAAATAGTGCTAATGGAAACAATAGTGGTGGTGGAATTGTTAACACTGTATTGAATGAAGCAAAGGATAAGGAATAAACATTTCTGAGTCAACCTTAATTAAGTGAATTAAAATAATAGCCGACATCTTCGAATCTTTTCTTAGATTTTGGAACAGATACACTTACCCCTATCTAAATACCTATATCTGTTTCAGCTAAGATGCAAGGTGAAATCATTAAGTTTTCAACAACCGGTAGATGTTGTTCAAGAGTTTTGATTGCAGATTGTGAATTTCAGAATATTTAAATACTAGAGATGATTTTATCGAGATTCAAAGTAAATTCTACTAGAGCATTCAGTACTGAAGATGTAATAAAGTAGTTAGAAACAAAGAAAAAATGTAAATGTGGCAATGTTGGTTTTGTTTTATATTTTATAAATGTTGATTTACCAAAACGAGGAGGTTTATGGCTTAGTAGATATATAAAAGAAAAAATGACATAAAAGGGATATATAATTGGAACAACTGGACTCATTGAATATTATTCTAAAATTGAATATTATAGAAATGGAATAGATTAATATATAAGTTTACCTTTTGATTTGGCAGAAGTTACTAAAATTTTATAAATATCTCAGCATTATTGATTATTTTCAATATTTATATGATTTTATTCAATATTCTAAATACATTTAATTATTACTATGATTAAACTTAACTTATACACTTTATAAAAATTTGAATTAAAATATATAGAAATAATAAATCAATTGCAATAGTGTCTTCTTAAGTCTTAAACTTTTTATAATTCAGCAACTCTTTCAATAATTTCATCTTTAATTCTTTACTTTAATTTTGGCTCATTTAGATGTTCAATTTCTTATAAGAATTCTTATCTTTCTTCAATTTCTTTCATAATTGATGAGAAAAGCACTTCCAATTCTATTTAAGGATCACCTTGTAATGTTGTTGTATCGGATTAATTGTCAGATTTCAATCCTGTAAAATATAAATCCTTTTTATGCATTTTTTTAATGGCGTTAGATGTAGTTTCAGAATCCTTAAGAAAGGCATCATTATTTTTAATATTAATTTCAGGTAATTCAGCACCTTTAGGTAATGCTCCCCTTTTATATTTAAATACTTTTTATAATTGTTCTATTAACTTCTTTCTATCTTATCCTTAAACAGCTGGCCTAAAAAACTTTCTACCTTCATAATATTTCTCAATTTCTTTTCGAATTTCAGCTTCAGGTTTTCTTTTTTAAATAAAATCAATAGGATAATATTATTATTTTTGTTTAGGTTCTTCTTTTGGATATTCAATAATAGTTTTTTATGGACATGACTTCTATGTTTTAACCTTTTCAGCATCCATCTACTCTTGTGTCTTTTATTTTGGTTTTGGATAATTGATTTTAGGTTTTTCATGAGCATTATATAAACCAAAAAGTTCCTTTCCTAATGAAGTTTCTTTTCCAAAGATCTTGTACAAATTCTTTCTATCTTCTTTAATTTGAGGATCATCATCATCAGGTAAAAATTAATTATTCATTTAAATAATTAATTAATAAATGCAATAAAGAGAAATGAGTGAAGAAGTAAGGAATGACAATCCTTACAGCAGATTAATGGCATTAAAGAGAATGGGAATAGTTGAAAACTATCAATAAATAAAGGAATTTACAGTTTTAGTAGTTGGAGTAGGTGGAGTAGGATCAGTTTTATGTGAAATGTTAACACGTTGTGGAATTGGAAAATTAATAATGTATGATTATGATAAAGTAGAATTAGCGAATATGAATAGGTACTATTATTATTAAAATAGATAGATTATTTTTCACACCATAATAAGTAGGATTATCAAAGGTTGAAGCAGCAAAATAAACTTTATTGAATATTAATCCAGATGTTGTAATTGAAGCTTTTAATGAAAATATAACATCAGGAAAAGGCTTTAATTAGTTGCTGGATAGAATGTAAAAGGGATCACTTAAAGAAGGACCTGTAAATCTTGTGTTAAGTTGTGTTGATAATTATGCAGCACGTATGACCATTAATAGTGTATGTAATGAACTTGATTAAGTATGGATGGAAAGTGGTGTTTCTGAAGATGCAATGTCTGCACATATTTAACTAATGATTCCTGGTGAAACAGCATGTTTTGCATGTGCTGTCCCTGTTGCTGTTGTTGAAGATAATGAATAATAAATAAAAAGAGAAGGTGTATGTGCTGCTTCATTGCCAACAACTATGGGTATAACTGCAGGATTCTTAGCTTAAAATACTCTTAAATATTTATTAGGTTTCGGATAAACTACATTTCTACTTGGTTACAATGCATTAGCAGATTTTTTCTAAAATTATGCCATTATGCCCAATTCTGAATGCAAGGATCATAATTGTTTGAAAAGACAAAACCTTAATTCAGAGAAATTAAGATTAAATAAATTACAAAAGAGAAAAGAATAATCTGAATAGAAATAATAAATTATTCATGCTGAAAATGAATGGGGAATTGAAGTTATATCTGATGATATATAAATAAATGAATAACAAATTTAATAATCATTATTAAATTAATAATAATAATAATAATAATAATAAACAAATATTGATACAAATAAAGATAATAATAATAATTTAGAAGACTTAATGAATCAATTAAAGAGTTTATAATGAATTTATATGTTCAATATTCATTAAATATTTATAAATTAATTTTATATTATTAAATGAAAACACATTTAATTGTAGCATTAATTTTAGGATCCATATTTCATTTTATAGTTGATTAGGATCTCTTTAAGTAAGTTTAAATAGTTGGAAACTATTCTGGATGTGAATATCTAAATGCAGATATCCCAGGGGCAGAAGACATTTTATAATATGGAAATCATCTTATTTTTACATCTGGTGATTTAGCAGAAATAATTGCTAAGGGCACTCCTAGATTAAAGTAAGCATCATTTTATATTGTCAAAAATGCGCATATAGAATCAAAGGCCATCTAAATGAAAATTAATGGATTCCCATCAAATATTGCATTCTATCCTCATGGATTACATCTTTGGAAATATGAAACTCAAAATTACATCTTTGCAGTTAATCATGCATATAATTATGGTGGAGAAAGAGTTGAAATATTTAGCATTGTTGATGATCTAAATCTTAAATATGAGCATTCAATTATAATGGGTTAACAATATACAGGAACTCTAAAAGATTTGATTGTTATTTCTCCTGATAGATTCTTCATCACAAAATTAATGCCATATACAGATCCTATTGAAGGGTAAATATTATATATATTCTAGTCGTAAATAATGGGGATTAGGAATGAATATCAAAAATTTTGGAATTCTAACTCTTAAATTTGAAAAAACAAATATTCTAGATTGTTCTTTTGATATGAAATCCATTTAAATTACACCTAATTGTCATCCTATTACTTCGCAATTCTTTAGTTGGGCAGGAGGGATAACATGGGATAAAGACAAGACAATTTGGGTTGGTGATAATCTAAGAAAAACAATTCATTAATTTAAAATAGAAGAAGTAGGGTTAAGAAAAGAAAATTCAATAAAACTGCCTCATTAAATTGATAATATTAATTACGACGAAATTAATAAAAATTTGATAATTGCTATGAATCCGAAAGCATATTAAACTATTTTATTACACTTTCATTTAAAAAGTAATAATTTAAGTAGAAATTCTGCTTATTCAACTTGGAGTAGTGTAGGTGTTCATTCTTTAGACACCAATCAAACCAAAATAATTTACTAATCCAATTAATATATTAGAGGAATTTCAAATGCATTAATCATGCAAGGGAAGTTATATTTAAGCAGTTGGGCAGACATATCTCCTATGGTTTGTTATTAATATGAATGATTAATTTTACATATTGGATAAGGTAATATACTGAACTCATATTTTTATGTCGCTAAAATAACTATTGATATATAATTATTAATGAATTAAATATACTCAAAGCCATTTGATGAAACTTGTGATAATCCATAGTTACATGAAACTACAAAGATGTTTCTAACAATGAACAAAGAGAATCATACAAGAGAAGAATTACACTACATTTTATAAAGGATGGAGGAACTGCCCTACTTTAAACAATTTGTTTTAGAGAAATTGCAGAAAGGAACCCAAAGAAATGACATATTAGAAGTAGTTTAGTTTATAATACTTTGTAGTTGTGTTCTCGTTTAAGGATGGAATATTTTAAAGGAGGGGAAGTGTTGTTCTAAGAGAATGATACATCAAATGATAAACTTTATATGATATAATATGGAGAAGTTATGTTGATGAGGATTAATTGATGAAATTATAGAGATAGAATTCAGAATAAGTCCAACAGCCACAACTAAAAATGGCTTAAATTCTTAATGCAAAGAAGTTTACTAATAAGATAATAAGACATCATAACATTCACAAGGAGTCAACCATTTCGAAGGATGATAAATAATAATTAGAAAATAAATATGGAGAATGCATAAGGTTATTAGGAGTAGGTACAGGATTTGGAGAGAAGGCTTTGGTAGAGAATATTCCTAGGTCACTAACCGTTGCATGCTATAGTCATGAATTGTTTGTGATAGTTTTAAAGAAGGATGATTTCATTACATATTAGATGACGTTTGAAAAAACAAAGAAAGAGAAATAACAATTAATGTTTAAAGTATTTAAAAGTAAATTTTTAATTAATGATTTAGATGTGAATAATGAATATTCTTCTTAAAGATTAGAAAGTATGATTTACAGTTGTTAGACAATAACTTATGATAGAGGAACCTAATTAACTACAGAAGATGAGAATGGTGATGCATTCTATCTAGTGATAAACGGAGATTTAACTATATAGAAAAGAATTGATAATCGAAACGTCTCTTTGTGTATAATATCTTTAGGACATTTGGTTGGAGAAGAAATTATAATAAATAATACAGGAGAATACGAATATAGCTGCACAGTTACGTCTTTATAAGCTACAGTTATTGTAATAGATGCAAATGAATTTATTCATAAATTTCCTGAGGAATGTAGATTGTAATTGATAGAAGATTATGGTCCTAAAACTACAAATAGATAAAGAACTATACAACTATTAATGTAGAAGAAAAAAACTTAAAATTCTTCAAATAAAATTTTAACTAAAGAATAAGTAAGATTATTAACAGAGATAGATGATGCAGTAAATGATTAGAAGAAGATTCATATTGTTGAAAGTTAAAATAAATAAAAAGAAATTAAATTAAATCAACACTTTTTAACTAAATATTCAAATCCTAGTGTTTAAAACTATTGTATTTCTAAAATAATAGATAAGGAAAAAACATTTCATAAATTAATTAAAAGTTGTGATTTTTAAGAATTTGATTTTGGAAATGGGAATAATGATATTATCAAAAGGAGAAGATTTATGTTGGAAAATAAATTAAATTTAAAGAAACCTCATGAAAATTATTTGAAACCACATTTTCATATCCTACCTCTCACTGTTAAGAATGATTTAGTCAAAAATTTTAGAATTAACACTAAGAAAAATGTATGTTTCTCAACTTTTAATGTTACAACCCTTACATAAGTTCAGAAAATAAAATAATAACCCCCTTTAAAAATAAGAGAATTATTGACAACTCGAAATTCGCATCAATAGTGTGATAGCTACAGTACTCACATGTTTACTCAAATCGATGAAAAATAATGACTTTGATTATAGCTTTATATAATATATATAATTTTAATTTATATCTCAATCATATTGAAGATGTAATAGTTAATTATGGTTAATTCATAAGTTTCGGTTAAATTATAAAAAACTGTAATTTATACTTATTATATGAAAAGCACTCTTTTATATAAATCTTGAAATTTAAAATTGCATCTTTGTGAAAGTTTTGATG
Source organism: Paramecium sexaurelia (assembly GCA_000733375.1). NCBI lineage: Eukaryota > Ciliophora > Oligohymenophorea > Peniculida > Parameciidae > Paramecium > Paramecium sexaurelia. The sequence goes on along the minus strand of JPFM01000001.1, from coordinate 265,996 downwards.
ATAAAAGGACCTAATTATAATTTTGTAAGTTTACTTAAATAATGTATTGTATTATCATTTAACATTATACAAATCTTATTGGTCAAATATTATAAAATGAATAATGATAAATTATAAAAATTGAATAATTACATTTGATATTAGTAAATTTTATTTTATTGTGATTTGAAAGCTCAACAGCAATAATGTAGAAACAAATTAGCAATAGAATTCATTGAACTGATTTATTTTATTAATAAAATTAAAATGCAAAAGTATGAAGAATTAAAAATAGCAATTACTGGAGCTGCTGGTAATTTAGCTTCGGCATTGTAAAACTAAAATTGTTAAAATATAGCTATCCTCTTTTAGGATCTGGTTAAGTATTTGGATCAGCATAGAAATTCTCATTATAACTATTAGAATTACCTGAAAAATTACAAGAATTGGAAGGAATCAAAATGTAAATATAAGATTGCGCATTTCCTCTTCTGAATAATGTTATAGTGTCAAGTGATCCGGTAGTTGCTTTTAAAGATGCAGATGTAGCAATATTTTTAGGAGCCATGCCTAGAAAACCAGGAATGGAGAGAAGTGATCTTTTGTAAATGAACAGAGAAATATTTATACAATAGGTTAAATATTGAAATTATTAACAAAGGGTTAAATTTTGAATGAATAAGCCAAAACTACAGTTAAAGTTTTAGTTGTGGCAAATCCTAGTAACACTAATTGTGCTACTTTAGCTCATTAGTGCACCAAAATTCCATTTTAAAATTTTACATCTCTTATGTAATTAGATCATAATAGATGCGTCTCAACTGTATAATAAATTTTTTTATTTAGCTCGCCAGAGAAGCTAATACAACTATTGATTAGATTAAAAGAGTGATAATTTGGGGAAATCACTCTCTTACATAATATCCTGATATGACTCATTCAATTATTAATGGTAAATAAGCATCGGAAACATTCTCCAAGGATTTTTTAAGAAATGCCCTTATTTAGTAAGTCTAACAAAGAGGAGGTTAGATATTGTAGCTCTCTAAAGGTGCAAGTACAATCTCAGGAGCAATTGCTGTTAAAGATCATTTAAGAACATGGTTTTTAGGAACCTCATAACATAATTGGACTTCCTTTGGAGTACCTCAATTTAATTAAATTAGGTTATCTCTGATGGAATTCATTATAATATTCCAAAAGGCATCTGCTTCTCTTTGCCTGTTATATGCAAGGACTTTGAATTTTAAGTTGTTGGGAATATTGAATTAGATGATTTCTCTAAGTAGAGGATTCAATTATCCTTAGTTGAATTGTAAAAAGAGTAATAATGATTAATAAAATATCAGAATTATATATAATTGGGTTATGATTATTTCGGTTCTTTTTACCTTGTAATAAATTAACTTTTCTCTAATATGTAAAATACTAGTATTAAATTACTTTGACCAATATTTGAAAGAAGAAATATTCCCATTTTATTTTTTGTAGCAATGTTTGATTATCTTTTTATTAAGCTAGTATGCAGTTTCAACATACGATTTACTGTTCATTTAATCTAGATTGTGGAAAAATATTTAATTGATATATCTTATTAATAAATTTTCAAATTAATACAGCCAATATTAAACGTTAATTTATTTAAAACAGATAAGAGCATCAATTAAAATTAAATTTTATATCAATTTAATATCAAACCAAAATAGATCTAATACCTAGTCTACATAAATTAATTAATTCAAAATATTGTTTATAAAATTTAAGAAATTTTTCGTTATAAATTTTTCATAATATTCATAATAATAACATAGTTCATGAGTATTACAACTTTAAAATTATAAAATAGATATTGAAAAAATACTGAGAACTTATTCAAGAAATTGTTAATAAAATAAACTCGCTAAACAAGGTTAAACAGAGTTTAAACAGTGAGTGAATACAAATTCTTCTAGTTTGATAAGTTTTGATTAGATTTTTATTTGAAAAGGCTTAGTTAAGATGCAAAAGAATCACCCAAAATATTGGAATCATTTTATAAGGGGAAAGTTACGCTTAATTTTTCAAAGCACCTATTATAAAGTTTTGTTATCAAATTATAATAAAATGTTATATTCTCTAATCTAAATGAATATAATTCCTAATCTTTTGAACAATTAATCCCATGATTTTTGGTCACTTATACAATAAATAAGAAGTATATTCGGTTACCAAAGTAAGAAGTTATTAGACGAAAATTAAATGCAAAAGCATAAAAGAAATGCTCGAACTGAGGATATAGAATATATAAAAAAACAGAAGGAATAGGTTTTTTGAAGATCAAAGCTTGAAAAGATTAAAAGGATATTTGTGAGTTATGGTTTGAGCTTCTCCTAAAAGTGAGAATTTTGATAAAAGTTATAAATAATTCTAGAAATCATTACAGTAATTTAATTAATCAATAAATTATAATTTGGTTGATATATAATTACATGTTTACAAAACATATGTTAAAGAAGTAAAAAAAATGAAAATTTTGGAAGATACAAGTATTTTTTGTTGATAGCTAATCACCCCAGGTTGGTGGAATCTATTTGTAAAATACTTAAATATAGATGCTATTCGATCTATATGTATTTATAAATTAGAGAACACTGTAATGTTTGGTAAGCTTATCTCAAGTCAATAGTCTTTTTATAGATGGTTAACTATTGTAAAAAGTAAAAGAAGATAATTTAATAAACTTAGTGTCGAATTCAATATTACTAATATTCCTGTAACAAAATCATAAGTGTACAACACAGCTATAAATTATAAACAAAATTTTATTCTATTTTTTATCTTTTGATTGAATAATACTAATTTTTTATATAAATAAATCAATTCATATCTAAGCTTTTTCTTTACACAGTTCTTTGTTACATAGGTCCAATAGCTGCTTCTAAGAACACTTAATGTTATTCTGATTTTGGAATGCATCTCATTGCTGACCATACTGAAAGTATTCCCAAACAACTCAATAGAGTACAGATTGAAATTAAGTATATATACATGAAGAACATTCCATTTAATAGAGTTGTACAGAAAGTATTTTTAAACCTAATAGTTCCTTATTTGATATATGAACAATTCAAGGTATTTGTTAGATTCTATGTCTTCTAAAAAATTAAGTTTAGTTGACTTGCATAATAAGTCAGATTTACTATTTATTATTTAATCTCTTTGTCTAAATCATTTAATTAAGTTTCGTATAGAGTTAAATTAGTTAAAATTGGTTTAAAAGTACTATTTACAGAATCAATGTATAGTTTTATTTGATCAAAGTGTTTTAAGATTATTTGAGAAATACTTTCCTAATTTTTAGTTTTACATCTCTTATATTAATCTGAATATCTCTATTTTGCAAAATCTGAATTACAAGAATCAAAAATTAAACAAATGGACATGCCAAATTCTCTATGAGGATTATTATAAAAACTGTTTCACCTATTAGATCATTTTATGATTACTTTTATTTGAGTAGATCCGCTTTGTAATATTTACAATCTTTCTCTTTCCATTCCCATTCATCTTAAGAGATTCTGCATCCTCCAAAACGTATCTACATTGACTTTTCAACATTATAATCTGTCCAATTATTAATATTTCTTAAGACATTTTATGGATTATCAACGTTATCATTACTTATAACTAAACTATAGTTAGTAAAATATGAAGAGATAACTGATTAATAGAAATGTATAACATTATGTGAATGTGAAAGCTTATCAAATTCTTAAATTGATTTATCAAGATCAATAATGTTTTAAAAAGTTTAATTCAGACCAAAATATGAGACAAAATCTCCATTTTCATATAAACAAACCTCTACTTATTAAAAAAACGATTTTGTCTTAATAAAATGCTTTGTTGGTTTCATGATTTTAATTATTTTTTTCAATACATTTTTGTCATGTATAACTTCATGAGCTAAATTGCAAACCATATTATTATTAATTAATGAAACATAGTAAACAAATATTAATATTATGAATCCTATTATTAATAATACTGCCAATGAAATCCAAGAGATATGGAGTAGAAATCCCATTTTTTAAAATCTAAACCAAGTTACCAAGGAAAATGAAAATAACAAAAAAAAAGTTGATGTACATGTAATTATTAAAAATCTCTTATAAGCAGTCACTCCAGAATCAAAAATCCAACTTTTAGTATTCAAAGTCTATTCAAGCTTAGATAAAAAATTAATAATATTGTATGAGAAATCATTTATTTGATTTTAAGTGTGATTTAGATTATCTTTTATTTAAGCGATATTTATAGACTAAGATTTTTATTTAATTATCTTCATTAAATATATTGCTTGATCTCTTGATGACAATTCTTCCAATAGTAAATTTGTAACAGTTCCTAATTAATTGCTCGGTCCAATTTATTCTATGAAATTGCTATTGATGTGTCCAAAATTACTATAAGGATTAGGATTGATTAATTTAAGTTCAACATTAAATTCGTATAAATCAGATAAATATTGATTCTCAATCTTATATTGAGATTGTAATTATTTAGTTTTAATTTCACTTAATTATTTAATAGCATTTTATCGAGATTCATCTGACAGTTCTTGAGTGAGTGATTTCATCTGTTTATTGATGTATAATATGCCTTACCAATTATTATGCCATCCTTATTCACTTTGTTACTCTATTGTATTTTCTATCATCCATAAAGAAATGCATTTTACTTATAACAAACTATTTTTAAATAATTTAATACCTACTTTCTATTTACTTATCTGTATAAGATAATCCACAAACTGCACATAAAATTAAACTCAAAAGGATTATGCCAAAAAAAAGAAAATATTTTTCAAATTAGCTTTTAGTATCTGTTTCAACATTAATGTAGCAACATCTCATGAATACTTTATATTTTGGAATACAAAATATTTAACAGCAACATAATAATATTATTACACCTATCACACTTAATATGATTGTAAATATCTCATCTAATTAGGTTTTGATTCATTACAATCAATTACGAATAAAGCTCATATTAATACTCATCAGGAAGCAGGCTTTTTTCATTTTGCCAATTTGAAATTATAGTTTCTAAATTCCATCCTAAATTGAACACATTTTGTGCTTCCTCTGCTCCATTTTTAGAACTAATTGGCCATAATGCTTGACTATCCTATATAAATTATGAACATTATTCTTTATAAAGAATTCTGTATTCATTTAACATTTCATGAAATTATGGCATATTAATAATTATCTTATATATTTTCATTCCAATTAACTTATCTTTTTAGATAAAACAATTGTACTATCAAGAATCTTTCTTAGATCTTTTTGCCACTCTATTACTAAATTTTTGATCGATGAATTTTTTGTTTTGGATTTTTATTTAGATGATATTTTATGCTATTTTTACTAATACTTCTTTTTTAAACATCTTTTAGATATTGTCTTTCTGGATAGTGGGACTGGACTTGGTTTGAAGCTACCTATTATAATTACATCATCATCTTAATCATCTTATTTCTTAGATCTTGTTTATCTTGCTTAGCTAACTTTGGTTATCTTGCTTTTCTTTAATTTTGTAGTTTTTTATTTCAGTTAACTTTTTTTTGGATTTTCTTTGATTGGAACTTAGACCAAGTTGATCTCTAAATCATCTGTGCTCATATTTATTACTTATCCTAGAAAGTCATTAAAATAAAAAACTTATATAAAAAGCCTTCTAAATATTAGGAATTATAGTTAAAGAGAACCAATAAATATTGAATTTTTAAACAAGAGTAATTATCAAAAAAACGATTAAATAATATCAAAATAGAGACTAATTAATAAAACTTCACTTTTAAGGATTTAATAAATATCTTTAATCAATTAATTCATTTAAAAATTTGCAGCTCTTGTTTCTTTATTTTGTAAAATCAATCCTGTGTAAAAGAAATCATATTAACTTAATTTTTAAAATCTCAATGTATGTTAATATAAAGAATAACAAAATGAGAACCACCGAAGACTGTTAATACTGGATCCGAAAAGAAAGCAATATTGATAATAGAAAATACCACTTTATGAATAGCTGAAGTAATTGAATCAAGAATGTTGATTGTACAGTCGTTAGAAAAACCTAAAATATCTTTCAACATTCGAAATTTATTCAGTTTCAAATTGATAAATCTAATATTAAAATCCTAAATACACATAATTCATTAAATGAGAAAAAATTTTGTGATTAATTACGAATGATTTGTTATTATAAAGTCAGTAATTCTAAATTTTATAATTAGTAATGGGATTTGCAAGGCCTTGCTTTCAAATATTATTATTATATAAAAGAAGAAATTCTACTATCAAATAAGTTATTAAGGGTAAAATTTAAATAATATGAAATTTAATAAATCTTTAATAGAATTTAAATTCTTGCTGTTCAAATTTAAAAAAAATAAACTAGAAATTTCATAAAAGTCATGATTTAAATTTAATTTAACTAAGTAGAGACGAATTAACTTGAAATTCTTTTCCCCAAAAAAGATGTTGATTAAAATATTTATGCATTATATAGATGGAAGAACAACGAGCCTAATAATCTTATTACTACATTTTGTTATTAATAAAATATATTAATATAAATTTAAGACGAAATGGGACTTCAAAATTTTTTACTTCTAAATATTTAATCTAAAGCTAAATTAATAGGTAGTTTCGATCCAAATATAAACCAAAATATTTATTGTAAATAATCTTTTGAAATTCTACTATTAAATTCATGCTTGTAATTAATATAATAAAACAATTGGTAAGGACTTAATCTATTATTTATTTTTGAATATTATAAATAATGATCTGGTCTTTCATATAATTTGTAGATGAAAGATTGACTCTACTAATTTGAAGTTAGAAATATTTCTTATTATTTAACCTAATTTTACTTATCTCATAACAGCAAAACAGATTATTTGATTAAGCATAGCCAACTTGGAAGGTGTATTATTATTCTATTATATAACAATTCTTCTTTGAAGATATTTTCTTGTGAATAGATCTTTAACGAACAAAAATAAACAATTATTTTTTCTTTTCATTTGCTTGTTATTTTGCAGAATAAATTTGATAAAAAATATAATTAAAAATTGGAGACTATTAAAAATATTGATTTTAGTTAAAAAATGTTTTAGTAGATACCTAAATATATTAACAATTTTTAAAACTAATTTGATAACGATTTCCGTGAAAATGCTTGTCATGTATTTTTCATCTAAATTATTGGGGTTTAGAAGCTAGTTATTAAAGATTGAATGCAGGATAAGCAATAAAAAAGGTTTTTTTAATATTAGTATATTAATAATTTCGTAGAAAATAAATGGGTTTGATATCTTATTACTGTTTGCTGGTGGTTGTATTTATTGGATTGATCATATACGATCTTATATTTTATACAACATTTCAAAATGACGTATGCCCCCCTATAGAATATACGGATGCGGCTGCTGATGAAACGACGGCAGATGAGAATGCAGCTGGAAATAGAATGCTAATCATAGACGAATTTTTAAATTCTCAGCTTGCAGGATAGGATGAAACAGATGAAACAGCAGCAGATGAGGCAGCAACTTCATCATCAGCATTTGCAAATAAATTAGTATATTTTAATAAGTAGTAGGTAACATTACCATTCATAATAATCTTACTCTATTGTGGAGTAATTGGTTTAATCATTTTAGCTATGTTAGGAATTTATTGTTTTGGCAGAATGCCTAGTGAGAGATTTGGAAATTTAAGTTTCTAAAATATTTATTATTATTAGATATGTGTTGGGGTTGCTTAGGTATTTATGTCAGAAACTTTGCGTTCTTAACTAGATTGCTTTCTTGGGGCGGAATATTATTGATGGCAATACATGCTATCATAACCATAACAGATGAAGAATGTTAAGAAGCAGTTCATGAATACAAACAAAATAGAAAGAAATATGGTGTGGTAATTTAATTGATTTAATAATGAAAGAAAGGAGCTATGTATGATTAATCTATTCTATTAATTATTGTCAACCTCTGTTTTTGGGGAGCAACCCATTGTATTTTACCTTCTCTTAAGCTCTTCATTGATGCAGAGTCCTTTTTATATGAACCATTCGATAGAACTAAAGGGTTAGCCTATTGGTTCTGTTGTATTATGCTTGGACCTTGATATTTATATAGAAAATTTATAATATTAACACCTTCATAAGGATTAAAGAAAATGCTTAAATAAAACAAAATTTATTTCTTCTCTTGAATTTAAAATTTATTAATTAATTTATAAAGGTTCTTATTTTAAATTTGCAACCCAATTATCAAAAGAAGTTAATTATTTATTACAAAACAATTATTCTGTTTATATATTCTCTATTAAGAAAAATAGACTGATTCTCATTTTTAAGAAGCATTTAAAATAGCTCCAATGTATTCCTCAAATTCACAATTTAATTTAAAATCTGTATAACACTTATTACCAAAAGAAAGAAGATAAAAATACATTTCAATGTTTTCAATTAGAGATCAACCTGAAAACTCATGCAAAAATATGAATCCTCCTTATTTTAAATCAAAAATCCCAGCTTGATAAAATTACTAATATGCCTAATAAAAATAGCTTTTATTTTGAAAAAATCATGATAATTATTATACAATATATAATTGAATTTATAAATTATAATAATAAAATTAATAATTTTTAAATATTGGATAATCTTAAATGAGAATCCATTCCTCCATAATACCAGAATGTAAAGGCTTAAATAATTATAATCAAATTCCTAAACATCATATACATCTATTTATAAAAATGAATACTTTCTGATATTAGGAGTACGAATTATTGTTTATTAATTAAAAGGTATTAATTCCCTAAATTCATCTTTAGAGATCACTTATCATTAATATATTTTTATATTATTTTAGATTTCAAACAAAGTCTTATTAGAGAAAGTTCACAGTGTAGTTGGTACGTTAGAATCCATTTACAACGAGTTGATAATCAAAGGTTACTATTTACCTGATATTAACTCTGCTACAATTTGTTGCTAATATTTATTTAAACTATTAAGTTTATTATAAACACCCAATACTTCTTAATTAGAAAAAAGTATTTTAAAAGAACTCTCGAATGAGCGAAAAGCAAAATTTATAAGATGCATAAAAGGAAGTATAAAATGCAAAGTAAAAGTTAAAGAGAAAAAAAACTGAGTTGGAGAAATTTGAATAATAAATTAGAATTTATTAAATTAAAACTAATCCTCCTGCATAATGTATAGATAAATCAGATTCATAATTGTTGCAAAATAACAAAGAAGTTGACTACATCTATTAATTATAAATAACATAAATTATAATAGTTATTTTTTTTTCTAATTGTTCAATTATGTACGAGAGTAAAAAAGTATTAGTTATAATGTGAATAAAGTTGTATTTATTCAATTTAAGATCATCCAAATCAAAGCACATCTAAATTCATCTAAATTTATTGTCAAATATGCAATTAATTATTTAAAGATCAATAAATAAGAATATAAAAAAGTTAAAAGTTTTAAACAATAATAAATTTTAAAATTGAAATATTTTTACTCTAGAATTAATATTTTGAGTTATAATAATATTAATAAGGTTTGCAATGAAAAATCATGTTCTGGCCTATGACAAAATATAATATGTATAAAGAAAGCTAAAATAATGTTAAAAAAAGGAGAAAACTAAAATGAGATTGAAAATTAAAAGAAAATTGAGTTATGCATTAGAAAAAAGATAAAAAAAAATTAAATTTAATTTATAGAATATGTCTTTGAAAAGACTCAGAGTAAAAAATAATCGATTTGATGCTGAAGTTGAAAATACAAAAGTGAATTTATTTTTAAAATTATTTTAGTAATAATTGATTTAGAATTATATTTATCTTAAATGATCATTTACTAATTTAATACTTCCAATTGTATAAAAATTTATTTTTATTTGAAATGAATATACAATACTTTCTACATTATCATATTTAACAGTTACATTTATATTTTACTAAATCATTTCAATTTTTATTATATTATTTTACACGTAATATTTGCATGAATTAAAATTATTTAAGAAGGCAATCCTTCATTTAGTTTTTCGGTTATTTAATTATTTATAAAAGTTTTTCAAAATAAAAATTTATTTTTATAATATATTTAGAATTTTTTAATAATAAATCAAATTTTTATTAAATAATGAAATATTGTTGTCTAATGGATTATATCTTTAATATTTTACTTGCTTAAATTTTATTAGGTTCTTTTATTTTATATATGTTCTTAATTTTTCAGCAATGTTAAATTTTTAAATAGAAATTTTCAAAATTACAAATAGATAAGTTATTACTTATAAATTATAACCTTAACACCAATTAAAATCAATACAATACCAATATCTCGAAGAAATTAATCAGACATATAAATTAGATGATTCTTTGAAATATCAAGCATCGTTTTTAAATTTGATAATTTTTATAGTTTATTGGGTTTTAGTAAACTTTCTGGATTGATAGAAATTCATAAACAAATAAAATTTACGTCCTCCATCTTCTCCACATTAATTCAGCCAAGCAACAATCTTAAGAAAAATTCAAAAGAGTAAGCTTATGAAATTTTATGTCAGAAGATATTGAGTTTAGAAAAAATTATTTTTGAAATATTAATCCCATATGACATCTTTGAGATTTATTTTTAGAGAAAATACTTCATGTCATCCTATAGAACTTAATTAAAAATTAATTGAAAAGAAAAAAAACTCAAATTAAAGAAAAGAGAAAGTAGATTCACTAACAGAGTTAAATTAGAATTTATAGAATAATCAAATTACTAGGAAATTCAGTCAATAAATATGTTTCAATCTGATAAAATTATGTAATATAATTTATTTTGTAATTTTTGTAATTTAAAGAAATCATTATACATAACTATATTAATTAAATTATTAAACATTTAATGAAAACTTAATTGATTGTAATCTTTTAAATGATAATCTAAATTTAAAGCTACATTACATTTGATTAAGGATTTAATGAATACTTCAATGCTGAAACGGGATACCAATGTAGTAATTCTCAAAAAATTAAAACAACTGTAACATTTTCAGGTACATTTGAGAATCCACCTCAAATATTAATATTTCCTAGAACTGTTTCGGTTCCCAACAATCCACCAAGTAATTTTACTGTTGATATTTGGTTAATTACCACTGAATGTATCTATAATATGAGTTTAAGATTTCTAAATAAACATTTCATGTATATCAAATGGAATAGTAAAATATTTATTTAATTGGTACGCTTTAAATGATGATAAAATTTCTATTTTATCAAAACCATCTGAAACTAATTGTGTAGATTAAAGTATTTATACACACTCGCATAATCTAAGAAAAGCAAAACAAGCTATTGTTATTCTTCAGAGTTGGGGAATGTATGCACAAGACCTTAACTTTTATTTAGAAATTTATGAAGTAAATTCGACAACTGTTAAGATTAAACTGCACAACTTTAATTCTAATTTAATGAAAATTGGATACTAAATTCTTTTAGGAACTTCAGAAACATTTATAAAATCAGGATTAATTGAATCTCCAGGAGGGAAGTATACCTTACTATTTAAATCAACACCAAAATTAAATAAAGGAATGCTTTTTATACCTTTAGCAGGTTTCTATTGGAGAGTTTAAGATAATATAAGAATATAGCTAATTTCGTAATAGGTCCTTGACAACTTTTAATATGTATGCTAATCATGTATTAATGTATATTATTAAGTTTCTGCAACATACATGGATTCTATTAGATTTTCAGAACTTTGGCTTTTTGAATAAATATTGTTTCCAATGTATGTTTATTCATATAGAGTAACAAAGAAATACGAAAGATATGTACCAAATCTTATAAAAATATCTATTATTGAATTGAACACAGAATTTAATAGCATAGGAGAATTTGAAATTTCTGATATTTATATTTTGACTCTAACAATAGAAATTGAATTAAAATTTTTTTAAGGAGAAATGTTAGTTGGATCATTTCTGAAATGTAATGAATGTGGCTCAAAGAATGTGTTTAAAATTGAGTAAAACTATCTTGGTGGATATAATTTTATTAGATACAGATTATTATTGAGATAAAATTCAATTAGTGCTTTAAATTTTTTAATTTCAATTGGTTTATCTAGTTTAACCATAAAATAGTAAATTAATTAAGTAGTTGAAGATTATTAGATTGTTTAATTGTAATTTTTAAATCAAAGTCCTTGAAAATGATAAATTTTTTACAAACCAATTTTTATTGATTTATATAAGTTTTTTCTCCAAATATATTTAAATAGCCAAAGATATTTCAAACGCATTAATTAATCTAAATTTTTTAAATACTTCAATACTTTTAATTAATTTAATTATGGGCTTTTTTTACAATTCAATCAATTTACTTTAATTTTATAAATCATCATAACCATAAATTAAGTTTTTAGAAGGTAGTTTTTTATTCAAATTGGATCATCTCATATAAAATTCATATTTGATTAAATAGTTTAAATTAATACAGAAATTTAATATTAATTTTACTAATAGTAATTATATGAAATCTAGGATAGATGAAATGATCTAGCAAAACTATGAATAAGAATTAGATTATTAAATTTACTATTGAAATAAATATACAAATTTTCTAATTTTACATTACTTTAAAACATTGTTATATATAAACTTACAAAGCTAAAAATAATTAATTTATATAAATTTGAGAATACTAAGAATAACATGGACCACCAGAGTAAATTGAACTATGATGTAAATATGCTAAGCGGATCATTTAATTTTTGGTTTTATTATTGTATCTTTTCCCTAAAATTTCTTTTAGAATAATTATTATAAATAATTAGATTAATTACTTAATTTTTATAACAATTATTTTTGAATAAGGATATTCATTACTCTAAATTTGAAAATTTATTGCTTGATGTTGAAATAGTTGCTTTATATTCTTTAATTGGTTTATTATCAACTTATTTAAGCAAATCATTATAGTCTTTTTTATATATATCTGGTAAATACTTAGAACCCCTTTAAATTTATGATGCAGATACATTATTTTACTACTAAGAGTTTCTTATTTCATAATTAGATGATGGTTAAATCTTTACTTGATCTAATCTTGAAGCAAATGAATCCCTCTTAATATTTTGGTTAGTAGATGAAAATTCATAAATATCAGTCTTACCATTAAGAGTTTGAATAACTTACTTTTTAATTTCTGTAGGTATATTGGTTCCATTTGTTTCTAATTAATAGGTTGTAACCTTTTGATAATTAGTAGTTTATGGTTAAGTTTATTATTGATATTGAATTTGAGGTTATTGATAGTGATTATGACCTTAAGATGGAAGCTAAAATGATTATTTTTAGTCTAATTAATCTTCAAGAAGTGCAATTTATTCTTTATAAGAGAGAATTTTATTTTAGAATAAATCAATTTTAGTTTTTAAATCTTAATTTTCTTTTTCTAAATCTTCTATATGAGTATAAAGCTTGTTTGGTTAAGATTTAAATTTTTCTAATTCATTTTATAACCTTACAACTTCCTCTAATTATTTTTGGTAGCGGTTGACATAGTCTAATTTTTACATTCTTTCATTCTATAATTCTTTTTGTAATCGATTTAGTTCTTTTTCTAATTCATTTATTTCTTCAGCTTTTTTCTACTTATATTAATCAAGCAATTATCTTTCAAGTTAGATTTTTTGAATTAATTCCTCATTAGCTTAATTATTAGGCTTTAGAATAATATTTATAATTACCTAATTAGCTTTAGTTTTTTATAATTCTTGCTTTAAGAATATGATATCTTGATTTGTTAACTTTTATGCTTCATTCATTCTTTCTAATTCTTATATTAATATTGTTATTCTTTCAATACAACCTGAATGCCTTTCATTTGTTGATATAATATCCTTTTTTACTTATGAATCTAGGACATAATTAATTGAGTTCCTATAATTGTCTTATCTAGTTCCTGAACTTATTTTTCCCTATTATTAATTCATTATTAAAATTATTTGATGACTTTGAAGGATTGTTTGGAAATTCAAACTACAAACAAATTATTATCATATATAAGTAATTAATATTGAAAAATAAAATAATTTAGTGGAATTGATTATGATTATATTTGATTAATTCAAAGTTCCAATAATATAAATATAAAATCAAATTAGATTAGATATAAGAAAGGAAGAAACAAATCTTTTACACAAAATAATCAAATATGATAAGTGATAGAAAAAATCGTAATTTAATTTGTCCTTAAAAAATAATTATTTTTGATTTTTTTAAAGTTTCCAAATCCTGTCAATATTAACAGACTATTATAAATCTCCTTTGATTTTATTTGAAATACTATCTTAGTCTCTTTTGATAATTCCTTTGATTGAGCTTCATCTAATTAAATTGTATCTTACTTGAATAATTTTTAGAATAGAAAATTAAAAAAAAAAAACTGTATGTTTAATTTAAACAATTTCAAATGAATCATTAAATTATATAATTAACACTTTAAATTACATCTTTACTTAAAATAAAACTAATAGTTGAAGCTGAAAACAAGGATAGCCAAAAAGTATAAGAAAAATAAAAGAGTTAATAATGTTTTTATGATAACAATTTGATCATAATAAAAATTAAACGGCTATATATGTATAAATCAATAATTATCCATAAGCTTCTGTTGTATTAGTTGAATTTGATTACCCTGCAGTCAATGCAAGTTGAGCTATTTTAGAATCACTCCATAAAATTTATACAAAAGTTACTCCTGGTTCATTGCATTAACAATAAGGTTTTGGCCTTGATGATGTTATTTCTTTGTATTAGCAATCTTAATTATTGTATGCTAAACCATAAACAGAATTGGATTGTTTTATCTAAATCAATTTTGAATGATACTTAAAAACATCCAAGTCCAATGACATCTTATTCTTTCATTAATGGTTCATAATCAAAATTTGGAACATAATGCCAATAATGGAATTCAGAAGATGGAGGGTAATAGATTTCACCATATTTATCCATAAATTAACAATATGTAACTGTTGAATTATAAGTAAATGTTGTGTTTGTAAATGCATCTATCATTTCATTCGAGATTGCTAGCACAAATTTATACTAAAATTTATGTTGTTTAATAATACCTTTATCAACACTGATTTATATTTATATTCACATTATGCTGAACTAATAGATTTCGAGTTTAATTTCATGTTTGTATAATTTACTATTAAAATTATAACATATAATCATACTGGTATCTTTCCATTTAGCAATTATGGCACTAAAGTAACCTTATTCAAAAAACATTGGATTTTTTGTTGAATCCAAATCAATATATTTGAACATTAAAGATCTTATTAAATCCAATAATTGCATTTAAAATGTTTAAAGGGCACTTGATTCTAATGTTTAGATTGCTTTTAATTTCTTAGTCATATACTCAATGCTTCTTAAAAACCAATTTACTTCGCTTTGCTAGACACTGCTTGAAGCTACTGTTTTACCTAATTCATATATAGCTGATAATTGTTTAAATGTTAAAGTTGAGTTTCTATTTAATAGATCATAAACTTATATCACAGAAAAACTAAATATAATTGATATATAATATACCTAGCTATTAATGATTCATCAGCTCCACTTAATGTTTATTTTTCAACAGCTGAGTTCTATGTTGAGTTGAGTAAGCATGTTTAACCTGACATTTAACTTCCTGAAGATGCTATACATCCACAAGTTTAATTAGAAGAGCATGATCCTGTTTTTGAACAAGCACAACATTCTCCGACACTTCCACATGATTAAGTAAATGACTATAACTACATATCTATCTTTTACATCTATAATTGTCACTGGTTTTATCAAAGTAGCTGCATATGTTAAACTATATATGTTTTAAATTCATTACCTAACTAATAAAGTAAGAAATAACATTATTATAATTATTTATATTATTATTATTATTATTACATAAAACAATAAAAGAAATTCTTTGAAAGTATAAACTATAATTAGAAAACAATAAAATATTACATTACAAATCATAATAAATGAAGCCTTATTTTATTATTTACATTTATTTAACTATATTCGTAAAGAAAATAATTTTATCAAAAACATAGAGAGATAATCTTAATTTATGAAAACTATTAGATTTTTGATTCATCTCAATTTTATCAATGACTTAAATTTATTTTAATAAAGAATTCTGTACCCTTTTTATGCTGTACAGAAAGTAATTAGTAATACAAGTTGACGTGGCCGAGTGGTCTAAGGCGGTGGATTAAGGCTCCATTCCGAAAGGGCGCGAGTTCGAACCTCGCCGTCAACATTTTTTAGAAATTTTTGTCTTAAATAATTTTTAATAAAATTAATTAGAAAGGTAATATATTTTTTTATTTACTATATTAAATATATATAAGTAAACAATTATAGAGGAGATTAATATTAATTGATTATGTAAATAATAGATTTGTAATTAAGTAAAAAAATAATGAACTAGCTGGTAATAAAATTAATATATATTATTTAAAATAATAGTATAATATATTAATGTACATAAAATATAATGTTATTTATCATGCTTCTTAGTTAATTTGTAATCTTTCGCATAAATCTTTCAAGTAGGTGATATTTTAATTAATTCTTGAATTTTTATCTTTAATTACTGAACATGCAACTACATTTCTGCTTGTGCCGCACATTTTACCTAAATCAACTTTACTTTTAACAAATACAAATGGAACATTCTAATTGTTTTAATGTTATAAATATACTTTGTCTTCACAAAGCAAAGGTAAATGAAGAACAATTTCCAATGGTGTTGTATCTGCAGCAATAATCACTAATTCAGCAATACCTCTATTCAATGTTTTTGTTGTTTCGTTAGCTCCTTTTTTTAACTAGTTATTATTATAATATCAATACTTATTTAAGAGCAGCAGCTTATTACACTAGTTCTAGAATTTAAGGTTCAACTTCTTCATTAGCTAATGGTTAAGCTCTTTCTGAGAACTCGTTTTACTAATTAGATAGATTCATTATTTACCATTAGTTAATATATTTAGAAAATATTTAATGTAAATCAATTAAATTTTCTTTTTTTCTAACTTTAAGAAGGTATTTACATATTATCTAAATATATGAATATTCTTTAATCTAAATAAAGGTTGAGTTATATTGAGATGATATTAATAGATATATAAATTATAAAGTAAGCAATTGTAATTATTAAGCAATTTAATAATATAAATGTATAATATTTAAAGACTGCTCATAGCTCCAGATTCATCAAGAAGATACTTAATTAAATAAGATGCAATGAATTTATTTCTCAGCATTTTACTCTGTTTATTCTATGTTGATAACTTGATGAATGATAGATTGCCTTATTCTGCAGCATGGTTTAAATGCTCATATTTATTCCTACTTTTTGCAAGTAATTTATGTGCTATCTTCTTGTATGTACTTTTCATACCTTAATTAATAACATTGAAATAAGAATAGAATAAAAAGGATTAAATTATTTAACTGAGAACATTATTGCAATATAAATTACACCAATATTTAAATATCAACTAATGCTTGATTAATGTTTTATATTTTTCAGGTATTATCTTAGTTGTCTAGGATTTTTTTGGAGAATCCTCAGAATAAACACAAAATATAAAGTAAAATATTTATAAATATATAGAAAACTCATTAGATATTCAGTTTTGGGATATTTATTAAATCGAATATTCATTACAGGGCTTTTTGAAAATATTCTTGATGAGTAAAGTATTGTTGAGTTCAAACAAAGCTTCATAAAAATAGAAGAACTAAAAGAAATTACATAGAAGTGTTTAGATGTTTGTCCCATATGTTACGAAGAGTTTAAAATAAAGGAAATCGTAGCTGAATATTAATGTTAAGGAAAGCATACATTTCATTAAGATTGTGTTATTCATTGGTTAAAAATGCCCATAAACAAAACAAAGGTTTGCCCATATTGTAAATAATTACCCGATTCTATCAATAAATATGTCTGATATTTCTTGTATTTTAAGCTTGTTTGATTTATAATATAACTTTAATATTTTATAGTATTAAATAAATTCTATATTACTCAAAATCGTTTTAATAAATGATAAGCTAACATAAGAATAGTTGCAATTATCACTTAAAATAATTAAATCTATAACAAATTGATGTTAGCAAGTAACAACCCGAGGGTTAAATAACCAAAATTTAGTTTATAATTTGAGAATTGTCTAATAATTAATGTCTATATATTACATTAAAAATGCTTTGATAGCTAAAGAAAATAAAAGTCTAACAATTAAAATTGAAAAGAACTCAACTTAACTTTAAAATTAGCTATGTATTGATTAAAAGCTAGGCAAAGAACTCAAGAAGATTATCAATCCAAAAGTCATTAATAATTTTCTTAACAAATGTTCATTGTATAATTCACTGATACAATAATTGCCAATAAAATATCCTAATAATTCAAATATAGAAAGAATCAAAGCAAGGGTTTCTATTGTCCATTATAATTAATTAACAAATGAGTATAGTTTAAACAAATGTCCAAAATATAATAAACTTAATGCAAACATGATGAAATTTACAGCACTTTTTGGTTCTTGTTTATTGCTTATTTTAAATTAATATTTATTAAGTAAAATAGAAACTTATTCTTCATTATAATAAACTTTATTCGGAAAATTTGCAGAATAAATGGAATTTATGTTTTAATGAAATTCTGTAAGCAGAGTTTCTATTTTATTTAAGGCTACCTATTATTTTTTTAGGACTTCTTGATTTTATTTCGAGATTTCTTCATAATATGAAATTCTATTTAAAATACAAAGTGGTGAATCCTATATTGTGAATAAGGCAAATAATGTGATTAAAGAAAAAGGAATCCACATTATAATCAAATTAAAAATATATTACTCTTTGAATATCATATGTAAAACTGATGATACTACTATAAATTCTACTATGACCAATAAGAATTCATTATAAAAGATTAATCTTTGATTTTTTTTCAACATAAATTATACTTAATCCATTAATAAATAGAATATACTAGCAGATGCTATTCCTTATACAAAAAAACAACCAAAAAATATTAAATTATCTAAATATATTTTTGTTTTATTTAATTTTCCTATATCTTCAAAATGCAAAGATCCATAATTTGGATACAAATTACATTATGTACCTTAAATAAAATAAGTGCCAGATATAATTAATAGAAAAAATAGTAATAACTTATATATTAAATATATTATATACATTTTTATTTGCATAGTGTAATGACATATGTTTGATAAAATACACAAACAAGTATGACATTATAATATAACTTATTCTTATAACAATTACTGGTATTAATTAGTTTATTTACTCTTCCAAATATAAATGGCTTTATGAAGAATTCTTATTCTTAACATGCTACTGTTGGTTTCGTAAGCTAATTTGCTAATATCAATACATTAATTTAGAATGAATATCATCATGATCTTATGTTATTTAATCCTGTGTGAAGAGATATAAAAGTTAATAAAACTGAAGGGTTAACAATCCTACTATTAATAATATCAGTTTTCTCAATGTCTAAAAGTACTTCCCTTTCGGATTTAATGTTTATAGTAAAAATTGTTTATCAATTACTACTGAATCAACTAATATTTTGAATTAATCTATTGGAAGGTTTGTTTAGTTATTTAGAATTTAAATAAGTTAATTCAGAGCATTATTATTATTATGTTATGTTTGATTCATTGTGATTTCTTGCTATGAAATATCTTAAGAATTGTGCTAAGAATTTGATCTAATTTCTACTCCTCTTTGACTATTGTTCATATTTATATAAATATAAAATATTTTAGAATTAAATTAAATTCATTTGCATCTTGATTTCAATATTATTAAAATAGCAATTTCAATGTTTAAATTTTTTATTGCTTGCCTTTTCATTGTTCAAAAGGATTTTAATATTTATTCATATATATTTTCCCATTTTTATTAAAATACAATATATCTAAAATCAAATTAACAAAATCTATTTGATTTGCACAAATCTTTGATTTTGAAAATATCTACCTTTCTCTTCTTCATGTGAATTTACATGAATTTATTCTTTTATCTATGACATTACATACTTTTATATATTGTTATTTAAGCGTTCAATCAATATATAATAAGTTTTTTTTCTTATTTTTGATATAATATTTGAATCTAATATTTTGCAGTTTATCATTTAATTTGCCTTTGTTATATAGAAGGAATTGTTATGATATAGTTTTTAATTTCTCTATTGAACATTTAATATTAAACTCATATCATAGTGTTATAATGTATTAATTTGATAAAAATAATTAATGCATTCCTATAGTATTCATAAACTTTTAATATCAAAGTATTTTAATAAATGTGTGATTAACTTGCTACTGATCAAAAAAGTAAACTTCTATCTTCTAACAAATTATTGCTTTTATAATTAAATCCATTTTAATGTGCTTCATCTCTTTATAAATTATTATTGTAGTACAACTTTTCTTTTTAACAAATTTAATAATTTATTCATTCTCTTTCATAATAATTTTAAGAGATAAATTTATAGGTTCCTTGAATACTTATCAATATAAAATAATTCTTATAATTTTCATAATAATTTATCAAATTTGATTAAGCTAATATAATCATGACTCTTAAAATAAAAAATTGAATAAATTTCATTAATAAAATATGAATATCAAAAAAACTACTGCTAAAAGCAAAGAGGATCTAAATCGTTTAAGGATGGTATTAGATTATCGTTGGGATCCTAAATATCAACCACAAGGAAAACCCGCCATTCTTGAATCTTTTAGAATTGTGCGGGAATCTAATCCAATTATAACAAAATAAGGTATCGATTTGCAAGTGGTATTTATAAATTTAAAATGGGGATAAAATCTAATGATTGATCAGTTTGTAATAATACTTAAGTAAATATTTAGAAATAATTCAATTTGACAGATTCATAAATGCATAATGGTATGTTATTCATTTGGTGTGAAAAAGATAATATAATGGAAATAATTGATTAACTTGATAAACTTGGATTCAATTATGTTGAAAATTTCACAACTGTTTTATTATCTATGTAAAAAATATTGACAATCATGCCATCTGAACCATAAGTGAGGAAAATAACAGAATTCTTTAGTAAAAAGAATATAAAAGAATAAAAAGAGATAAAGAAAATTGATGGATTAAGAAATTAAGAATAATTACCAGATTTAGATCCTACTTAAGTTTTTTGGAACGAAAATTATACATATTTCAGAAAAACTAAAAGAACTTTATTAATGTTTAGGAAATAATCGAAATAATAATTAGAATTAAGACATTAAAGAACTGGAGATATCTTCTTTGATGTTATTGAAAAAGATAGTTAAAATATATCTGCAATTGGAATGGAATATATTTATAAAATGATTGAGACATTATTGCCAAAAGCATAATACAAATAAGGAGAGAGTTTAAAAATGATGGAATTGTATGCGGACCCTAATACCTAAGGAAGATCAGGTTGGATATAAGTAGTTTAAGAATGATTAATGAGTTTTATTTTTAAATTTATAAATATTGAAAAAAAAATTAAGGTCTTACCAGGACTCGAACCTGGGTTAAAGGAGTCAGAATCCTTTGTGATAACCGCTACACTACAAGACCCAATCTAATTTATGAGTTTATGCCATAGTTATATAATAAGTTGAAGATATTATCACTTTTCAAATTAGAAAGATTACTAGTAACACTACTACATAAATAATGATTAAATTTAATCTATATTATCAATATGTTTATTCTTTTCGATAAAATGTTTGAATTGAATAATTAGATGGTTAAGAATTGTGATAATTATGATGATGATTCAAATTTATAAAACGATCCTTTCATTGTACGTTTTTAATTTAAGAAAAGAATAAAATTTAGTAATCCAAACTATCTTTATTATTTCTATTTTATTTTTAACAAATTTCAGATTTATTTAAGTGTTGTTATTCTAAATTAATTTCCCATTCCTTATTATAAAACTTGTATAATCAACAGTTTATTTCACAGCTTATAATAAATAGTAATAAAATATCAAAATAAACTTACATCTTCTAATAATTATTTTATCAATTGATACTTTATCTTATTATTTTATTCTTAAAAATTTATTACTTAATTGAGATTTCAATTCATTAAAAGTTATTATCATTCTATTTCATGTAGATTGTTTATTTTTAAACCAATAATTCAATGCTTTAATTTTATTCATGAATAAATTATTTAATTTTATTAATTTCTAATAAATTTATTTACTTTTACTTTATAACTAAATAATTTGAAATTCTATGTCACTTAATTGATATCTATATTCTTATGGATGACTTTTTAGTATTATTTATAGTTTTTAAATTATAATAATTTAAATATAATGTAAGATTTTAATTTAAAAATAAATTATGTTTAAAAAGTATGAGTAAAAAATTACCTTTAAAAGAAAAAATCAATCCATTTTGAACAATTAATTACTCTCTAAAGTTTGCACTCTCTCAGATCATATTATATTTTCAAAAATTATTAGCAACAAAAAAAATACATTTTTTACATTTTTTTTACTTGAAGTTTGATCTAATAAAAATTAATAGTATCATGTAAATTAAAAAAGTTTATTGCTTACTCATTTAGAATAAATATATGAATTCAATCAAAATTATATCATTTATTTTTGAAAGACTAAATATTTATATAAGATTCTTCTTTTATAAAATTGCTCTTAAGTATTTAGGTTCTCTAATGAATACAAAAAATTTCGATATTATTTTTTGATGATAGTGATTATGTTTATTTATAAGTCTATGTTTTGTAATAAATTTCAATAAGTTTATATAATAAAGAGACTTTTTCAATTATAGAAATAGTAATTAAAATAGATTAATTAACTATAAATAGTTTAGAATATGTAAAGTTTTGGTTCTTCTTATATAAAAAGGTTTTTATGAATTTAATTTATAAATAAGCAATTATTAAGTGAATGTTATATCTGATTGCAAGTTTAGTAATTAAATATTTTGAATTGAATTTGATTTACAAAATATTAAAGACTATAGAGTTGCAAATGATAAAAGTAGATGTATTAATATCTATGATAATAATAATTTATTTAAAATAATATACACAAAGTTAAGTTTGTTTGATTATATAATTAATTAACGAATGAATAAATCAAAAAGCCCTAATCAAAGAGATGTTCCAAATGATAATAGCAAGGTTAGAATAGCAGTTAGAGTGAGGCCAACTTTAAATAGCGAAAATGAAGAAGACTTTGTATAGTTGATCGATGATAATACAATAAAAGTAACTCGAATAGGAAATAGTCTGAGAATGAAATTTAGTGATATACTTCCAAAATCAGCTAATCAATAAGATGTTTAACGATTAGTTTCTGAATCCATAAAATCTTTCATTTAAGGAATAAACAATACTATTTTTGCTTATGGATAAACAGGAGCTGGTAAAACTTATACAATAATGGGTGGATTACCAGAGAATGTAGCTAATGTTTCAACAGAAAAGTTTCATTAAGTTATTAGATGCAATGAAAGAGGAATTCTACCTAGAGCAGTTCAATCAATTGTTTCACAATTATAAACTTAGATAGAAGAAGATTAATGCAGACTTTATTTATCATTTTATGAGATTTATAATGAAAAAGTATACAAATTTAATAATTATATAGATTTTTGATCTCTTTAATTTAAAATCTTAAGGCTTAGATATTCGAGAAAATAAAAATGGGGATGTAAATATTCCAGATTTATCTCAAATAAGAATAATGGATATAGACACTGCTTATGAATATTTAATTTTAGGATTAAGAAATAGAGTTGTAGGATGTAGTCATGCTAATTCTAAAAGTTCAAGATCTCATTGTTGTTTTTAAATGACACTTCAATAAGTAACAATTGTTAATGGAGAACCTCTATTATAAGAATCTTCACTTAAAATTGTTGATTTAGCTGGATCTGAGAAGTTTAAAATTCCCACTGATTTAAATCCTGAAGAAAAAGAACTACATATTTAAGAATTAACATCAATTAATGGAAGTTTATCTTGTTTAGGCCATTGTATTTCTGCTTTGATAGATAGAAATAGAACTCATATTCCATTTAGAAATTCTAAACTGACTCGTGTACTTAGTGATTCTTTAAGTGGTAGTGGCAAAATATTATTTATTGTTTGTGTTTCTCCTTCTATCTCTTCAAGTGCTGAAACATTCTCTACACTTTAATTTGCAAATAGAGCCAAAAGAGCTGTATTAGATGGAAGAAATATTTAATAACCAAAAGCAAATAAACCTAAAGGAGTATCTTTAGAAGAGTATTAAGAATTATTAAAATAATATCAAAAAGAAAAATAAATGAGAGAAGAACTTGAAGTTATTGTTCAAAAAAGAAATTAAGGAGAATTACTATAACAAATATCTAAATTAAAATAATAAAATTAAGAACTTTAAGAATAACTATATTAATTATAATAATAACCTTAATAATAATAATAATAATAATAATAATAACATATAAATCTTAATTATTAATAATAATAATCATATTCCCCATTATTTTCAGATAATAAAAAATCTCTTGCTATAAATTCTAATGATAAAAAAGTTAGATTTGCAGATGATTTTTTAACTACTCATATTAATAATATGGACAGAGAGGATAGTTAAGTTTTTGAAAATCTTGCAATATTTCAGGAATTAAAATAATTAGAAAATAAAGATAAAAAAAAGATAATTGTATTATTTATTAATTTATAATTTCTTAGAATTTTGAGGAGAAATTTAAAAGCTATTTTGGATAATCGGAATATTAAACTAATGATTTAGCTTAATATAATACTGGGAAATAATTTGGTAATTAAAATTATAATATGATTAGATTCAATAATAAGGAAGGTTAATGACAAATAGAATAACATTTCGAATATAGTATAAGATCTTAAAAAAGAAATGTCTAAAGCCGTGAATTAATTAGAATAGTTATAAAGTAATAATTATCTTATTCTATTAGAGGAAGACAGAGAACTGAAGAGTACTGACTCATGTAAAGAAAAGTAAGTTTTTTTGTGTTATTTTTAGTTTCATTTAATACTGATTCATATATGTAATTTATAAAAATTAATTTAATTTAAATAAAATGGGACTTGTTTGTTCTTCTAGCAGTCATAAACCCAATAAATGTTAATTATAGGAAATAAAATATCCTATTTTGATTGCTGAGAATTTTATTACAATCATTGGATAAATATAATTATCTGATGTAATTGTTGGCGATTTGCGTTATTAATTAAATTAGCTGATAATTATGAGAAGCAAATTAACACACTGTATCGCTAGATTGCAAAGGCGATATTCTGATTATCTGTTATCAGATTTAGAAAATGAATTGCAAACACTCTTTAATATTTTAGAAGCTATTTTATAAGATTCTAAACTAAAATGTGAGTTTCCAATTATAGAATAATGTTTATCTGAATAACTAGAATTGCATCATTATCAAATGAAATAACATCTATGACATTTTGTGAACTTTAAAAATTTTAAATGTACAATTATAAATTAAAACTACTTTCTATAAATAATATTATCATTTTTCTTTCTTATTTTCATCACTATATATTTAACTAAAAATTATTGATTATATTTCTTACTCTGCTTCTACTGACGCGAGATAATTGAGATTACTTTCAGTTGTATTTACTGATATAAACCAACCTAATACAGTAAGAACAGTTATAGCTATTTGAGTATAAATCCAAAAATTGTACAAAGCTGAGCCATCAATGACGGCTTATACTTATTCATTTGTATCATCTTAAGTAATTCCACTTGACAATTCAACTATATTTTTATGTCCTATCACCCATAATAAATAAGCGATATTATAAACTATACTGAATTATAATATTTTACATAAAGCACTTATAATAGATTAAATATAGAATTTTTTATCTAAATTATTTTTTGTTTTCTCTGACTAATCCTTTAATTGAACACAGACAAATAAACTTCCAAAAGCACTGATTAAAATTATGATATGAAAAACTTAATCTACTCTTAAACAATATTTCGCATATAATTTAAAGAATGTTGTCAATCCTTCCTAATCTGTGCTTTAACCTAAAAAAATTATGAATACATGCATTAATGTCATTCCCTTTGTTAATTGATAGTTTTACCTGCTAATAATCCTTAAAAAAAGAAAATAAATCTATCTATTAATTTGACAGCTTCATGAATTAATTTATTCAAGACTAGTAAGACATTTTCAGTTTGAATTTATTGCTTTCGACTTTCTTCCATCATTTGAATTTTCCTTCTTAAGGCTTATTCATTCAATTCAATAAAACTACCATTAGTTAAATCTATAATAGATATCAATGTTAAAATACTTTCAATAAATATTTTAGTTATTTCTGGTTGTAAATCTAAAACTTTTATTAAGTTGCTTTAATAATCTTATGAAACATCTTCATTAATTTTATCTGCTTCATCAATTTAATTCAAATTTATTTCTCCTCCTGTTATATTTCTCTTGTTTTTTCTTATATATTATGTGTTTAATCATTACTTTGCTTATAAGTTATTTTTCATTTATAAAATAATTTAATAACAATCGAATACTCATTATTTATTATAAAAATATATTCATTTTCTTTTAATTCTTTACTTTTACCTTAATCCTTAATTTTCTTATTATTCTTTGTCTAAATCATTTTCACATTTAGTACATTAACAGTTCTCTGTACATTTTGATTTTCTCAAAAAACATTCACAATATCCAGTTTGGCATTTAGACTTTTTACAGTTGCAACCAAAACAATCTTTGAGTTTAAATAAAGCATCTTTGGGCATATTCTTATTTCTATGACATTTTTCATTAACATGTTTAATAGCTTAATTACGAGATTCCAAATTATTCTCATTATTCAAACACCCTTGGACACATTTACAATCCTTTAAACACATCCTTCCACTATGAAAACATCTACAATATCTTTTTAAACAACCACTATTTCTACAAAAACAAGGTTATTATTCTATTTCACTAGTTTTTTTTATTAATTTTTTCTATATTTACAAATTTTTAACTCCTTATTATAATTTTATTTTCTTTTTATTTTCTCCTATTTCTTCTTATTCTGATTAATCTTAATTTATTTCTTTTGATTTCAATTCTTATTTTTACTTAGCATCATTGAACTATGAAATCTGTGATTATAATTTTTAAAGCTGTGATTGATTACTTTGTATAGAGATTGATCTTCTTGATCCCAAAGGAATAAAAGGATCACACAAATATATATACGACATTTATCTACTCAAAGACATTTGTCTGAATTCAGATTCATTTAGAATATCATCCATTTAAGATCTAATTTCAACATAATAGTTTACGAAAATTTTTATAATTTTGGCGATGTCCTATAATGTTCATCTGACTAAGAAATAATACTTGCTGTTCTTTTAAGCGAAGCTTACTTAAATGGATAATCTCTTGACATTTTCTTTTCAAAATATAATCAAAATATACACTATTTTTTAATATTGAAGAAACTAATCATCTCAAAATTATTGTTAAATTAAAACAGAAATAAACCTTAACTCTGAAAAGCGAAAGAATTATGATACATATGGCAAAATTCAAATAAGTATAAATAATAAAAACAATTTATTTAATCAGCTAGATATATTTGTTATTATTTATTATTAATGTACATGATTTCATTTTTTCAAACATAAATTCAATTTTTTATTCAACTTCAATTAAAAACTATGATACTCTTAATCTAAACTTGTTAACATCCTATTAGTAATTCTGAATTTGTTTAAAATAATTAATTTAATTGATTCATTTTCTCTTACTGTTTTATCATAATTTTTGATAAATTTAATCAAATCTTTTTCATTTTCTATATTGAAAAATTCACTTCTTATGAGCTATCCTAAAAAATGCAAAATGTCATCAAATTCTAAATTTAAAATTTGTTACTATAATAACCAAAGAAGATAGAAGGTACACTTGAAGAATCCTAATTTTATATAACGAAACAAAACCTTTCCATTCCTCTGCCAAAAATATGTCCCAAATTATATTTAAAAGTGCCGATCTTTAACTATATTGAAATACATTAGAATATAATGTTATGAACCAAGAAGCAACATAATAGGATGGATCTATTTTTTAATCTTTTAAATGTTGGGATAATTCAGGTAAAAAGATTTAGAGCAATCTGTCAAATTGATAAAAACCAACTTTCTATTTATATAATATGTTTTAATTACAAGTTTAGAGAAATCATTTATATATAGGTCTTTAAAATAGAGATTCATCATTTTATCAAAAGCCTTGTATGCTATTTCTTAATCTTAAAAGTTTAAATATAGATATCCTGCTATGTAATTCATTCCTTAACAATATCCAACTTCTTAATTGTAGAATGCATAAATTCTTAATAAACTTTAAAGAACAGAAGAATTAATTTTGTCTTTATGTAAATGAAGACTTCTTTAAACATCTAACTTAATTGTTTCTTCGTATAATTGATTGATGTCCATTTCTAATCCTACTTTTGTCTTCATTTCAACATAATCAATTTTCATCTATTTCAATTTTAAAGCTTAAGCGATCAAATTTAATCTCAACTGATGAGTTGATTCACTCGACAATATCTGTCCATTTGTCATATAAAACTTTTTAATCTTATGCCTTAAATATATACTAAAGTGACTATTTATTAATAGTAGTTGCCATGGTTTATCATCAAGATTTAAGTATCTAATTAAACTTATAAAGATTACTTGAGAGCATCACCTACAACATGGGCAACTTTATTATGATATTCATTCATTTTCTTACGATCAAACTTTTCAGATTTATGATTCAAAATAATTTTACCTGATCTAAATAACCTCTTCCATTAAGTATTATGTAAATCTTCTTATTTCTCTAATAGTTTTTTAACATGTTCTTTATCAAAATTTGGTTGTTTGAAAGCAATTTATATTATTATTTCAGTAGATAAATCTGATGGTAACTTTAAAGAAGTCAAAAATAAGTTAATCTCTTCCATAATCATATAGCATATTTCACTTTCATTAATTTCAATTTGATATTATTGAGCTGTGCCCAAATTCTTGAAAATTGAACCTATCATTTTAAATCCCTTTTAAACTATGTTATTTTAATTTTGTTATTTCAATAATTCTAATTACTTTCTTTTTTCATCAACCTTCTTTCCATTTATGTATTAGAATAATTCTATCCATTTATCTATCTTTTTCCATATTGTTATGTCAGATAATTAAGATGCAAGATTTATTCTTTCTTTTCCATCTTTTCTTACTATCCTAATTGACTTAAGTAATAAATCATAGATATCTTCAGATTCATAAATATCATTCAATTCTATATAATTTAACCAATGTTTAATTAATTAAGTAAATTCTTAAAATTATTCATTTGTCAATGTCAAGTAAAATGCTAATTTAATTTTAATAAAAGTACATGTCTATTTTTCTTCGATTGATTAAGAATGAAGTTAAATCAATTAATTAATAAAGTAATTTCTTCCTGATTACTTCTAAAGAATCTATTTAATTTTAATAAGTTATTCACTCTTATCTGCTGTATCAATATTGAATAACGTAATTAGATATTTGTCAACTATCTTCTTCTCTTCATCTAAAATCCTATCCCCAACAATTAACCATTAATTCTAAATCTATTGAATTGGATTACTCTGTTCTTAATTCATATTAATCTTCTTCCACTACTCATAACTTAAGAACTCTTCGAATTAAAACTTAAATGCTAATCATATTACTTAATGTCTACAATCTTTAATTTCCATTTTTTTCTCTATCAATTTACGAATCGGTATTTTAGGATCTTCCTTTAGTTTTATTTCCAAATCTGTTATCTTTTCTTCTAATTAAGATAAATCTTAATCAAAAGGTAATAATTTTAATAATGAACTAACAGTTTATTTTGTAAACATTATTCTATATAGTATAAAATTTAACAATAATACCTACTCTATTCATTCAAACCAACATTTGTAAAGATGCTGTCCCATTCTTCATGAAATGATTTCCACTTCTCGTTTGTAATTGTTAATAACTTTCTATAATCTTTTTCTGATTCATCAGCTAATTCCTTCAATTTTAAGGAGTTTGCAAATTATTTTTAAAAATCCTCCCTTGTAGCATTTCCTTTCTCTATTTAGTCAATCATCTCTTATGCTTACTAATTTTTTTATTCAAATTGTTTCATCATTTTCCAATATTCATCTTAGGTTTTACACATCTCTTTTCTAGTTTCTTAAATTTCACTCACTTATTTTTTTGATTCAGAATTTAATGATCGGTTAGTTTATCTGAAATTCATTACAAACTATGTATATGGCTCTGCTATTTCACTTTATAGTTTCTAAGCAATTTATTCCCAATTTTTTGATAATCTTAATAAGTAGTTGCTCATTTGTTGATATAAACAAACTAAAATGTCAGGTTCATTGCCATCACTGATTTAATTATGAATTTTTTCTCCAACTACATTTATTTCCTAACTAAAAGTATGCAAGCATCTAATTAGATCTGTAAACTATAATTAATAATTATTAATTACAATTTTCTCTATTCCAGTCACATTTTAAGTTAAGTTGACCATATATTCATACAACTTTTGTTATTACTTGTTATAATAATCTATAGAATGGTTCATTAAATTTTAAAATAATTAAATAAATTAAATTCATTTATTTATTGAGATCACAATGTAGAAAGACAAGATGAATAGTCTAAATGTTTTAAATTGATAAAATCAAGAATAGGACTCATTTCAGAAATGTAAGCGATTAAATATCAAGTATAAATATTTATATAAACTTTCAATAATTAGACCTATAAAGGATGTGTTACAAATAATAATTATAAAAAATATGATTGATTTTATAAATAACTATTGTATCCATTTATCTCTAAGTAGTCATTGAAAATGATTAAAATAATAATCTCTTCAAAATTCCATTCTTAATAATATTAACCTATCTAATCAATATTAGTTAGATATATATAATATTTTTTAAATTTAACCTTTATAATTGATGATTAGTTCATTAATAGTTGAGCGTTTCTATTTTATCAATTTTTTTGTATCAAATTATTCTACTATAAAGATAGCTTGGCAAAATTATTAAGAAATCTTTTGTAATAAGAGACAAGAAAAGAAATTAAAAATCTTTTTATTTCATAGTTGTAACCTTTATAATTCTATAGGAATTTAAAATAAAGTAAATTTGGGAAAAATCGTTATAACTAATTAAAAAAATGAATTCTTTGGTTTTAATTAGAGGCTAAAAAGATTTAATTTGAATGATAATAAATCAATTTTCATCATTCTTAGCTGTCAGTTAGGGAATTCCATTTTAAATTTATTGTTTGCTTCTTCTTTTAACAATAGGATTTCTTGAGATAATATATTTTACATTTGAATAATCGTCTTCTTAATAATCTCTAAGCTCTATATTGTTTTGAATAATCTCAGCAGTGCTTTATTTAAATTTAGCTTTAAATTCTTTTAACCTTTAGAGATATTAAGCCTTTTGTAATTCTTTATCAGATGTTTTGAATGAGCAAACCCCCATAACCAAGATTTTCAAATATTTAATAATGAAAATATCCTATGCTATATATGGAGAGAATAACAAATAACTAAGAAAAATGCAACATATTAAAATTTTTCATTATTGTTTGAAGACTATATGAAACAAATAATGAAAAATTAGCAAAAATACTATGCTGCTTAATATTTAAAGTGTCTTCTGAATTTGGAAATGATAAAATAAATCTAAAATAAATTAGATAAATTAATTAACATAATAATAAGTTTTTAAAATATGTTTTTTCTTTTGCTTGTAGATTAAAGAAAACAAATACTCTATACTGAAAAGAGATCATTCAATATTGTAACGATATAAATTTAAGGTGACAAAACATTTAACATTTATTAATAAGGGATTCGAATTCTAAGAGAACTTTTAGTAGTAAAATATGTAAATTAATAGGATAATTATATGAAAAATACATAATTATCAAAAATTGGGAAAATCATATTAGATAACTTAAATTAAACATTTAAATGAAATTATTATGGGGGAGTAATAAAAATACTTCCAGATAAAAATTGTTTTTATGATAGGAATTCTAGCTATTAATGAATAAATAATGGAATTTGCTGTCATTTTAAAAAAGATACTATTTTAAATAAGACAAGATATTTTAGATTAAGATCTCTTAATTTACAATCATTCCAATCATTCTCAACTTCTTTTAAAGATTAATTAAAAAATAAAAATAATTAAAGAAGGAATGATTATTCTAGAAATTGATAATTTTGTTATTAATGTTCAAAATATTAAAAAAGGTTCATGAAACATTCTACTATGAAAGAAATTCGCGAATACAAATAGGAAATAATCTTTAGTTTTGTTTTATTTTATTTAATGCAATAATAAATCATCATAAATTGTATTTCTTTTAGCACTCTTTGAATATATCCATGTATGGTTGGCATCTTGTGATGTCTTGGTTGGTTTATAAACACTAATTTAAAATAACAATATAATACATTAGAAAACATTTGACTTTCACTTTGACAAGTTTATTATTGCTATTATGGAGCTTATTGTTAAGCTTATTGCTCTGCAGGTTGAGAATGACCTTTATATAAATAACTAAGAAATAATACCTGATCCTCCCATAACTGATCTAATAGCTTAATGAGCTACTTCAGATCCTGCACCAAAGGCCATTCCTTACATTAAAGTTGATCCAAGGCCTGAGAACATACCTCCTGATCTTGCTGGTGCTTATGGAGGAGCTTAAGTTTGAGGAGCTGGTCTGGCAGCGGTTGCGGTGCTTCTTGAAGGGCTTGCTGTTGATCTTGAGGCTGATCCACTTCTTCTTGGCATTTAAAATATTTATATTAATTAATAAATAATTTATAAAGATTTAATAATCATCCTTATTAATCATAGTCACATATTAAACTTAAAGACACAATTAGAGCTTATTAGAAGCGAAATTTATAAATAGCATATAATTATTCAAATAATCTGATTAATTTATTGTAAAATTTTATCGTTTTTTCAATCATTTCCAACAATAAATACATGATACAATAGATTCACAAATATTCTTCTTTTAGAAGATCATTTCTGTTACAACTTTGAAGAAATTACTATTCTATAAAATTTAAAAGAAAACTTTCAATGTAGCATTAACTCTTGCAAAAAACCAAATAAGCACCACAGAAATAATCAAATTTTTAATGTGAACAATATATAATAAAATAATATTTAAGCAGTTGACTTTAAGTTTCTGAAATATAATATAAATATGAATAGCCATTTCTATTCTTTGTAAAATTTTTCCATTATCTTCTAAATTTGCTTTAAATTCCTAGGATTCGACTTATTTATTAGCTTAATCAAATAAATTTTCACACAAACAAAATAATAGAAATAAAGTTAAATAAATAATCCAAAAATTTTCATAAGTAAAAAACCATGTTTTTTTGCTTTGCCAATATATTTATATGCATTTAAAAATATTTACACAAATACATAAAATATTTAATTATTTTTTACATAAATTCTAAATTTAATAAGATTATAATTAATAAATGTAAAATATAAAATTAAAAAAAAAGTGCCACCTCCAGGAATTGAACCTGGGCTTTAGCGGCCACAACGCTAAGTACTAACCACTATACGAAGATGGCATATCGAGATTATATTTGTCATCATTCTATTAATATCTCTCAAATTTAATATATTATTTTAATTATAAATATTAGTCCTAACAATTTATTTATTCGATTGCTTTAAATGGTAAACTTATTTTAATTAGAATATTAATTGCAAAAAGTTCAAATTTTTTATAAATAATTAATTTTAATATTCAAAATCTCATTCATAATAGACACCAAAAGCAATTGCTACTCCATAAATTGTTTCCTTTTTTATATAATTCACATTACATTTTAAAAGGCATATGATGCATAATTATCCCAAGTAGGATCCCATAGATTTTTTGATGTAACTTTGCATCCTTACCCTTTAACTTCTCCAATAATGACTTATACAGCAATTTTGAATCTTGGCATTTTTATTGCTATAATTGAATTTCAATTTGAATACATTCTCTTATTTTACTTCTTATTCTTTTGACTAGTTCCTCTGCAAGTATAGGCGTGTTGTTTGCATCATAAGTTTCGTTTTTTAATTTTTCATCCATAATCTCTTAAATAATTTTTCTAACTTTAGATGGGTAAAATCTAAAAAGAGTTTTATGTATTTCTATACTTTTCTTCATCTTTTGGTTCAACTACAAATGTGTTAGCTCCTCCTGAATCCATTTTAATATAAAATAATAATAATTTAAAATGTTTTGTAAACTTTCCAATAATAGTAATCTGTTTCATTTTTCAAAATACAAAATTGTTCAAATTCACTTTAATTGTAAACCTTATCTATTAGTTCATATCTTAGTAAGAGTAAAAAAATCCCTTACTTTTTTTTACCTTAATTTTATTTTATTATCTAACTAATCAATTTGAAATATTCAATAGAATAAGAATAATCACTCAATTTTATTTAATAGATAGAATTAAGAGTTAAGATATATAAATTTTAAGCTAACAATTAAATAATAATAGTCAAAGCTGTTATAAAGGGTTGATAATTTTCAATCTAAAAATGATGTAAAATTTTATCATTTTAGTCAATAACAAGGTATATTTATCTGAGCTTTTCATTAAAGCTTCTTTATTTGATTATATTTTTTCTTAAATTTTTTACATTAATTTTTATTAATAATCTTTATATGAACTATTTTAGTAGTAAAATTTCAGTTGTTGCCAAATTTCAATCTGTTTATATAATATACTTAAATTTTAATGAAATAAGCTCGTATTATTAACAGATGACCATTTTTTGGTTGACTAAATAGACTTAAAAGAAAATGAAAATTTATATTAATTAATAATGACAGATTAATAAAAAATTGATTAGCTAAAGAAAATGCATTAGCTTGTGATAAGTCCGGATAACTAGCTTTCTGATGATAGTGCAGAGAAAGTTTTAAGAGATATTCTATCGATATCTCAAAGAGATATTGAGGAAATATTTTAACTTGTAATACAATAATTAAAATTAGGTTTTGGCAGACCTAAAATAATAATTTCATACTGAGAAAAAGTAATTAGAAAACTATAGAGATAGAGCAGAGAAAATAAATTAACAACTTTAATAACTTTGAAATTATACCAATTTAAAAATAAATTATATTATGACATAATGTTAAAATTTACATATATTTTAGTTGATTTTAAACTTTAAACTAAGCACATGAATTAATGATGGTGTTTAGTAATTGTTATGAAATTTTCTTTTTAAAAACAATTATAAAAATAAATTATTAAAGCAGTTTATTGTCTTCATATTTCAAAATTTCTTTATTAGTTTATATCTTAATTAATTTGTATTGAATGTTACCTAAAACTAAGTTTCTTAGTTCAATATAAAGTTTATTCACTAATTTGAAAAAGTGCAATTAAAAACATAAATATTGAAAGTTTTTTATCCAAAATTTATTAACTTTATATTGAGATCTTGGAGAAATGGATTAATAATATTTAAAAAAATGATTTTTGAATGTTTCTAGTCGTCTAACATGTGCCTACCTTCAAACTAAGAAGAAAGCTCTTATTTAACAGACTACCATCTTCAAGCAACAACTTCTTAAGATGAAGGAATCTTTAAATCTAAGAAATTTAGGTAAAGAAAAAAAACAATCTAATATGGATAAAAAGATAGGAGCAGCGCAATTTACAAATATATTAAGGAGAAGCAAAAGGCCTTCCTTAACTATAAACCAAGGGCTTAAATTTCTTAATTTTCAGCTGAAGAAGACAGGATTCTTATTTTGCTTGTAAAAAAGTTAGGACCGAAATTCAACAAAATCACTAGGTACTTTTCAGGCAAAACAGTCAATATGATTAAAAAC
Organism: Paramecium sexaurelia; assembly: GCA_000733375.1. Lineage (NCBI taxonomy): Eukaryota > Ciliophora > Oligohymenophorea > Peniculida > Parameciidae > Paramecium > Paramecium sexaurelia. The sequence goes on along the minus strand of JPFM01000001.1, from coordinate 229,766 downwards.
AGATACTATAAGTCACTTCGCCATATTGAATCTTAAGAAATACCCAAAGAACTGGAGGAAGAGTTACTTTCAAACAAAAATGAATCCAGAATAATTGGAAGAAAAATACTAAACTTATGGCCATAACACAAATAAATAAGCTCCGTTATTGAAGGTAGTCCTCTCTTTCCTGAAGCCAAAGAAATATTACATACTTTTTTATCTTCATTTTAGCAATTAGTAAGCAATTGCAAAAAATGAAAATGATTCAATACACATATTTATAAAAACATTATTAACAGTTTAAAATAAAATTCAAGATTTTAAGTAGAAACTCTACTAAATAAACTTCTTAATGCTATAATGATGTCTAGTATCATATTTAGCTTTATATAATTTAATTTATCATTTATCTAAATCTTAAATTAGATTGATTTAATATTTCCTCTATATGTCATTAATCAATTAAACTTTCATTTGTTAAACCATGGTTTAATTAAGAATTGCTAAACACTTCTTTTTTTGGAGTGATTTTACAACTCTGTTATTTTATCAAAATTAGAAGAACATAAATTAAAGATAAATTTATTGATTTTAGTATTACATTTTAATACAAATTCTTCATAAAAATTAAACATCAATAATCCATAATCAAAAAGAGGTTATATTTAGTATTAATTTGTTAATTTTTTATTTGTTGTAGAATTTAAAAAAAAAATTTTAAATTACACTTACTTCCTTTCAATTTAAATTATTTTTAATAAAAATAGTAGATGCTTGCAAAAGGCAAGTATATTATAAAATGCATTAAATATTATTCTCATAAAATTATTACAAGTTATTATTTAATATATTAATATAGTATAATTATATTAAGAAAATGTTGTTATATAATCTATTATTAAATTAAGATTGAAAGATTTTTCAGTTTACCAAACAATGAATTAAAAGCAGGAAAAATGCTTGATCTTATTTTATAAAAGAATATTTTACATTTCCTTATTAATTTAATTGTAATTATAATTATTCAGTTAATAGAATAATGAGAGGTTTTAAATATATAAGTCACTTAACTTATTCTTTTTCAAAATCAGCTGATGAAATGAAATAGATAATAATTAAAGATGGATATTTTTAATTTGATTTAAAAGAATAGAATAAGATGATTGTATACACAGTTAATAATGAAAGAGTTGTCCGATTAGATATTTTGCTTTATCTCTTTGTATGTGAATATAATATATTAAGAAAATTAATTATGTAAAGATTACTGTGGCATAAATGATTTAACTTTGCTTGAATATTGTACTTAAATATAAAGAATTATAATAAAATAAAGTATCACATAACTATTTGGATGTTAATAGAGTATTATTACAATTAGATTTAAAATGTTAAAGTGTTTCAATTTTGCCATAAAAATTACATTATGAAATACATTTTACAGGATATGACTGTCCATTCTATGAAAAAGATAATTATTCAAATTTAAAGAAAAATGATTAATTAGCTGTTTAAGATATTGTTTTAAAGATATTACAATATACAAAAGATTATTCAAAGAAAAAGATAAGCTAAAATCTTAAATTAGTAGAAATTATTAATAATTTAATGAATGATATCAAAGTTTCATTTGATTCATTTATTAAAAGGGTTTCAATGATTAATGAAATCTATGATAATTAAAATAATCAAAAGCAAAGGCTAAAAGATTTGGATACATATTTTATTGATTTCAATTATAAACGAAAACATAGAATTGGGGATGTTGAAAAAAATCTTGAAAATCTTCAGAAATAATATTTGAATTAGAATGATAATTGGTATTTCTATGAAATAATGTTACATTAAACTCTACCATTAATTGCTAAGGAAGTTAGTAAAGCTATCAAATATGAAATGTAAAATTATCCTAACTAGTTTAATGATCAGCATTATGTTAGCCTATCAAATCACTTATAAATAAAATATGATAATATGTCTGATTTGGATGAATAAATAAAATAAGAATGGAACACTGCAAATGAATAATTTAAGTTTGAATTTGATTTAAATTAAATTAAAAAGGATATTTATGAGATACTACAAAAAGAGCTTCAATTCCTATAGTATTTTTTGAATGATTATTAATTTCAAATATTATAAGGTCTAGAAAAACTTTTAGATCAAATAAAAAGTGTAAAAAACTCTATCATTATCAAAGTAATCAAAGAAGTTGTTTAAGATTATTTATAATTAAAAAATAGTATTTTGATTGATGATTTAATATGAGTATCATAAATTTTATATTTATTGAAACTTTTTAAAAATTAAGATCATTAAATATTTTTAAGTGTTCTTAAACTAGATTTAATTGAAATCATTTTAGTGAATTTCAAGATACAAAAATTATATTTCAATAAGTTTAAAATTTGATTGAGTTTAAAATAATTATAATAAATATATTTTATATTTTTATTTAAATTAAAATTTGAAAATTATTTTACACTTTAGGTGAATAAAAATAAATTAAAAAGTATGACGTGTTATATATATATATTATAAACAATAATTATTGATTTTATAAAGTTTTAACTAATTAAATCAATTAGGTTAAACCGTTATTAAAATATCAACTTATTATTTTGATTATAAGTTTTTTAATTTTTCTCTGTTTTTCAATATATTCCCATTTTTTTGTTTTACTAAATAGTTTATATTTTTTACGTAAATTTTAATTGTTTTTCTAACAATATAAAATGGTTTTTAACTGATTCTTTATAAAATTTATGTTAGATTTATTCATATGATTGAAAATCAAGAGATAATAGTTTAATTTTGATGAGATTTGTACTCAAAGCAAATTAGTCTAAAATCATTATGTTTATTAAATCGAATCAATAAAAATGCTCAAGAAAGTAGTTTTCTCTTAAAAACACTTTTTATCTTTAAAATATATTAAATACAAGGCTTTTGTATTTTAAAATAAAAATAATAAAAAATTTCACTAAAAGAATCAGGGCCTGCTGCAAAAGATTCTCAAAATAAAACCGTTCTACAATATTTTAACTCCAAGTATTATTTAGTACTATATAAATAAAGATTTTTCTCATTTGTTTTAATGCTTAAATTAAATGATTTGCCTTAAACAATATCAAGAGGATTCTTCTATCATTGATGATTGCTACGCTTATACAGAATCACTACAGCTGATCAACTAAGCAACTTAAATTTCTGAAACAATTACAAATTTACCAATATTTAAACCAAAAAAATCTAGATAAAGAAGAAAGCCTATTCTCTATGGTGATAAGGATCGAAGCAGCGCCTTATATTGTTTGGTTAAATCAGATTTTAAACTTATTATTTTAAGTAATTCTATATAAATAAAATCTATTGTTTTTTAAATAATCAATCTTTCTGTAGTAGAACCTATTCTTAACAATTAAATAAATTAAAATTGATTTATGAACTAGAAATATAAATATATAAAAGAAAAACAAAGAAACTATTTAGATTCTAAGGTTAAGCTTCAAATTCTATTTTTTCACCTGAAGATGACTTCTAAATTGATATTTATTCAATTTTAAGAAATATTAATTCTTAATTAAGATCATGTATTAAGAAAATAGGATTTTTAATTATTGTTGCAGAAAACATCAAACAAAGTACTTTTCATTGGATGATAAATAAATAATTTAATAATATTAATCATCTATGCTTAGAAACAAGAGAGAATTTTTTAGTATTTGTATAAGTAGTAATATACATGAAATCTTAAATAATATTCTATCTGATTTTTTCAAAGAAAATAGTATTGATAATGAATAGGTACTTAAAAAATGAGAAAGGGACGATCAATAAAAAAAAATTATTACATTTTGAATTTCCAATAATAATTATTTCAAAAGCAACTTTAACACTCATTATCTTCTGGATTCCATTTATATTGTTAAAATGATTATGAATAACAATTTCTTCTATCTAAATCTTCAGGATCGATAGTTACACATAATCCATCTTCATCTAAGGAACAGTATTAAACTTGATTAGTTTCAATGTCTAGATAACTTGAACATAGTTTAACTCCTTCATTCTAATAAAAAGGATATTGTCCATCTGAACATGTTCTTTTGGTACATTTACTATCCTTCCAAGCACATTAAGAATTAGCTTACAAACATTATTATTCAGTCAAACTAGAACAAGTTGATAATTGTTATCCAACACAAGCAGATCCAGTCCAATTGCAAATAGTTTTTTTATATAATAAGTAAATTCTTTAACATTCCTCCTCATTGGCAATTTCTTCACAATTTTACTCTTATCGACCTATTACGTCAAAAGTACAACTTGTTCCATTTTCTAAACAATTAAGGTCATCACATGATGAAGACAGAATACTTTTTTCAAATTTGTAATCAGAACATTATGTAAATGTTCTACATTTATTCTAATACCAAGCACATGTAGGAAAGTTTTTACATTAAGTTTGGGTGAGTTAGCTGCAAGGGATATCAATATCCTTTCGAATATCAATACAACTTCCTTCATACCAAAAACAAACTTTCATATTAAGCATGTCTTGATTAGCCACCTACACTGTAAAGGCTTTATCACAATCAAATTCAGTCAATAGGTCTAAGCACTAGCATGTTTCAATATCTGCAGAATTAATGATTAGTATCACTGATAGTAGAATTATTATTTTCATATTTTTTATTATTAAAAATTTAGCAATACGCTAATAATCACAGCAAAAAAATGATAAGTAATTAGTGATTATGTTATAAAGGAATATATAAATTAGATTATTTTTAATATCGTTTTTTGAGTGATGTTAATTTTGATACTTGTATCAGTAGTATATGCTCAACTGGATTAATTGAGAGAAACTGAATTGGGATCAACTTTATTAGAAACAGTTTAACTGCATATTTAAGCAGATGAACCTACTGGAGATTTACTGTAATTATTGAATGGAATTCATGGTACATTTAATTAATAATAAAACATCAGAGAAATTGTAAAAGCAAAGGAACAACACACAAAAACTCTAAAAATAGAAATTAGATGAATGCATATAAAATGTTGAATCCTTAGAAGAACTGATTGCAAAATTAAAGGAGAATAAAGTAGTTGTGAAAATAATCAATAGTATGATGTAAAGGAAGAGATTTATGCACATAAGCCTCATATTGATTAATATGAACACATGAAATCAAATAAAAACAAAGAGAAGGAACTATTATTAAAAAATATACAGATTTGTTAAAACAGAGAAAATTTTCAAAAAGAGTAGTATCACAAATTAACAAGAGAATTACAAGAAAGGAGATATGATTATGTGAATTAAAAGTAATATTTATTATATTCTTAAGTTTAGAAATCCATTATCTCTGAAAATTGATGAATAAAGTTTAAAACTTATGTTAAATGATTTAATCGATTTTACTACAGATATGATATCATTGGAAGACAAATATTTTGATGAAAAAGAACATCAAAACAAAAATTTAATTTCTTTATATTAATAATAATTAGACAATGTGATTATATTATTAAATGAGATTCAAGAAAATATTAATTAAACAGATCATATTGTAAGAGAATTGGAATTGGAATTCAATGAAATCAATCATAGAATTAATGTACTCATCAATTGATATTAGTTAAAACAAGAATAAGTAAATGATATCAAGCAAGAGTGCAACAATATATATTAATAAACTAAAGATTAATCATAACGCATCACAAAAGAAATCGAAGTTGTCAATTAAATTATCTAATTAATTGAACATAATTTTGGATGGTTACGTTTATAATTAGGATTATGATTGCATAAAATTAGCATGCAAATAAAATATTATTAAATTTCATTTTTAATACTTGTTTAGAAAATCTTATAAAGATTAAGGCACTGACTTTGCCGTAGAAAACATTTCTCTATCTACCATGTAACATAATAATATTGTGTCTATACCCATTCCATAGACATTCATAAAAATACTGGATAAAGTTAATGAAATGAATGCAAAAAAGACAGTTGGTAACACAGGAGATGAAATTTAATTTGAATAATGATCAATCTGAGTTATCATTATAAATCCTATAAAAGTTGCTGTCACTCCTATTGATAAATTTGCCAAAGTACTAAATATCTCACCTATTCCATCTGTTATTGCCACTGCTGTTTTATGACGAAAAATCAAATAATAAGCATCATGAGCAGAATTACAAAAAGATTTTCCTGTTATTGCTACCATTATGTAGGCATTCTGAGTAACAAATCTAATGAATCTCTCAAAACAATGTATTATGCATCCATAATATCCAAACCAGCATTTAAGAAACCCAGTAGCCGCCTTATTTTACTAAACTCCTTATTTAAACATTTTCTAACTTATTATCTTTTTTTTACATGTAACAAATCAAATACAAATCTTAAAATAGCTACAAATGTTAAAATCAAAGATCCTAAAGCTAATGATCCGCTATGATGCAATAAACCTCTTTTTATACTTTTAAATACTGGACGATGTAAACTCACTCCCATATGATGGAAATACCACATGCAACAGCAACTAGCTACTACATATTAACTAAATGCCATAGCAAATTGACAATTCCAATAAAAGGCTATTGAGTTACCAACAATCATCCCTATTACTCCAGAATTTAATTCTATTTCTGGAAATGGACTCTTTTAATCATTTTAAAAATCTGAAGTTCCATATGACATTAAAAAGGTTGTGCTGTATATCCAAAATATTAAAAATCCTATCATCACTCCAAAAATACTTAATGGCACTATTAGCACTTACCAAACATCTCTAGTAAAATCTGCTGCTGCCTTTATTACAGCTATAGCCAAATAAATTCTCTTGTAAAAACATCCCAAAATTAGTAAAGATATCCTAATTATAATCATCACTTCTTTTACCCTGCAATACTCCAAAATATTATTGCAATTGCCAAACACCAACCGCTACTATTACCAAAATGTGCATTTGAAAAATCTCCCCTCCCACTATAAAAAAACAAAAAACCAAATAATATTAATAATGCAAAATATAAGATAAGTACTCCCCATACTAAGCAGGATGCAAGCTTCTTCACCAAAAACATTATAAAATTTCTATTTTCATAATATTTATAATTTTTTACGCCAATATTAATGTTATAACACAAACAAATAATGATATTGGCCAAGTTTTAGCAATATCTTAGAAATCCGCTTCACTAGCTGAAAATATAAAGAAATCCTTAGTTACATCCCAAAAAGAGTCATTTTTATAAGGAGAGCACACTGACATATCTAAATAAATATTCTATATCCATTTTTACAGTCATATGTTCCATAAGATGATGTAAAGCTTTATTCATTAGTTTCTGTACAATAAAAAGTCTATTAATTTGCCTCTGAAGGGCAAGCTGTCACACAATAAAATGTAAAATCTGCTTCTTGATTTATATCAATCTAAGTTGTATTCATTAAATATGAATATGGACATTTCTCAAAATTTTCACTAACTCCACATTGTTGACCTTCCTTTTATTTTTAATTTATTAATACACTATTGTAAGGTTGAAATAAACTATCAGGAGAACCATTAGACAATGCAATCACTCCTATTACTATCAAGCCACCCCATACTATTAAATATAGAATGCACCAAATAAAATCGGTGCATCCTCTATCTTCTACTGGTCCTTATTCTAACCTTCTATCTAAGTCTTTTCCTTTATAATCTGGATTTTATTCTGGATATTCCCATTCAGAAGGCAATAATTATGTATTATTACTCATTAAATATTATTATTATAATAAATTTAGTCGATTATTAGTTTAATGAGATTAAAGGCAATTTTAATTTAAGGAATATTAAATTTAGTTTAAATTAATATCTATTAAAGATACGAATCATATTAAATCATCAATCATTTCAAGTATCTTAAATTATAAATAATCTTAAACAACTTCTTTGATTACTTTGATAATGATAGAGTTTTTTACACTTTTTATTTGATCTAAAAGTTTTTCTAGACCTTATAATATTTGAAATTAATAATCATTCAAAAAAATACTATAGGAATTGAAGCTCTTTTTGTAGTATCTCATAAATATCCTTTTTAATTTAATTTAAATCAAATTCAAACTTAAATTATTCATTTGCAGTGTTCCATTCTTATTTTATTTATTCATCCAAATCAGACATATTATCATATTTTATTTATAAGTGATTTGATAGGCTAACATAATGCTTGATCATTAAACTAGTTAGGATAATTTTACATTTCATATTTGATAGCTTTACTAACTTCCTTAGCAATTAATGGTAGAGTTTAATGTAACATTATTTCATAGAAATACCAATTATCATTCTAATTCAAATATTATTTCTGAAGATTTTCAAGATTTTTTTCAACATCCCCAATTCTATGTTTTCGTTTATAATTGAAATCAATAAAATATGTATCCAAATCTTTTAGCCTTTGCTTTTGTTTATTTTAATTATCATAGATTTCATTAATCATTGAAACCCTTTTAATAAATGAATCAAATGAAACTTTGATATCATTCATTAAATTATTAATAATTTCTACTAATTTAAGATTTTAGCTTATCTTTTTCTTTGAATAATCTTTTGTATATTGTAATATCTTTAAAACAATATCTTAAACAGCTAATTAATCATTTTTCTTTAAATTTGAATAATTATCTTTTTCATAGAATGGACAGTCATATCCTGTAAAATGTATTTCATAATGTAATTTTTATGGCAAAATTGAAACACTTTAACATTTTAAATCTAATTGTAATAATACTCTATTAACATCCAAATAGTTATGTGATACTTTATTTTATTATAATTCTTTATATTTAAGTACAATATTCAAGCAAAGTTAAATCATTTATGCCACAGTAATCTTTACATAATTAATTTTCTTAATATATTATATTCACATACAAAGAGATAAAGCAAAATATCTAATCGGACAACTCTTTCATTATTAACTGTGTATACAATCATCTTATTCTATTCTTTTAAATCAAATTAAAAATATCCATCTTTAATTATTATCTATTTCATTTCATCAGCTGATTTTGAAAAAGAATAAGTTAAGTGACTTATATATTTAAAACCTCTCATTGTTTTATTTCTATTATAATTTTTAATTAATTAATACAATTATTATTCAAGTCCATTTAATAAACCGTAATTATACTATCATATTTGAAACTATCATTTTTAATAACCTTGCTACCAGAGCCAAGATTGAATTTAATTTTTGGAGAAGAAAGATAGAAATGTAAATTTTTAATTTCTATACTTGTGTCTATACGATTCTTTGAAAAAAGAAAATTTATATCAATAACAAAATATATTATAAAGTAAATGATTCTAAACTAGATTAACTTAAACAAGTAAAAATAAAAAGAGTATAATACTTGTAAAATAGTAGAACTAAGATTTGGAATTTTTGGATAAAGATTTTTAAATGATGAATACTTAGAAATTAATAGGTTTTAATAATAATAATAATCTATATATATACTCATATATGGTTATTATACTTTTCTGAAATTTAAGAGAATTTAGTTTCTATCAATTTGTCTTCGATTATCTTTTTACTTTAAGAAAAGTCAATCTGATTAAATGAAGGAAAAAGGTTTTGAAGTGGAATAAATTCATCCATACATTTGAATCCATCTTGGTTTAAAATTGAAATAGCTATTTTATCATCCTTCTTGAATTTTTATATGAATTTAATGGCTTTATTTTCTAATTTGATTGAAGCGATTGATCTTTTAATTTTTAATGCACTTGTTCTCACAATTATCCATCTTAAATATTCCCAAGGTTCTTCATTATATGAGAACATTTTTTCTAAAATCATTTCATCCTCATATGTAATAGATAATTTTAATAGCTATGATTCAACCTCATACCATATATCTAGTTAGGATAAAGAGGAATCTGAGGCGATAATAAATGGAGACATTTTGAAATAATTATGACATTTTGTTTTTTCGAAAATTTCATCAATAGATGGATCTTCATTATGATATTAATCCTAAGAAGAATTTAACTTAAAATAGGTAGGATATGCTCTATTTTTTGATTTCATTATCTTTCCCAAATCCTATTTTTGATCTTTCAAAAAATTATAGTTGGATAATCTCTGTTCTAAGTTATCATTTATATTCCAATAAATTTCAACATTTTCTAAAGATTCTGATTATCCAGTTAATTGTAAATAGTAATTATCATTGCTTTTAATAATTATTTCGCTTTATGCACATTTTTTAATATTTTTATAAGTGACAAATGTTTAGAGTTGATTTTCAAACTATTTTAATAAATAATGATACGTCAGATTGCGATTCATAATATTACAGAATAGGTAATGTTTTTCCTTATACTCTTAAAGTTTGAAAGGCAATCTAAGCTTGAACAAATTTTATTGCATTATTGAAGTAATAACACAAATAAAGCAGAAACGATTCCTTTTTTTATAAATCTGGTAATTGCTCAGCAAATCTTTAGCAGTATGATTACATAACTTATGGTTATATTTTTGATTGTATTGATAGTGGTTTAGGGGAAAATGATACAAGATAAAACACTTCTTGATAAAAATCAAGAGTAACACTATAAATATTGTTAGAGATAATGACTTGTTAACTAACAACGTTAATTTCACTTTCATTTGGTTATTCATATTTCAGCAATGCTTTATAAATGTGTTTGGATAAATTTTTAGGCTTTTTACAAAACTTATTTAAATAATTAGGCATGTAAGGAAAAGTGGACCTTGTAAATAATCCATGAGACAAATTGATGGAAAAATAACATTTGTCTAGTTCAACTTGATCGAATGTGTTTCTAATAGATATAGCTGTTTATTCTAATTCTGATTAGTATTTCTATCTTTTGTCAATAAAATTCTATTAAGGTATTTCATTTTATAGTATACTTGACTTTACTCTATCAAGCCATCTTTGGAAATGTTGACTAATTTTTTGCAAGAATTTAAGTAAATTTTTTGGGCTGTTTCAAAAGTATGTATTTATTGACTTGAAGACTAAGTCAATTCGTCGATCTAATCTAGTTGAGATGACAGATGTCCCAACAAGGTCTTGCTTACATCCCAAAAACTAATTTACAAATTTAACATATAAAAATTAATCATTTTAAATCAAGTCTAATTGACTATAATATTGACTCAAGTTCTGCAATTCTTTTATTTAGTAGATCTGCCTCTTCTAACATCTATGATTTAGATTTTATTAACCGTAAAACCTCTTTTTTTAATCGATAAGATTCCATGATTGTATTTATATTGTCATCTTTTAATTATTTATACTTTATTTGAATTCCTTGTATTAATTAGGATTACAACTCTTAAAATTGCTAATCATGTTTTTCCATAATAATTGAAATTTCTTGCTTTATTTATTGGGTCTGCTACTTGAGTTCAGAAATAGATTTTTGGCTTTTTTAGATAAAACTCTATTTGATTAGTCTAGGGTACTTGTATCTAAGTAAAAGGGGTAAGTGGATTGTGTGTTGACTTGATTGGCCCTTGAGAGTGGACACTGCTATAACGAAGATTGATATGAGGAAGGATGGAGGAATTGGTCACATTAGTGGACAATCTTAAATCTTCTTGTGAATGGACTGATAATCGACCTTGACTAAACTAATGTGACATGAGGGTGATACTGCGCTGCGATTGCGTATTGGCTATGCAATAATAAATGAGAATTTATACGAATAATTTTTTTGTAGTAAAGCAGTTATCTGATATTGATTTCGTTGTTCATTAATTTCTAAAATAATCCAGAGTAGTGGGTTATGGAAAAAATGTTTAAAAGTAAAGGAAGTTCTAATCCGTTTTTGTATAAATTAATTAAATGAAGTATGTATTATTAGCTCTTGTGCTAGCACTGGCAGTAGGGACATCAAGTGAGGAAAATGTGCTTTAATTATTGGGCGAGTTAAAACACAATGCTGAGTTAGAATTAGAAGGATTAGAATTGGCTTGGCAAAGAAGAATTGGTGAAAAATAAAGTGTTGCCGATTCTCTCAATCAATCTGTGCTGAATTAGAGAGCTGAATGTCAAAACAAGGAAAATGACATAGCTTAAAAGCAAAGTGATATATTAGCAAGCGAAAGTTTCATAAATTGGATGATTGGAAGATAAAAGTCAAATACTAAGAAAATTGGAGTATTAGAAGCAAGCATGTATTAATATTTAATTATGAAGATGTGCATTAACAAATAATTATGTGAATGACATTAGAAATTTCAGGTATGCATTAGCTTTAGTGAAATTTTTGAGAGAAGAACTAACATAATTAGAAGGAGGAGCATCACTAGCATAAGTGACACAATTCCATGATAGAGTTAGCAAATTTGTTAAACTATATCGTAGCGGACAATTGGTAAATTTGATGGAGAAGATTGATGATAAATCAGATCTTATAGTTCCAGAGATTGAATAAGGTACATTCGATGAAGTTTCATTAATTCAAAGAATTAGACCAAAAGCACTAACTTAATTAGATTAAGTTAATGATGATGATGATAAAGCAAATAATGCAGTTGTTCTTATTCCAGGATGCGATGATTAGATTGGAACTGTAGTCGTAGTACAAAATGATGATGGAACTACTGATTCAGGAGATCTCAATGTCAAAATTACTAATGGGGGAGGAGTTAGTACAACTGGAAAAGGTGGTAAATCAGGATCTACAACTAAACCATCTCATAAAGATACAACCCCAAAGAAGGAAGATAACAATAATGATCATAAAGGAGATGATAACGAAGTAGATAATGGAGATGATAATGCTGTTGATAATGGTGATGATGATAATGGTAATGATGATAATGGTGATGATGATAATGGTAATGATGATAATGGTGATGATGATAATGGTAATGATGATAATGGTGATGATAATGGAAACGATAATGATAATGATAACAATGAAAATAATGGAAGTAATGAGGATGATGGTGATCATCCAGAAATAGTTATTGATGATTAATAACCAGATCATCATGTTGATGAGGAACCTCATTTTGTTGTTACACCTAATGGTCCTCATGGAACTGGAGCTGTTGTTCCTCCTGGAGAAGAGGAATTTCCAGATAATTGGGAGGTATTTATAAATATTGATTATTTAGGGATTCAGAAAATTATTAGATGCCATTGAAAATCACACTAAGAAATCTTTAGAAACAGGTGCTAATGATGAAGTCAGATCAAACTTAGGATTTATTGATTTCAAGTTGCATGTTGAATTAGAAAATCAATTCTTTGATAAAACAATCTAATATGAAAAGGACTATTTAGTATGTTTTAAATATTATTATTTTTAGGTAAAATAAGTGAATTAATTAACTACCAGAAGGTAAGCTTCGATTTTGTGTGGAGCTAGATTAAAGTAAATTACAGTGGCTCATTAAGTTGCCTTGAAGGTAGACTAAGTATTTTATTTTAGGATATTGATGCTGCCAAACAATTCTATGAAGAGTAAAGAAAGTTGAAACAAGAAGAAGTAAACACATTTGATGATGTTTATCGCATCTATACCACCCAAGTGAATCATTGATAAATATATATTATTCGGATAGAAAATTATCTTTATAAAAAATTAATAAATTGCTAATTTAATTTTTTTATTAATTGAAAATTCTTTGATATTGAAAAAATAAAATCGAAGTCAATGAAGGATGAAGTAAGTAATGAAAAATGTGTTTAATCATTTAATTAATTATGGATAGTACCTAATACACTTTACCACCTTATCACTATCGTTGGCTTAATGGTATATTTTATATAAGAGTGCTTATGTTAGGTGATGAATATGAGGATTTATTGATGAATGGAAAAGATCATTCTATACCAATGTTTGATGAACATCCCGAGGATATTTATTATGAACCAAAAAGTTAATTTCTATATTAATTCATTATTATAGATGGCTATTTATACTTTTTGAGAAAGGCTTCATTAAGAAATTTAGGTTTCCCAAGGCTAAAAGATAATTCAAAAAAAGTGTTCAAGTGGAAAAAGATGAATTTTCAAACACCTTTACCGAAACACTAACCAAAAGTTTCTTACATAGTTTGCAGTACTACCACATGTCTAGATGTTCCTCATTACCGTATGCATATTGTTTAACTGTTTAACTAACGGGATGAAGAAGGCATGCTCCTTTGTCATGTCTTATAGATTTGCAATCGTCTCTCTCCAATTCAAGTTATCAAAGATAAACCACCAATTTCTTTTGAAGAGTATGAAGAAATAAGAAACTGTAAGAAACGTCTAAGCGATTGTATGGACAAGTCTATGGATATCATACTTGAAGTACAAGATTTATAAATGAGAACTGCCTTACTTGATGACGATACTAACTATATTCAATAAAAATTGCAGTCCAATGAATAAAGATTAGAAAACATGAAATTATATGAGGATATGTTAAAGAAATATGAAAAATACCTTAATGCTGTCATGGAAGGGTATGAAGTTATTCGTAGATATGATGATCTCTGATATGCATTAATTATAATTAATTATGTAACGAAAGCTTCATGATAGATCAAGTTCCACTGCTGAGACAAATATTCGTCGTAAAGAACTTGTCGATCAGACATATGACAAAATCTTCTTCTTTGATGATAGAGAGCGTATCCAACAAGAATTATAACAAATCAAAGTCGAAAACAATAAGCTAATCAATGAGAATACTAAACTGAAAACTTAAATTATATTATTCGATAAAGATCTAGTCAGATACGAAAAATTGTGTGGAGGATCAATCAATAGATCATCTGATTTACTTTTAATCCAATTAAGAAAACATAATAAAGAATTATCATAATAGTTAAAAGAAAAAATTGAATAGATTGAACACTTAAAAAGAAGCGCTAAAATTACTAGAATTGCTGAATTAGAATGCGAAAACAAAGTTTAATTTGAAGAATATGCCAAATTGAAATCATGTTATGAAAATGCTATTAAATAAATAAACGATTTGAATTAAAAAATTTCGCAGTTCCAAGCAATATAAGTCGATGTTTAAAAGTTATAAAGAGTTAATGAAAATAATGCAAATGAAAACAAAAATTTGAACATAAAAATATAATAACTCGAAGAAATGCTAAAATAATAACAAGTAAATTTTACTTAGTTTTAGACTTTTAAAGATTTTGAATAAGACTAATATCTAATAGAATGAGAAGAAGATTAGTAATTTGTAAACTTAAAATAAAAGATTAATATCTGAAAAAACAAATCTAAAAGTCACTATAAAAATGCTATAAGATAAAGAAAAAGCTTTTGTTATTTTAAAGAAACCATCTTCTCATCAAAAAATAACACCTCTTCTTCAGTTAATTTTAATTGAACTAAAGTTTAAATTGATATTGAGAGGAATCACATAGAAGTAATTAACTGAGATGTTTGATGGTTTAAAATAATAAGCCAAAGAATAAAGTGTTTAGATCAGATTAGATGATTTTCATCATATCTTGAGTCAGTAATAATATGAGTATTAAATAGGGAACCTTTTTCATTTAATGACAATAAAAAAATCTTTTAAATTGTCAATTGTCTTACAGGTTCCGGAGATATACTGATAGAACAGTTTTTAAATTTAATTGGTACCTATGAAACTTTCAATAATTTTGATTTCGAATAGGAATAATTAAACATGCAAGAACAATTAAATAAAAATAAATAAAAGATTCAAGAATATTGGAATTCTAAACAAGTAGTTGATTATTATGAAATCTAAAAGATGATCAACTCTGTAGGATTAAAATTCAATAGTTCTAATTTATTATTTTACAATTTAAATGTAAGAGATAATGTAATATTATAAATTTAGTTATTTGAAAAATCTAATGAAGATTTATAAAATATAAATGTATTAGACACAATGGATCCATTTTTAGATGAGGATTAAGAAATATTAGAATTCACTGGATATAAAAAATAAAGTAATCAACCACAAAGAATATCAGAAGTTTCAGATGAAGAACATTATGAATAAGGAGATTAATGAATTTAAAATGTATATAAATTTCTATATTCAAATGTAAGTGATTCTAAATAACAAACAATCAAATGTGTCTCTTGATCTATCTTCATCTCCAATAAAAACTTTAACTTCAGCCTTGTCCATTTCACCAACTCTGTGAATTTACAATGAAATATCTTATATCTATTGAGCTTTGAACAAATATCTTGTTTCAATAAGCTATTAATAAATACAACAATTACTTTTAATATTTGAGTATTAGATGATTTAAATATTAATAGGACTTCATTATTTTATTTGTTGGCATATTTAACAATAAATGATTTCATTTAGTCTCTTGGTGCTTGAATGTCAAGAACTTAACTAATAGGCGGGACAGTAGGAGAAATATTTAATATCCATCCTCTAACTAATTCATGTGATTGTTCATCAACACAAGTTACCATTACTTTGTGAATTTATTCAGTAAATAATCTCACACATAAATTTGCAATATTGATTTTTCCTGGTAATAAGTTTACCAATTGATCATAAGGTTGTGGAAACCAAACACATATAGGGTGAGAAGAGTAAAATTTAACTTGTCTTGATATATCAACATGAACAGTTAGCTTTGAGTTTTATACTTAACCTAAAGGAACTTCGATTCCTATTCTAAAATTAAATTAATAATTAATAAATATACCCAGCCAAACTTGTTAGTTTAATTTACCAATTTGCTATTAATTCTTTGAAATAGGTATCTTAATATGCTAGGATATATAAGACTGTTTATTTGTTAACTTCAGGCATTCGAAGACTTATTCTGATTTCGAAATCATTAACCCATTCAAGAACTATTTGATCATTATTACAAAATAAAATAGGTTTTTTATCTGGTGCTGGTATTGTATACCCATATAATGCAGGAAATTAGATTGATACTTATCTATTATCTCTTTCATAAAATCTATAAACATGATCAATGGTATTGTTATGAGGGAATATCTTGATTCTCATTCCTCCAACACATTACCCTTCAATTGTATTGATAAAAATAGCAACTTGTCTTGGATAACTGTATTAAGCAAGAAATTATTTACCTTTGATAGTAAATAATTCTTCAGTCTTTTATAATTCAGTATATTCTTGATTGACTTCTCTAAAAGTTTAATATTTAAATAATAATGTGACTTTTTCTTTGGCTGTTAGAAACATAGTAAAGTTGTTATTGTTTGCTTAAATCATATTGAATTCTTATGGCTTTGAATGATTGTATAAATCTACATAGTATTTCCATTCTACTGGTTAATGAACTAGGTGAATCTCTTAGATTCCTGAACATTTAAGTTCTTAATCATCAATACATATTACAAAGTTCTAACCAGTCGCATAAGGATTTTTAAATTCAAGTTCAATTATTTCTGCTTTCCCAAAAAAGGGGTGTATCACTTTTTCATCACTCAAATGACTTTGAATAACAGAATGAACAAATGCATTTTTTGATAAATCTTTCCTCTTAGTTATTTCCATAAGAGTCTTTGTACTATTGTTATTATGAGCAATATTAGGAAGT
This sequence comes from Paramecium sexaurelia, assembly GCA_000733375.1. Taxonomy (NCBI): domain Eukaryota; phylum Ciliophora; class Oligohymenophorea; order Peniculida; family Parameciidae; genus Paramecium; species Paramecium sexaurelia. Next base: position 212,186 of record JPFM01000001.1, on the reverse strand, counting down.
TCTTATCTTCTTATTCTTCTAATTCTTTCTTTGATCCTTTCATTGGGATCCTACTTAATTAAATCTTTCTCTTCTTCTTCTAAAAGATGTAAAGGCTCTACTCTTTTTGTTGAAATCACTTTCCTTTTCATCTAACTATTGTTATCAAAAGCTTCAGTCACTCTATCTTCTTTACCAACACATTTAATTAATACTTATAATTCTCCTTTGATTTTCTTAAACTCCTTATCAATAATGTCAGCCTTCCTCATTACTACTGATGCATCTTAACCCTGTCTTAACAATTATCTTAAGGGAAGTCTTATGGTTCCGAATATCATCATTGAATCATAATCCCATATTTCAATTGTTATACATTTGTTAAACAAATATTCGCAAAAATACTTATAAGCCTTTGGATATCCAATTGATGAAGGTTCAATTTCGAATTTAAACACAGGTTCTTTATAAGATGCTCCAGTTTTAAGAAATTATTCTCTAATCAAAAGAAAAGGTATAGATTATTCTAAACATCTTGTATAAGAGGATCTATCGAATCCATTCTCATAAATCAATGGTTCAGTAATATATTCTGGAAAATCATAAAAATTAACTATCATAAATAACCTTGTAGGGATTCTTGATTCTTCTGAATAATGATAAATTATCGGTTCAAGATCTTTTGATTTCATGGTGATTCTAGGTTTAAAAGAAAGTAACTAAATAAAGACAGTAATGGATTGTCGATGATCGGATAACTCATATTAAAGTGATTTCTATTTGATTTCATCATTTTCAACATAATCTGTGTGCTGTATAAATAATTCTCTAACTCCATTCTAACTTAGAAATGCAATATCTCCTCTTGAAAGTGCTTAACCTCCAAATTAAGCTTCGACCTATAAATCTTATTGTTGAGTTTTATAAAATGTTTTCCGAGGAACTGATGTCATAGACTCTATGATTCTCCATTTTTCTAATTCTTTTTAGTCTTACAATACTTATTATTGAGCTAATAAAGATACTGATGTTGGTTATGCCTTCGTTAAATATTATTATTGTGTTTAATTAATATCTGTCATCATTTTTTTTAAATCATCATATTATTCTAAAATTTTTTTGATTTCATCTTCATGTTGTTTCTTAATAGTATCTACCATCTTCTAATATTCTTATTCTTTTTATTTATCAACTTTAAGTTTATTTTCAAAATCCATGGCTAAATTAGTTGCACTCACTTATCTATCTTATTATAATTCTATAATATTTATTTATGATTTTGTTACATCTTAAAGTATTTTCTAATTGCTTAATCTTTCTCTGATCATCATCCATGCCAAATTATTAACCACTTTATTCAGGCAACTTCACTAAACTTGGCGCATCTATTGATTAAAATCCTTATTAACTTATTGTGGGTCCAGATATATTTTAAGCCTGTATTTATCCAAAATTTATCTTTCCTGTAATTGTTATTGGATATTTAATATCACCAAGATCAACTAACACTTAATTACTAAGCGATCTTCCTGGTCCAAGAATAAACTCCTCTTCAAAAGTTGACTTAGGCACTAATGGTAACCAACCACACAAAACTGTTGTTCTTTATTTACCTAAATTTGTAACCATATATTCAATATCATATTCTAATTATATTAAAAATACTCCCATTTTAGGCTCCTAATATATACCATTTACATCTAAAGCACCTTTGAAAGTAAGTTTCTTAAAATCCACTTTTTAATTATCTATATTCATTTAAAATGAGGATTCTTCTAAAGTAATAAAATTATTTAATCCTCTTGTATTAGTGTAATTCCATCCATTATGAAATGTGAATACCAATTTCTTTGCCAAAAAATGAACATCATTTGGTCCTTCATCTTTATATTTAACCTCCTTGAATTTTTTAAGGTATTCTGATATTAAAAGATCAACTTAAGCGGGAACCGTAACTTCAATGGATGTTACATATGCAATTTATTCTTGAACTAGACGCAATTGTTATATAATTTGATATCCATGTACTCCTAATAATTCATCTCCATATCCACAAAGACAACCTTCTGGAACTAAATTCTTTATTTAAGTAAATTCTTTATTCTCTACCACTTCCATCCACAAAGTTTAACCAACTGTTTCCAAATTGGTTTGATTGCTAATTAAAAATCTCGTTGAACCCCTTTTTAAAGTATATTTTAATTCCTAACCTATATCACCTAAACACCATCCAATAATCTATCTATTTTATATAACTTGATCTTTTTTTTCTAAATATTAGAATTATCATATACCAAATAAAACAATCTCTGCTGCAACTTATATCGATTCAATTTAACGTAAATGAAAATAACAGAAAACCTCTGAATGTTCCAATTATTAATTTGCTTAAGAGTAATTCAATTCCAAAAATGGAGACTCATAAGTTCTACCAAAAAATTCTTTTATGTTTGAGTTGTATAAATTTAACAGTATTCTTATTGACTATTAAACATCCTTTTTGGGTTGGATATTATTCACATCTCTAATTTTGATTCTATAGCAAAGAGATTCAAGATGAGTATCTTTTTTAGGAGGTGGAATAGTTTTATGAATTTTTGCAAACTTATGCCATCTCTTTAAATAAGCTTGTTCATCATCTAATATTTCAGACATTTTAATTTTATTAAATGAGTGAATTCGTATAATTAGAAGATGAACAACTTATCAAATATTAGACTTTCTACAAAAAGCTTAGAGTTGACTTGGAAAAGGCACTCTTAAAACTAAAACAATTACAAACAAAACAAGAAGATTATTAGACTGTTATTGAATACATTAAAAACAAAGAAGTGTCTCCTTAAATGAAAATGAATGTTGGTGCCAACACATTCTTGGATGTTGAATTGTAACAAACAAAACTCTAATCAATAGAGCAAATCCAAAATTATTAACTTTAGATGTTGGAATGAATATCTTTATTGAATTGAATTTTCCTGAAGCAGAAAATGTCATTTCAAAACAACTTTCAAGTTTACAATCAAAAATTGATGAGCAGAATAACACTATTTAGAGCATCCAACAATATATTGATTAAGTTGAAGAGATTTTGTTATAATTTAAGTGATTTTGATTTTATAAGTATCATTTTAATTTGGCTAACCATAAACTATTAACAGGATCAAATTTAGTTAGTGCCACTCTTCTATGATTTTCCATTGAGGCTTATTCATTTGTTCTTGATAAGTACAATTTCGATTTCACATGACGCAATTCTACCATAGAATAATTTAAATTACTAAAAAAAGTATTTTCATAAAGAGTCTCTGTACTTAATTCGATTTACCAGAAAGCCTAATCTTTCATTGTTTTACTAACTATAGATCCTACTTTGTACTCTCCCTAAAGATTCTCTTCAGCAACTAGCAATGTTTCAGTCAATAAATGACGTAACTATATACAACATATGAACTTTGAATTACCACTAATCTATCCTAATTCTCTATTGAACCATCATGATTCAAAATAATTATCCATTCTTCATATCTCCCAATGCTTTCCATACCTACTGATACTTCATACATTCCTCCATGTTTAATAGCATGTGTCTACAAATTCCATGTCCCAGCAGGATTTTGCATCATCAGAGGCACTTATTGACACACTTATTTCAAATCTATTGACGATTAAGGGGATGGAGCAGTAGATTAATAATAAATTTATCGATCTTATTGTACTATACTTTCCTCTGCTATAGTTTTTAAATTATCCTGTATTATGACTGTCTCATATTTACAAGGAAGATTGGTCCCTAAATTGGTATCTTAACTTATTAAATTATTATAAGAAGGAGAAGATTTAATCAAACTATCTTTTCTACGTAAATTCATATGTTCTGTCTCCTTACTCTCACATAATCCCATTAATTAATATTATATTTAGAGTATATTTTCACATCTTTTTAAAATTACATTAAACTGGAATGACGTAAGCATATATCGCTAAATTCATAAGTAAATAACTCTAAATTCTTAATACTTTATTATAAATCATTAATTTTTAGGATTTAATGGATCTATTTTCCACTTTTACCTATATATCATATTGTTTACCTATTTGTAAATCATCTCCATTATTTAAGAATGTCTAAGTTATGGATTTTCCTTCTATACTTTACCTAATTTTTAACGACAATATTCCTTGAATTTCTATCATAATAATTTTTTCATTTAATTACCAATTATTATGCTCCTTTATCTTCAATAGCATCTATAAATTAACCAATTCCATCAGCATCTATAATTTTCTCATATTTTTCTTTATCCTATTTTTATTACTCTCTCAAAATATGATTCTGATTTTTCCCAATAGTCTAAATAACTCAATACATTATTCGTTTACTTCATCAAAATCCTCCTAATCTGAATCCCAAATCTCCTAAAGCCTTTCTAAATTTATCTATTCTTATTATTAATTTTATTAAAGAAATTAATTATCTTATTACTATTCTATTTATTCCTATTAATCATCTTCATTCTCACTCTCTTCATCTCCTAATTCCACATTCTATAATCTCTAAGCTAATCTCTTCTCCTCCTCTTCTTTTAATTGTTTTTTACTTATTGCACCCTTATATTATTTATCTACTTCCAACCATATTATTTACTTGACTCTATTGCGTTCATCTCACTCTCATATAACTATTTCTTCTCCTCTTACTTTCTTCTCTTAACCTCTTCCTCCATCTCTTTCTATCTCTATCTCTCTTATTTAGAGATTATATTCTTATCTGTTTCCTTCCAATATTCTTCTTCCTCCTTCTATTTCTTTTTCACTTTTTATGTCTCTTTCTTTTCCACCTCTCTCTCTCTTGCTGCTTAAGCCCTATAATTAATGACTAGAATAAAAATTAGTACTTTGGGTTCGTAGAAAACTTCTTTGGCATATAAAAAATGGTTGTGTATAATAAATTATATAAATATAACCTTAATAGATTAATCATCTGAAAATAACTCAAACTCTTTCTTACAAAAAAAGTATATGAATTCCATATGTCTTTTATGTTTATTATCCATATATCATTTGCTAATTAATGTGAACAATTTTTGAATTAAATTATAATATCTTATTTCTTGATAAAATTTTGACTACTATTCCATCTACATAACATACTCAATTATATTGGAAGCAATATCTAGTTCCTATTTTCTTTTAATAATAGATCTTAAAATAGAGTATTACTATAGATCTTAAGATTTATAAATTGTTATTTGTAAATAACAAATTTAATCTTACTGTAATTTTGAAATAATTAATATTAAAAATCTATCTTTTAAAAAATTTATAAGGTACATCAATAAATAGTTAATGGTTAGATTTTTATTAAATTTTCAAGTATGATTGCATAAGCTATTAAATATTTAATCTATCATAAGTGTCAGTTATTTATGATTAAGATGTTGCAAATACAAAATGATAATAGAACTATAAGGATGATGTTTATTCGAATTATCTGACAATAAATATTATATAATAATATATATATATTAATACAAATGAGTATAGGATTAACTAAGATGAATCCGTATTGTTAGATTAATCGTGCATAATAAAGAAATGGAAGTGTTGGACCTAAAATATAACTAAAGAGAAGATTGGACTCTGATCTAAATTCATCATAAATTACTCCTTCTTATAAAGTAGGTTTTTTTTAGATTTAGCACACTCCAACTAATTTTGAAAGATGCAATTTAGATATTTTTGAGGATAAGGTAATGTAATTAACGATGATGAATAGTCAAAACCAACAGATTCATCAATGAATTCAGCACAGTTGAGAAAGAGTCCTTCATTTAGGATGAAGAATTATCGTCATATTACTCCAGGAGCCAGAGACGAATTAAAAAGATAAACAAATTTTTAAAGTTCTGTATGAACATATTTTATGAATCTTAAGGCAGGCTTTAAAATAGAGAGTAAGTGCGATGGAATTACTTTAATTTCAACTTGGGACTGATGATGAATAATAAATCAGAAATACTTAACCAATAAAGAAGATAGCAGCAACTCCCTCTTCATCTAGTTAAACAACGTCTGTTCCAAAATATAATATAGATCAAACTATATTAGAAGATAATAAAGATGCTAATTTGGAAGAAGTCCATTTTTTGTAAGTAGAAATGCAATAAAAGTATAAAAGATGGTTAGAGAATATTGAAAAGAAATTAAAAAAGTGAATTTCACCTACTTATATATATATATATTTAAATTCAATTAAATATTAATATCACTTCTTATCCTTTTTCATAAAAATTAACTTTAAGATAAATATTTATCCTTTAGAATACAACTCTAAGAAGAAAACTAAATTAAATTAGGCATTTCACGATAAATATTAAAATACAAAATAAAACTTACTCCAAAACAAGAATAAATGAAAACTATTAAACTATAACAAATAAGTTTGAATTTAAGATGAATAATTCTTTTGCATTATTAATAAGATTTTATTTATAGTCATAAAATTAATAATCGTTGATTAACTAATTTAATTAAAATAAGATCATATTTTTTTAGTGGTATTCTCAACAAATATAGGATATAATTCAATAATAATCAAGTTAAATCTAATTTTACATATAGTATAATAATAGTATTGAAAAGATCAGGTCACTTGTTTTTAATGAAACTCTGAAAACAATTGGAAGACGAAATAACCTATTGTTATTTGATTAGTAAGGATATAAAATAAAAGCTTAAAATGAGTCTTATAATTTTTTATTAATTCTAACTCATTATGATTGAAATGTTTATTTATTATAGGTTGGAAACTTTTAAAGGGATATTACTTTTATTAAATATAAAGATTAAATATCTTAGCTGTAGAATGATTAACAATTTTAGTGAATTAACTCTTAATAATTTAATTAAATTATTTTAGTATAGTGAAGGTTGCAGTTCATTGATTTGTGTTTTATGCAAATTGTAAATATTAAAACTCGAATTAACTTTAATGAATTATTTTAGAAAATAATATATATTATCAAATAAAATCTCTTCTACTTTGAAGATTTGGTAATTATTTAGCAGTTAGAATATTTTAACCTGGTAAACTGACAGCCAATTAATATCATCTAATGTAAATCTTAATATATGGTGTTTAAACTGAATTTATGGAAAAATCTTAATGAATTATAAATTTTGAAATATGTATAGAAAGAAATATATAATTTATAATGTCAGGAGAAAAACGAGATGATTTAGTTAAACGAAATATTTCATAAATGATATTTGAAAGTAAATTAGTTATGAAATAAAAGTATATATATTTAATAAAATCTTATTGATAAATTATATATATATAATGAATGATCAATTCAAAAATGATATGGAAAGAATCTAGAAACTTATTGTTGCAATAAAATCTGATATGAATAAAAGAGAGTAAAAATAGAAAGCAGGTTAGCAAATAACAATGATTGAAGGAGAAATCAGAGGATAATTAACAAGTTTAGGTATTTTAGTTGTCAAAGGAATTTAATAGATCGAGAATTGGCATTGATAACGGATATAGTGAAAACTCAGGAGAGCAATTAGATGTAGAAAGAAAATGAAAAGAGAAAAAATCAAATATAGGAATTGAAAAATTAGAGAGATTTAATTAAGGAATAATTTAATAAGGCTGTTTAAGATACTAGATAAGAAGTAGCAATGCAGAATCTATAAAGAGATGATGCTAAGCTATAAGCTATGAATAATCAAGAATTACATAGAAATCAAAAAGATTTATAACTTCAATAGGATTAATTATTGGATAGAACTAATGATTAGGTATGGATAAATAGAAAATTAATAGGCAGAATAATTGAAATAAAAAGGCAAACAAATTAACCTAACAATTGATGAATAAAATAGATAATTAGATCAATTAAATATTGATGTAGATAAGACAAATAATTAAATGATGACAACAAATAACAAGCTTGCTAAGTTGATTGCTAAATCTTCTAATTGTGCATTATTAATCTTTATAATAGTAGAAATATGTACACTTGTTGTTATATTTATTTGGGCATGAATGCATAAATTGAATAATAATATACTCAATTTTTTACAAACAATAAAATTTATTTGCAATCATGAGCGATTTCTAAAATAGATAATATTATACATCATCTTCTTAAAGATAATACACTTCTGGGACAAAGGATAATGTTAGAAGTACAACTTAAGAAAAAGTTGAATAGATAATTAACCGTGAGACACCAAAAGTATAGGTAAGATAGTTCTTTAAATTTTTATAGACAAGGACAGTAGAGGTAGAGTAGAGAAGTGTTTAATAATATCCAAGAATGCAATCTTAATAAATATTAAGGACTTAGACCTAAGGTTTTGTAGGAGGTTAAAGTTACGTTTCTAATATGGCAGCAATACCTCAGGTTGGATATTAAGGCAATTATTCAGTTTAATAAAACTGCCTGGCTGCCTAATAATTATGCATGAATGTTATAGTTGTATCAAAGGAAGAAATTGAAGCTCCATGGAGATTAGAGTGTGAATACTTGCAATCTTTAATTGCAGAATTAGAAAAAAGAAAAGAAGTTTAAGTTGTAGAGAAAATTGTAGAGAAGGAGAAAATAGTGACAGATAACTCAAAAGTAGAGTTATTAGAATCTTAATTAAGATAATTAAGATCAGAAAACGATCAGTTGACAGTTCAATTATAATCGATGAGAGGAGAAATTTAATTGAGAAGTTCATAAACTGAAGATTTAGCTGCTAAAGAAAGGGAGTTTTTCAATTTAAGACTTAAATTTGAATAACAGATCAGAGATTACGAAGAATAGATAAGAAGATTGTAATTAGAAAATGCAAATTTAAGAAAGGAAAATGAAGATTTGATTTAAAAAATAAGAAATTTAGAAGTGAGCTCTATATTAATATATTTAGGTTAAAGTAGCAATGTTATCTTCAGAAATTGAAAGATTAACTTATACAATTAAAGTGAAAGAAGGAGATTTGGAAGATTGGAAACTTAGATATGCTGATTTAGAATCTTAGGGATCAACAGTGATATCGGAAAAAGTAACATATTTATCTTCGGAAGTTGAAGTGTGGAAGTAAAAGTTCATTAAAGTTAATCACGACTATAATGAATGTTAAGAAGAATTGACTATGTGTTAAGCTGAATTGGAAGCTTTGAGAAAGGGCTAAAAGAAAGTAAATACTCTTTAAAGTTTTAGGAAGTAGTTGTAACAACGTCAAAGGTAGTGTCAAGGACTGGTGGAACAACGACTACTTAATCTGTAGGTTAGACTAGAGCCAGTAGAACATATGAATCCTTTTAACCATGAGATCATCAATATAAATCATATACATTAGTATATATAAACATTTCTTTATTGATAATTTAAAATCTTTAAAATAATCAATTAATTGAAATGGAGGATTCTTTAGCATATAAATTATGTACTCCTTTACCATTACCACCTTTAAAAAACACATTGACATAATAATAAATCACAAAGGTGTGTTCAGATATAACTTGTGATAAAAGACCATTTATTTAATCTCCTGAGGATCCCTAATTGTTTCATAACGACCATCTTTCAAAGATAATCGATGTTGAAGCTTTTGTAATCTAATTGTTTATTTTAGACCTCACAATTTTGTGAAGAAATGTCAAGATTAGCTAACCAAAATATTGTTTTATATTAAGAGTTTATGTAAAACAAAGAAAATATCGGTTTGTTACAAACTTTAGAACAGGGTGATGCTCATTTATTGAAAATTGATGAAATGGTTATTAGATTAAAAGTAATATAATTCATAATAATTCTAAGACTGAATTGGCTATTGATATTACTAATCTATAAGAAAAGATTATGGTTGTAATTTAGTCAATTAAAGAAGAGAATATGAAAAGACTGGATAGTTTCAATGAGCAATACAAATAATCATTTATCACATTAAAAGCTAATATAGATTAGTTTTTCCTTTTGTCAAGATAGAACTTTTATTATTCTAATTAAAATACATTTCAATTTAAATTGGCAACTTTAGGAACTCCTGATGCTCAATAGTTTTTATCAAATTTAAAAAGCCATTTGAATAAAAGTAAGTAACTTTCATAAGGAAATGTGACTCCATTATAAATGTTAACAGATTTACAAACTTTAGCAAGGTATTTGTTGTAAATGACTAATTCACCACCACATTATGATAAATTACAAAATCCTTAGAATAACTTAGATTCAGTAGTGAATGAGGTAGGATATGTATTAAAAGGAGTTGTATCTGATAGACTTTCTCTTCCTTTTGGTAGTAACAAAGAATTATCATAAGTCTTAACAGGAGAAAACAATCTATAATTATAGATGGCAGCTAGAAACATTGATAAGTATTAAATATGATCATTTTTAGTTTCTAATTAAAGCCAACAAAAAAGTTTTCAATAGGGACTTAAATAACTTGTATTTTATCAATTTTAGATAACTTATTTGCTATTGGATCTTAAAATGATAATATATTGAGGATATTTGATACAACATAAAAAAAGATAGCATCATATACAGGTCACACTTAGAATATAGTATATCTTGAAAAGATTTGTACAAATGAAACCAATAGCAGATAATTCATATCATTGGGTTAAGATAAATAATTAATTGTATGGAACATTGATGATATAATGATATCTACATAACCAAGAGTATTTAGAAAGATTCTATTACAATAAATGCCAAATAATGCATTAGATTTGAAAGATAATACTCATATAGCATTTAGTGATTTAAATAGAGACATCAATATTTGTAATTTTTATACACAGAAGATTGGAACTAATAATACAAAACATTTGAATAAAATTAATGGATTAACGCTTTTAAAAAAAGGAGAGAAATTTATTTCTTATTCTTCTGATTCTATAATAAATATTTGGAGACTTATGAAATATGGTTCTTCTTAAGATCCTGTCTTAATTTGCGATTAGAACTTACATGATCCACTTTATGGTTCTATCAGTTAGATCTTCGTTACAACTTAATGGCCAGGTCATTGCATTATTGTTTCTAATGAAGGAGCAGTTAAACTATTTGATTTTAACAAGTAACTCTATTTATTTAATTAATTTAATTTAGAAATTGTATCGTTTTCTCTAAATTTGGAAATAGAAAGATATCAAGTACATTAATGGAAAGTGTTTTGATTGAAGTTTCCGATTAAAAGAGTAATATTTCTTTAATATTAATTAAGTTAATCCTCCTATTTGGTTGATAACTTTTAGTTTCAATGATAATGTAGCAACTTAACATCATTTAAGTATGAATCCTTATGCTATGCATTCATCTGACATTAAGTTAGGACATCAATTGACTGTTGGATAATAAATATATGGTAAACATAAGGTTTAATTATTTACTTAATCATCTCCTGCTTCAAGTGGAAGTGGTAAAATAGGAACCAATATACTTCTATTTAGCAGTGACACATCAGACGAATTATTAATGTATGAATTAAAAGGAATTTGAACATTATTAAACATCCATAAACAATATAGCCATAAAATTTATATTATTTTTTAATTCTATTCATATTTATTATAAGTATTTTCTTCAGATTATTATATATATATATATATATAAATTATTTTAAAATTATGCAAAGTTCTAAAACATGTGTTTACTTTCTTAGAAATAAATGTAGCAAAGGTGATTAATGTGCTTTTAAACATGATAATGAACAAGCTGAAAAATTTTAAAAGAGCCTATAGCAATTAAAAAATAGACCTTTAGAAGGTTATAAATAATAAAATTCTTAAAGAGATGATTAAAAAAGAAGTACTTAAAATAATTTTCGATTTGATGGTATAATTACATAATAATAAAAAAGGATTGCAATAAAGATAATAATAAAATAATTCAAATAGTTATCCCTTTATAAGAGATAGATAATAGAATGAAAATTAACCTAGAAAATTTAATGATAATTAAGGAAGATAATTTAATGATAATTAAGGAAGATAGTTTAATGATAATCAAGGAAGACAATTTAATTAAAACTAAGGAAGACAATTTAATGATAATTAAGGAAGATAATTCAATTAAAACTAAGGAAGATAATTTAATGATAATTAGGGAAGACAATTTAATGATAATTAAGGAAGATAGTTTAGTTAAAATTAAGGAAGACAATTTAATGATAACTAAGGTAGATAATATTATGGTAGAGATTAGAACATGAGATAAACAAATGAATTTGATCAATAGAAGAATGAAAGACCATTCTAATAATCTAATGATAATTCATCGAAATTTTAAAATGTTGGATTCTAGAATAAACAATAAAATGAAAACTCTTATTAATAGTAAAGGAGATTCAATTAACAACCAGAAAATTAAAATTCATAAAATAATAGATTTTAATAAAGAGATTAATAATATGAATAAAGAAATGATTTTAGAAATTACAATTCTCGATAAAATTTCAGAGAATTCTAAAATAACACTAGATTACTTGAATGTGAACACAAAATGCTTTCTTAAATTTAAACTTTTGAAATAACTGAATTCGTTTAATCTGTTTACATAGAATAATTTTAAGTTTTAGGAATTATAAAGAAAAACTCAATCATTTTTTATAGAGTCAATGAATAAATAGATTTAAATAATAAAACTTAAGTATTATTACCTGAAAATACATGCTTAATTTTTTAAATTTGGATTTAAGTTATTGATAATTAACTTGTTTTAATTATTTGTTATTAGACAAAGAAAATATCACTAAGAAATATTGCAATATATCCAAATTTATGGTAAAGTTATTAACATTATACTATTTTGGATGTGAGTATCAAGGAAATTATATATTGTAGAATACAAGGGAATTTATGCTTGGTATTCAGTAATGATGGAAATCTAAGAGTATATGTAATTTAAAATACAACAATATTGTTTCCACCTCGAATCTACAACTTTGAAAATCCTATTGAATCTGTATTATGTATTCCAAACTCCAATTTTAATGATACTTATTACATTGGTATGTAAAATGGATAGTTATTAACATTTACTAATGGGTAATTAATATCAATTCCACATGAATTAAATAGTTAAAAATTTGCATTAGTTGATATGAAATATGATTATTAAAATCAATAAGTATTTTTGCTATTTTGGCATCTAGAAGAAGATTAAAGCTAAATAATAAATTTAAATATAAATACAATGATAACTAAGTGCTTGTTTAAATAAAATGTTAAAATCTCTTAAATTGAATTGATTAAAGAATATGTGCTTTGTTCTAATTCTCTGGGGATTATAGATATATTAAAATATGATTCTAATATGTAGCTTTCTCCCTATTCGTATTATCCTCATTAAATAGAGCAATGTAATAATTAACTAATATCTAGCCAAAACATATAATAAGATTTCAAGTATTAACAAAATTATTTTAAAAAACCAAAATCAAGTTGAAATATAATTGCTGCTTCTAGGAAGAACTAGTACAGAGAATTTAGCTGAAGATAATATGGAATTACTTTGTTTTAATTGAACTTGAATTATATTTAGTAAATAAATAATTTTCTTATAATGATTTAACCAAATTTATTCTTTATTAAATTTAATAATCATTGTTCTTTGAATTTTAGTGATGAAGAATTTTAAAGATTATATAAAACAAAAAGTATGTAGAAATATTAAATGACGGTATAAATGATATGTGTTTGTTTAATGTATAAAAATTCATTAATTATTTATATATTTATTGAAAATGACTTTATCTCATACAATATAGGATTTAGAGGATATTTAAAGTTTAAAGTCTGAGCATTTATAAATTGTCATTCAGACATCTAAATAAGTTGCTTTAGATAGGATTGAATGTAAACATTTAACTTTAGTTGTTGAGTATGATTATTATTTTATATTTTTAGGGGATTCTTAAATTATCAGTACTACACTTCTTTAATTTAATCATTAAGTCACTTAAATTTGGCTAGTTTTAAATTGAAATATGGGTAAGAATAATATATAATTGTTAGTGCAAATAATAAATTTTCTGATGAAGATGGAAGAATTTTGGCATCATTTATTTTAAATCAAAAAAGCCTTTAATCTCTTGATATTCACTTTGATTTAAATAATCCAATTAAGTCGATATAGCCAATTTTGGAAGCAATAAAAAATCATGAGAATGAACTAATGCACTTAAAATTAAATTTTGAGTAAAAAGTATAATATAAACAATAGGGATGAATTACCTCTAAATTTTTTTGATTTATAATTTATCACTTCTAAATAATTATAATCAATTTCGTTGAGGATTGGATAGGGAGTTTGTTTAGATTAAAATTGGCAACATTTCTAAGAAGCTTAAAAGAATTCAATTTTAAAGGAATTCAATTTATTTATAAGTCCATTTAATAAATTAGATAAATCATTTCATTATTTTTTTAATTGGTTGGAATTGCAAACCAAAATAGAAAAATTAACTATATCAATAGGTGCTTAAACTGATTTAGATGAATAAGCCATCACATAATTAGGTTTAGCTCTTTAGAAAATAGAAAATTTAAAATATCTTAATTTATTTTTGCATGATACTAGAAATTTGACTCAAAATTCCTTTGATCAAATAGTAAAATCATTTGGGAGATTACAAAATTTAGATTTGAATTTAGGGTATGAAAATATAATTATAAAAATATTAGAAATAATTATGGAATTAATAATTACGACACTCTATATAAAGAAGTGAAAAATATACAATAAGTTAAATTGACTTTAGGAACTCATCATAGATTAATATCAAATGAATTATTTTAAGAATGTAATATTAAAATATTGGATATCAAATTATCAAAAGGATGTACAATAAAGTCAGGTAGTTTCAAATCTTTTGAACCTTTTTTAGAAAGAACAGAGAAATTAATAATTGAATTAAGTGAAGGAAAAGACTGTTAAGATTTAGACTTAATAGATTTGATAGGTTAAATAACACCAGGTTGTGATATTAAATTAACAACAAATACATAATAGATAAGAAAAATTAAATAAACATTATAAATTTAATTAGATACAATTCAATCTATTAAGACATTGTTTAATGCTTTAAGTTAGAAGATGGAAATATTTTAAAATCTAAAAATATTTATTAAATCTACAAGCATAGAATAGGAATCTGTAGATTCTATTATAAAATAATTATAGTAATCATAATTAAAAGTGTTGAGTATAATAATTAAGAAAATTAATAACTTTTAATGCAATTAAATGATTGATTTATTTTAATAGATTGTTGTTTTGAAATAATGGACCTTTTTATCAATAGAAGTAGTTTAAAAATGCATTATGTAATTATATGGAAAATCGTTGACAAATTAATAAGTTAATTTTTAAGTACATGCAGGATTAAAATTAGGATAATAAGGAATGGAATTTATAGCTAAATCATTGAAAAGTATAAATATTACAAAATTAAGATTGACAATATTGTAAATATAATTTAATATATTAAATATAGATTAGATAACAGCTTGAATGAATAGGGATTGAAATAGATAACTCTGGCTTTATTAAATAGTGTAAATCTACAAAAGGTTTCACTTTAGATTTTGGATTCCAATTAATAATTACAATAATACATGAGCAAAATGTAAGCTACCATAAATTAATACATTAAAGATAAGACAAAATTATAAAAGTCTTATTGTTTATTTTTATAAAAAGAATTAAATAATAATAAAAAATAGATATCGTAATAGATGCTTATTGGAATAGCAGATTATTTGATAGAAGATGTAGTTTTGCCAGTACCAGCTGCAGGATAATATCATAATCAGCAAGGTGGATTTGGTTCAAGTTGGAATCCATAATAAATAATAGAGATATTTGGATAATGAAAAGATACAAAAAATGTATTAAATTATTAATAATTAATCATGCGAATTACTTTTAGGATGAAGATTTTTTAGATCTAGGTGGTGTAAACTATCTTTTTCTCAAATTCAATTCATCATTATCTATAACTACGTATTTTGCATAACCCTTCTTTCTTTAATTTGCTTCTTCTAAATCAATCCATCTTGATTCTGAGGTTGAATTAACAGGTAAAATAACTTTAGGAATAATTTCACCTCTCTTTGATATTGTAAGCATAGCTTAAATCATAATAAAATAGGGTACATCCTTTGTTATTTTAAGAATTGGGACCATAATCGGGACAAGAAAATACTGTAATAACATTATTGTTTTGTCTTTCGAATCCTTCTTAAGTTGGTTCATGTGATCTTATTATAATATTCAAATTGTTTTCTTGTAAGAATTTACTCACTCTATTATTACCAAATCGAATGATTTATTTATTTTAAAATATGTCTCTTTCAAGATTTGGCTAATTTTCTAATTCATCTTCATTTAAACATGGATCAGACCATAATAATTCTAATGCAATTTTTTATTAGTACTAAATATTTTAATATATATAATTACAGTTTTGGGATCATGTACAATTTCTAAAGGTCTTTAGATAAGTTCAATTTCATCGACGGTTCTCATAGTTTATCCTATACCACCATGAATACATAAGATTTTATCCTCAATAACTGCTGCCAATGGTAAATATTAAAAAACTCTGTTTATTCTTTAATATATGCTATTAGGATCCATTATATCTTCTGCAAATTTTAAAAAACATTCATCAGCAAATCCGTAAATTTTATTAATCTTAGCATCCTCATGATGTCCTCTTAGTAAATGAATTTAATCAGCATATTTTAATTTCAAAGTAAATAATAATAAAACTATTTCAAGTGATCTTGTTCCTCTATCTACATAATCACCTAAAAATAAATAATCTTATGAATCAATATCTCCATTATATAAATTATCATAAGGTGCTTTAAAATGATCAAAGAATCTCATTAAATCTAAAAATTAACCATTTAAATTTCCATATATTTTTATTGGTCTTCTCAATCTTAAAACAATTGGTTCCTTTTCTAAGACTCTTTGCACTTCATCACATAATTTAACTATCATTTCCTTTCTAATACCAGTTAATAAATTAGAATTTGGTGGGATTGATTAATAATCTTTTGGAATCAATAAATTTTAAATGAAAGGTTAACACAATTAATCTAAAAATTATGATTTATTTTGAGAGTTTGGATCTTAAAATCCAGCCCCCAATTTCTTATGTTCATCTTGTAATTTGTCAATTGGTACTTTCTTTACTTAATTTGTAATATCTTCTTCTGGCCCATAAGTCATTGCTACTATTGCTTAATTAGCCAATCTAATATTTTTATTTGTTGCACTAGAAACACGTACTTATTAATTATTATTTTAATCTAATTTAAATGAATATTATATACTTTTATTTATTGGTTATTACTAATTAGTTCTTCTAAATTATTCTTATGTTTATGTTTGATTAGTTGGAGGTCTTGGATTAAATGATTAAGTGAAAGATTAATCAGTTCTTAATGTATTCATTTATCTAAGTAATTAAGGAGTTTAAGCAAATCTTGTATTTAGATTTAATCTTAAAATGCCTTCAGTTGGTATATTAGGTTAATCAGAATCAAATCCTCCATGTAAATAAAGAAATTGATCGACCAACCATGAAGAATGTCTAAATCTTTGAATTGCCTAAAACTTATACCAATCTGATGTTTCAGTATCATAAATTTCAAATGGTAAAGTTTCACCAACATTATTTGATCTTCCACCTATAACCAACATTAAAGTGCCCAGGAACAATGTAGAATGTTAATATCTTTATAATGGTTATTCACTTTAATTCCTATAAGGTGCTCTTACCCAATCCCATCTTCCATCTCTATGTTTTCTTAACCCCCATGTATCATTCAATGCACCTTAATCATTTGTTCTACCACCAAATGCAACCATCATACCATTAGCTGATCCTGTTGTACATAATGCTGCTGAATGATAAACTCTTACACTTGGTTATTCAGATGAACATTCCAACTTTTACCAAGAATAAGGAGATCTCTCCAAATTAAAACTCCATACATCATTTACAGGTTCCTAACCTGTATTACCACCAAAAACTATTAAGTGAGGTTTAATTAACACCATTGTATGTCCATATCTTCTACCTGGTGTTGTACCTATTACTGGTACAGTTACCCAAGTTCCTGTATCATCTCTTAATTC